>OZ005651.1:178117003-178717003 GCA_963930645.1 Salticus scenicus
TCAACTACGTATGCGCAAGCTTTATAAAAATTTCCTTTGCATAATTTAATAGCCAAAGGTATTGAGCAACTTATACGAAAACACCCAAACAAATATCATGTAAATTTAAAACGTTACGAGAGATACGAGGCTTAAAAGAAAATGCAGACGTTATATTATGATATCAGCCCTTAATGTATCTGAATATTTTAGTGTAGTCCTGTAAATCTGAAGGTTAATCATATCATATTCTATGCAAAACATTATGTTAGAAAATACATAAAATTTCTTTCAATACATAAAATTTCTTTATGATTTTTACAGTAGAAAGTTATTTAAATATGATTTTTAAAAATGTCTGACCTAAAACGCAAACTTGTCCCTGTACACAAACTAGTTGTACATAACCTATTAATGTCATTTTAAATAGGGAACATTCCATAGTAAACTCGACTATTATATAACATTGATTGAAATTTCTGAAAATATTTACGGACGCTAGGGGCGGCAGACAGGCAGATAGAAAAATAAACAATCGGACAGACACATACACAAATTGAAATCATATTCACACCTAAAAATTGTTAGAAAGTGTTAATGAACGTACAAATCCAGCAAATTTTTATTAATAGTTCTTAATGTAACTGAATATTTTTGTGTAGCCTTGTAAACCAATTACTAACTATATTATATTCCATGGTCCCTATGAATAAAATATTTCAATTTCATTAAGCTTTGTAATAAAGTTATCAAAATATGGTTTATAGAAATACCTCTAACAGAACGAACTGCTTTGGAATGCTTTCGTGTGTCCCTGTACACAAACCAGTGGTGGTACTTAAACATTTTACATAGGAAACATCCAACAGTGAACTTGAATAACATATTTCAATTTCATTAAGATTTGTGTTCAACAACGGTATTAAAATATGGTTTATAGGAATACCTCCCACAGAACACAATGCTTTGGTATAGTGTCGGGTGTCCCTGTACACAAACCGGCAGAGGTATTCACTCCATTTTCAATAGGGAACATCCAGTTGTAAACTTGAATAACACATATCAGTTTCAAGAAATTCCACAAATATTTATGAGAATTAGGCTGGGATTGCGGTGCCTCGTTCTTAAGTCTTATCTTAAATGTTACGAACTTTTGTAGATGGGCGTGGTTAAGAACGATCTTAAATTTGTATTGCGGTGCCTCAAGCGTAAGTCCTCCGCGTGTCCTCGTAAGAGAAAACCAGCCAGCCAATGGGAGACGCAGAGTGAGTTATGTTATGATTGCGCGCGCATCCAGTTACGATTTGACGTAAGATAGCTCTGAGGTTGTCGTAAGATAGTGAGACAGTGCAATACGACTTGCGGTTTGTTTACATCTTAAGACAGAGTTCATGCGTAAGATAGTGTTGAGCGAGGCACCGCAATCCCAGCCTTAGAGCGTGGACCGACAGGCAGACGATCAGAAAGACACAAATTTAAATCATATTCACACTTAAAAATTGTTAGAAAGTGTTAAAGACACTTAATGTCAACGAACGTGCAATTCTATCAAATTTTTATTAATATCTTCTAATGTAACTGAATATTTTTGTGTGGCCCTGTAAATCTAATGCTAATCATACTATAATCTATTGAAAGTATTCTTTTGCGCATATGAATAACATATTTCAATTTCATTAAGCTTTGTGTAAAGTAAAATTATTAAATTTTGGTTTATAGAAATACCTCTCATAGAACGCAATGCTTCGGAATACTTTCGAGTATTCCTGTACACAAACCAGTGCTGGTATTTATTCCATTTTGCATAAGAAACATCCGATATTAAACTTGAATAACATATTTCAATTTCATTAAGATTTGTGTACAGTAAAAGCATTAAAATATGCTTTATAGAAATACCTCCCATAGATTACAATGCTTTGGGATACTCTCGGGTGTCTCTGTACACAAAGCAGTTGAGGTATTCACTCCATTTTCAATAGAGAACATTCGATAGTGAACTTGAATAACATATATCAATTTTAAAAAATTTCATAAATATTTACGGGAGTTAGAGCTAGAGAGCGGACAGACAGACAGATGGATAGACAGACAAACCGAAGTCTTTAACATTTTTCAACCTTTTTGGAAAGTTTTTAAAAACCGTTACTGAATATTGCTATCAAAAATTTAGTGGCATTTGATCTTGTGGGAAATGGGGAAAGAAAAAGAAATATCAGCTATGGATACAACTATATTTCAATCACGATTAATTTAATCATGATTAATTTAGTCATGATTAACAGTTAATCATTTGCTGCAACTAATATATTAAATAATCACGATTGATTTAATCACGATTAATTTAATCATGAATAACGGTTAGTCGTCTGCTTCGCGAATAATTTAATCATGATTGAATTTTTAGTTGCAGCAAATGACTGAAATATTAATCACGATTGATTTAATCATGTTTAAATTAATCGCAACTAACGGTTAGTCGTCTGTTTTTCGAATAATTTAATCGTGATTGAATTTTTAGTTGCAGCAAATGAATAACCGTTAGTTGTGATTAAATTAATCGTGATTAAATTTTTAGTCAACTAATTAGTTGATTGAAAATTTAATCGATTGATGCCCAACACTGACTCTAATCCCCTTGGAAAGCGAGTTCTAGAGCGTTTGCCTATATTATCGAGGGCAAAGTTGTTTAAAAATCTCTGTAAATAATTGAGACTATAAGAGGCGGGTTTCAGAAACTATAATCTTGGTTTATTACCCAATTCTAGAAAATAAGCGAGAATTTTTCACAACACAAAAGATTAAGAATATTCGAAATATTGTTTCACCATCTAGAAATGTGTGAACTAGAAATTCTCGATCATTTCGTCTATTCGTTTTATTGGCGTGTCTTATGCGCTTAACTCAGAAATCTACATTTCTAGTTAAAGGACTTAGAAAATGTCCACTTATTCATTCTGGAGGAAGGCGGTATATTTTTTGTTTCTCAGTGTATACTTAAAAGCAATATTCAAATAAACACAAAACAATATTCAAATAAACACAAAACATTGATTCACTCTTTATGCAGTTTTTTGTTTTAATTATTATTATTTATTTAATTTTAATGAAAAAGTTATGGAAGTAATATACCAGAAAATATATGGAAAACAGTCCACGCTTGTATACATTAAAATTGGTGTTCATTTGTCTTTAAAAATAGCAAATGTCTATTTTCCTTTTCTTGAAAGAAATATAACAATATATCATTAATATCGATATTAACTTGGTGATATATCGCGATATTTAATTTCTGATATCGTCCAGCTCTATCCAAGACCATTTGGATCGATCCTGGATCGGTCGAGAGCCTGAACCCGCCCCAACTGTACCTGCTACAGCTTTAGCCAATCACATTCCAGAACTTCTTGAAAGAAAAGGCATTTTTTATGGACTTGGTATCCTAGTTTCCAGTTGTGTTTCAGCGTCGTGCGAAACGTCAGCCTTCGCGCCCTAGCTGTGTTTTTTGTTTATTTTTTTTTTAGATCTTAACTTTCATCAGTAAAAACAGTGTTCCTGTGTTATTTTATAAATCTGTTTAACTTTTTAATAAAACAGTTCTTCGATGGAAGTTTCTTCTATGTCAGATGATAATTCCGAATCTGCACAGGTTTGTTGGATTCTCTTTTGTTTTTGTTAGAATCTCTCTGTTAGATTCTGATTGTTTTTGTTGTACTTCTGGAATAACATGGAATCTGTATTAGATGTAGATTAAGCTTATTCATTATTAATGGAAGATAATTTTACAGAATAGCATGTGTAAAGTGTCTTTTAGTTTGAATTATATTATCTTCACATACTGTGCCGTAATCTAAGATGTGATTTTGTACTACCGATGTATCCTGTTCCATCTAGGCGAACAAAAGGTATAAAGTAATCGGTACTGTAGCTGTTGTCTTTTTTAATGCAAGTAGCTATTCATTCCCATGTTCACATTAGTTCATGTTTAATAATTTTATTTTCGAAAAAATAAGTATTATTGATAAATTTTTGAGTCAAAGGTACAAACAAACTTTTGTGTTGGTCAGTAAAATTTTCCCAGTTCAGCTGTCAGAGTCATCTGTGTTTTGACTTATCATATTGTATTCATATTAATTCTTATCATATTGCATTTTAATAATATTTTTTTTATGACTGTTCATAATTTGAGGTACTTGATACACCAAAGTTTATATATATATATATATATATATATATATATATGTGTGTTTTTAATAATAATTTTGAGCATGAAACACATTTTTTTAAAGTCCATTAAAATTTTTAATTCCCTGAAATAAAATCACATTATAGTTATTTTTGTGGTGATTTATTTCTTTCAGCAATATCAATATTCTTAAAGCAATACTCAGTCCAGAATTGATTAAAAAAAATAATTTACCTCTAAATAGTAATGTGGAATGGGTAAATACCCAGTGATAGTGAATAGGTAAATACTTTTTGGGTATTTATTTGAGGTCTAGGTAAATGCCCCCAAAAACTGAGTATTTTGAAAAAAAAAAAAAAACTTCTAAATAGGTGATAAATTCTTATTTCAAACGTAAAATTTATGCTTATGTTACATACCATAATTCGACCGATGCTCCTTAAGAGTGTTGATTATTTTATTTCTTTTATGTTTTTTTTCTGAATTTTGTTTAATTTTTTAATTTCATGAAGGGACTTTACTTATTAAGAGGTACTAATATAATATTAGATCAATTTTTTCTTCCAGTGATATTTTACAGTTTTCATTTCTTCCTGTGATATGTTTGAAAAGGTTTCTATATTAATAATGATAATAATATACATATAGTATATATATATATAGCAACATACTTTATATTATGATTTAATACTTTAACGAAGTTAACAAAACATATTTAAAAATATTGATACCTTAAACATCACTCCGTGCTGGCAGAAAAGCTTTTTTCGGCAGAGGATCCTCTCCTTCAACGGTGCCGACTGCACTCTGCTTCATCGTAAAAATCATTAAGAACAATAATCATTTTAAAACCACTGTATATCGAAAGCCCACCGCAAGTAACGAGATTATTAACAATAAAAGCAAAACTCCCTACAGGTACAAGATAAACGCAATACGCAGCTATATTAATCGCTCCAGCCTCATATGTTCTGATAAATCAGAATTAAGAAAATAACTAAATTTCATAAATAAATTAACAGCTGAAGCAGGCTACCCCAAAACATTAGTAAGCCAATTATATAAAAAACGAATCAAACAGCTAAATAGTATTCCAAATGCCCCAAAAACCCCTACCAAATACACTTTTTCTATACCATACAATCAAGGCACTTCAAATAAGATAAAAAACACTGCTAGCAAATTTAATTTAAACATACCAATCAAACCCAACCCCAATATATTTCAACTAATAAGAAGTGATAAAGATTTGATCCCCCCCACCGAAACTGCAGGTATTTACAAAATTCCCCTCAAAAATCAAGAAAACAAAGAATATAATTACATAGGTGTTACTAAGAGAAAAATAAAAACCTGAATAAAAGAACATCAAAACGATATCAAATTTAACCATAATACCACCGCGTTGGCCAAAAATTATCTAGAAAACAATATAAAAATTGACTTTGAAAATGTCACCAAATTAGCTAATTACAATAATCAAACCTATGCTTATCTCAGAGAAAGCATTGAAAGCGCGCATAATCATGACGTAATAAATGACCACGAGTCAGCAGAGATAAACGAGATATGGCGTCACCTGTACATCGATAAAAGAGATGAGCAACTATTGAAAGACCGCCAGCCACAGAGTGCAGTCGGCACCGCTGAAGGAGGGGATCCCCTGCCGAAAAAAGCTTTTCTGCCAGCACAGAGTGATGTTTAAGGTATCAATATTTTTAAATATACTTTATGTTATTAAGAATTTTGATGGAAATACATACTTGCCAACTTTTCCGGTTTTCCCGGAAGACTTCCGGTTTTTTAACGTATCTTCTGGTCTTCTGGACAGATGATGAAATCTTCCGTTTTTTAAAAAATCACGGATATCGTTCATTTTAAAAAGAAACCCAAATGTTCTACGAAAACTCCTGATTCCCAATCTTTTTCCATCCATAACATAAATGTCAATATTCATTTCAAACTTGCTTTATGAGATTCTAGAACATTTAAAGAAATGTTAAATATTTCTTGCTGATGTAATTATTTTTTGCCCCCCCTCCCTTTTATTTATCTACAATTAGTGATCAGCAATCAAATGTTCTGCAGAAGTCTTTTCTTTCCTAATCTTTATCCATCTGCAACATAAATAATAATATTAATTTTAAAGTTATTACATTAGATTCTAGAAGTAGAGTTGAAAGAGTTTAAATATTTCTTAATCAGTAATTATTTTTGTATTCCCCCCCCCCCCCCATCCTTTCCCCGGATTGTAATCAATTCTAGAAACAATAAAGCAATGGAAGTGCTCAATATTTCTCACATATGTAATTCATTTTAGATCTTTATTGCTGAATTTAATGAATCTGTTTATTTTTCCTAATATTTGTAGCTATGTCATATTTATACCAAATGTGTAAACATGGGGAAAAGTGAAGAATAATTTTTTCAGGTAGGAAAATTTTTCCCAAATCAATTTAAGAATATCAATACTCAGTTGGTTTTATGCACGTTTGAAACTGATAAATAGCTACTGCTACTATTTCTTATATGTATGATTAATGTACATACACAAAAATCATATTCTATATTTATTTAAAAAATTAGTTATACTTTAACTTAACTAAGTTTTTTTGTCTATTGTTAAATAAATTTCTTACAGATTCTGTTTTGTAGATACTTATATGTTGAAGAGGAATAACGTCATTTAAAACTTTTATATATTTAGTATAATCAATCTATAGTAAAACGTTTTTATAGATTGCTTCTAAATATTAAAATTGTAAAACTGTATCGTTTAATACGTCAAAGAGAGAGAGAAAAAAAATCTTCCCTTTTTTTATGAAATCTTCTGGTTTTTCAACAAAAATCTTCCCTTTTTTTATTAAAATTGGTTGGCAAGTATGGAAATATATTAAGAAAAAAAAAACTATCACCTTTCATAATAAAATATTCTAAAACTTCAGTGGAATAGCTAGCAGTATAATTTAATTTTTCTGAAGTAAAGCAATGAAACTAGCAATGGAAATATAATTTTTAACTATGATATATGTCAATATTATATAGATGGTGCTAGAGAAGCTTCTTATTCTTAATTTTCTCACAATACTAAGCTACAAGTCAGTTTTGGTTTTGATTTCATGAACAGTTAGTCACACACTTTCAATATGTATTAATATTACTTTAAATTTTATGCTAAAATGTGAGGGGGAAAAAAATAGGGAAGCAAAAGGACTTGCTTGAAACTTTTTCTTTATGTAAAGGGACTCTCTACTTACCGTTGCCAGAAACCAAAGCAATATTATTCTGTGGAGAATATTCCCTACTATAATTCATTAACTAATTCATATTTTAAAATTCCGTTTTCACATTCAGAAAATTTACAACTGTGAAATTGGTTATTGTTTTCTAAAAGTTGACTTTTTTAATGTTTTATTTTAAAGCTCTAAAATGCAAAATATCACTTAAGTCAAAATTTACAATATAATTGTAATATATTTTATTTTTGAATTTATTACAGAATTTTACTTTTAATCAGGGTTCTTCTTTTGTTTTAGTTTTTCTTTTTTCTTTAATATTATTTTAGGACTATTTTAAAAGAGTTGCAAACAATCCTGAATAATTCCCAGGATTTTTTAAAACTCGTATCACAATTCCCCCTGTAATTGTAGTTATGGGGAAATTTTATTTTTAAGCTGCTCTTTCACAATTTTTCTGGAAATCGCCAAGATGGAGGCATTCCCCATCACGTTCCGAGTTGTAACGTTACGCCAGTGCTGCACACTGACGGCGTACAAAAACGAGCATTTCGACAATCAAACCAAACAAGAAAACACGTCGAAAAAAGCAATTTCATCAGAAACAATACATAGAAAACAAAGAAAATCGTAAAATGAAATAAAAATTTTTTTTTTACTGAATAATTATGAAATTATAACTAATTACAAATAAAAAAAAAATAAAACTCCAAACATAAAATCTCACAATATAAATGCTCAAAATTTCCAACCGCAGGAGTAATAATACACACATCTGTATGTACATGAAAACAAACAAACAACAACAACAAAAAAAATCACTGAATACCCCTATCTCAAAATGTAGAAATCTGGAAAATAAACAAAATTTAATGCTGCAGCAATCGGTAAAGAAAAAAAAGAAAAAAAGTTTATTAATACAGTCAGCTCTCAAAAATCTGGAATTCTCTAAAATTCACATATGATTTACAATGTAAACAAGTATTGTCACAATTGATTTGTTGATTAGTGGACTGCAGAAATTAAATAGTTGGTTTGGGAAGTAAAGCAGTTATTATCTATATGACTTGTGCTGATGATTTACCAATCACTCAGCTTTTTACAGACGAGAAAACAAGGAAATAATAAGTAGAATTTCACAGTCAAGTCACTTAAAAATATAAATCATATAGGGAATTAGAAGAAAAAGGAAATACTTTATTTTCTAGAAGGATTTTCTCTCATGAAGATAAATACAGTCAACTCTCCAAAATCCGCAACCCTAAAATCCGCAATTCTCTGAAATCCACATATCATTCGCAATGTAAACAAACATTGTTACAACTGATTTCTTGATTAGTGGATTGCAAAAATTTAGCAATTTTAGAAGATAAATGAATTATTAACTTTTGCTGTTGAATCACCAATCACTCAGCATGTTACAGAGGAGAAAATGATAAGCGTAATTATATATAATTATAAAAAAATAAACCATTAATTTAGAGAAAGACAGTTTTCATGAAAGATTTTATCTCATGAAGATAAATATTCAAACTTTCTCATAACACAAACTTATGTGATTGACTAAGAATTGCTGACTTTTTTTGAGGTTATAGGAAAATATTTATGTATGAATATTCTTACTTAAACTACTATTGATTAGACTTTTCAAAAATCTAGATAATTTGAAACTATAATAAAATGTAAAAAAATTGTTCTTTAAATTAAAATTTCATGAAATATTTGTACTTTTAATAGGTACACATTATTTCAGCATTTTATGTATAATATATAAATTGTTTCGTAAAGATTTGCTACTCAAATGAGGTTCTAAGCTGTAAATAAAAGAAATTATTCTAAAATCTGCAAACTTCAGAAATCCGCAAAGCCCTTTGTTTTAAGCTGTGCAGATTTTTGAGAGTGTACTGTATTCAAACTTTCTCATAGCACAAAATGATGTAGCTCCAAGAATTGCAAATTTTTTTGCAAGTTAAAGGAAAAAAATATTTATATATATATAATGAATAATCTTAGTATTCTCTTTATGAGGCTCTTCAAAAATCTAGATAATTTGCAACTGTAATAAAATGTGTAAAAATTGTTCTCTAAATTAAAATTTTTATTTAAATATATGTCCGACACACTTTTTTCAGCGCTGTATTTATATTGGCACCGTTCAGCAGATAACTGAAAACACATTTCTATTTAAAGAAATCTCCCTTAATGGTAATTAACGAAAAGAGAAGGTTTGAACTGATTTACAATAAGAAACAATCATTTGCAAAGTGATTGATTATTCATATTCATTCATCTGGGAGTAGGAAGTTTTAACTCCAAAATGAAAATGTTTGTTTTATTATAAAAACATCTCTTTCCACATTAATGGAATTAAATATTTTTAAGTCAATGCAAAGATAAGAAACTGAAATTTTTAGCCTATTGATTAAAATTTCGAAAATCTTAAACAGAACTCAGTAAATTCCAGTTTTTTGAAGCCTAGTTTAATTTTTATGATAATTTTTAAGTTTTTTAACCAAATTAAATATTATTATACTTAGAAAAAGAAACACTAGGTTAAAAACTAAAGACCTTCATGTGTTGCATGTAAAAATCCAAATTCGAAAATCGTAATTTCCTTTTGATATATTTTTTATAAAAATAAAGGTGCTTCGTTCTGATAGGATTAACATAGAGAAAGGATTTTGGAGATTTCACTGATATAGAGCAGGGGTGGAAAAAGTTTTTAAAATGTTAGGCAGCAGGCTAGAAAACTTAGGACCCATCATTAAATACACAGCATATATGCAAAATATTTATTAAAAAAAAAAAAAAAAATCGAATTATGTATATATTAACTTTATGGCTTTCACATGTCTCTAGCCTTTTTCAAATGTAATTTCTGAAACATGCAATTATTTCACAACAAATCATTAATAATTCTGCTTTTATTGTGTTTGATTGCCAAAATGTGGGATCATTAACATCATTGAAATTTGGGTTTAATCACATCTAATTACTTAAATAAGTTTTTTTTTTTTTTTTTTCATCAATGATTACTGAAATGGGATATTACTTCATCTCTAATGACAAATCTTGTACTTTTTTAGAGTTTATTCCTAATATATATAATTTTCTTCTGGCCAGTTACCAACATACCTAATTAATTTACCATTAATTGGAAAATGTTGGTTTAATCCCAACTAATATCTTAAATATTTGACTTTTTGTTACCATTGACGATTACGATTGCTGAAAGTAATTATTTTTAGAAGCTATTGTTTCTTCACCAATTCATGAAATTTGTACATTATTTTAAAGTCCCCAATTCATATTTATTTTGTTATAAATTAGAATTCCTTTTTTTGTATGTGAATACATGTGTCTGATTGCTAAAATTGCCATATTTTTTCTGCTGATTTATACAAAAGTGTAATTTTTTTGCCTGAATTTTTCAAAAACCTTTTTAAGAAATTTTTTTTTTTTTTTTTGTGAAGGGTAATTTTTGGCAACAAAAATTTGCCTAGATAGACCCCTGCAACCATTAAATTTTTTCTTCAAAATACATATTTTATTTTGGCCCCACCAGTGAAATGCTTTTACCTGTAAATAATGATAATAAAAAATAAATACCGTATATTTCCGTGTATAAGCCGAGAATTTTTGGAAATTTTTCGGAAGCTGAAGTACGAGGGTCGGCTTATATACGAGTTCCCACTTCTAGCAAAAAACATACATTAGAAACTATGATTGAATACATATATTTTAAGTAGGGATGAAATGGATATCCGGTAACTATCCGGTATCCAGCTGAGTTTTAAATATCCGACGGGGTACCGGATATCAGCAGCCCGGATACGGATATCCGGTAATTTCAAGCGCTTAAATTCCCCTCAGGTGAAAAATATGCGACTTTTTTTTTTTAAAGATCAGTTGTAGCTTGTAAAGGTAAAAAAAAAAAAAAAAAAAAAAAATTGCAAAAGTCTAATTTGACCACTTTAGCAAACAAATTTAACAAAAAGTAGCATCAGGTTTAAGAGATATAGAAAGCCTTTTTTAATTTTGTGCAGAGTTAGTTAGGATTTTCCAGAGTGATCTATAACATTCCTCCTAATCTTCCCCATAACAATAAAAAGAGCTGTTCATTGTTGTTGAAAATATTGGATTCATAAAAATTTTCTACATTTGGTATTCGCTGGATTTACACATTTTAAGAGGTCCAGAACCTGGTTTGATAAATTTTTAAAAATTTGTGTTTGTGTGTGTGACAAAAATTTCGTTCAACTGATGTCGGCCTTATTTAGGTGTATATCAGCCGACAAGTGGATCTGCTATTATGATTTTTCACAAGCCTATATCTCAGCATCTATTGATTAAAATTGCACCAAACTCCATATGTAAAATATTTATTGTGTGAAACTATGGTTAAACTTTCGCACAATTTAAACAGTAAGTGGTGTGTGATGGCCACAATAAATACGTTTTCTTATGAAAATAACCAACCCTTCAACTATGATTATATTAGTAAAATATTTTGTTTCATTTTTTTTTTTTTTTTAATACATACCAAACACACATTTTTTAGTACTGTAAAAACTGTGTAAATGATAAGTTTTTGTCTGAACAAAACCTATATGTTTGTGACAAATTGCAAGTGTAGGAATGAGTGTGTTAGACAAGTTTTATTCTTCATCTCAATATTGCACAAATAAATAGAATGCTAAATAAATATGCTTAAGTAAATTACATTTAAAATGTGTTTTAAAGAATAGTATATGAAATACGTTTATATTTTATTGTTTTAAAATAAAGAAAAAGAAAAGAAATATACAACACAACAAAAAAAAAACAAAACTAATGCCGGATATCTGGTATCCGGCAAAATCACTATCTGTTTCATCCCTAATTTTAAGCTTAAAACCTATATATAAAGTAAAATAGTGATATTAAACCTTATTTTTAAATAATTATCACATATAAAACTTTTAAATTAGCAATTTTAAATTTATTTCTAGAGCAGCTTGATGTAGTCACGTGTGTTTCTTTTTTTTTTTTTTTGACGCTGAAGCATTTTTCGCCCAAGATCACATTTATGGCATTCAAAAGTAAACATACGAACAATTTAGGACATATCAACCATAAAAAGCATTTTTCTAGTCTAAATAAATAAAAAATATGTATATTACACACTCTAAAAAAATAAAACTGGCTTAGTTTTTTTTGTGGCTTAGTTTTGCAATATTTTTCTTTGGCGTTTCTGACATAGTAGTTTATTAGGGTTTTATTATTAAAACCAAGTTCCAACAATACTTTATTTAACTCATAAAACCATAATCTGCCTGACTGATGTAATCCGTACAGTGCTCTATCCATTTTTCTGACCCAGTCTTCTTTACCTTTTTCAGTGAAGCCAACTGGTTGCCTCCTGTAAATCTCATTCTTTAAGGGAGCATACAGATAGGCACACTTAACATCGCACTGTACATTAAACCAACCGGAGTATGAGACTAAAAGAGAGAAAAAGAATCTTACAACAGAAAAGTTTATTACTGGTGAGAAAGTTTCACTGTAGATTCACCCTGGACCTGGTTGAAACCTTGCGCGTAGTGATGCAAAAAATCCGGGAGTTTTGGGGAAAAAACTGGGAACTTTTGGAATTTTGCGGAGAAAAAACAAATTAGAAATCTCTAAAGCAAATAATAAGTTGTTTACTTAATAAAAATGGCAGTTTTAAGGACTTTGATATACTGATAAGCTTATAACATTATTTTAATTTATCATTTTATTGTCAATTTATCAGAATTGCAGCCAATTCATAATTTGAAAAGAAACTTAAGCTTTCTTTATTAAATTAGCACTTAAGATAAATGTATCGGTACAATGTTGGATACAATTTCCATATTATACAAGCTGAAGAATTGAGGAAACCAATGTACATAATCCTGTAGTAGTTTGAGAAGAGAAATAATTAAGGTTTGAAAACTTCTTTAAAAATTTCGATTTTTAAAGAATTATTTAAAATAATGAAGTGGTTTTTAAAAAGAAAGGATGACATTTTATGCAATTACTACAATGGTATAGTTTCTTTTACAAGTTATTTTCATAAATATTTCTAATTAGAGTTTGTAAAAAATTGATGTTAAATTTCCTACAATGAAAAATTTTTGATGAAAATTTATACACATATTGTTTTCCTGATTTTTATGCATTAAAAAAAAAAAAAAAGTTTCTGCATTTCTAGCACAAGTGGGGAAATTTTTCGAATTACTTATATATTTCCCTAAAACAGATTAAATTTAAGAATTCTTCTTCTTATTATTATTATTTGTAATAAAAAAAAAAAAAAAAAAAAAAAAAAGAAGAAGACAAACAATTTAAAAATTATCAGGTAACAAACTAATTTCTTAAATACTTCATTTGTGTTTAATGAAATATAAATTTAGTTGGATTTGTTTCCTAAAATCTTAAGTCCAATTCTCTAATTGTTTCATAGTAATTCGTAAACGAATTATGAATAAAAAAAATTAAATGTTATTGATTCTCATTAAGAATGGAAAGGATATCTCAAGAACATAACAAAATAATATTAATGAATAATGACAGAAACTTACTGTTAGTGTTAGCACCACATTAATTATAATTATTTTCTTCGTTTTCGGAATAAACATCGACGATGCTCGAATTAGCGGGGGGAAGGGGAAACGAAAAGGAAATCTATGAGGAATTAAAGTTGAAGTTAATTTAAAGATCAGAGGCTAAATAATTAACAAAAGTTATAAAAATATTCATATTTTCAAAATTCTCAGTTTTAGGGAAATTTCAAAATTCCCAATTTTGTCTTAAATTCCCAGGGAAAAAAAACGGTAATTTTTCGGGAAAAAACTGGGTGTTTTGAAAGTCTTGCATCTCTACTTGCGGGACTAATCTAGCCTTGTACCTGACAATGTTACCAGACTCGTCACGCTTTACTGTGTAAACCCAGCAGTTTCCCAACACAGTTTTATTCACAGGGAGCTTCACAAGATGCCAGACTCCTCTCTTAGCCATACACTCTAATTCCTTCAGCATAGCCTCATGCCACTCTTCAGACTGTGCAGATTTTAAAGCCTGTTTATACGTTTTTGGGACCACCACATCTAGTCAACTAGTTGTGCTGGACGCGGAAGGTATAGCACTAGGGTTGACAACTCCAGAAAAACTATTAAACTTAGAAAAATCAAAATTGGCAGGGTTAAAATTAATACCATTTTCATTACAGAATTTCTCAACGTCATTAGGTGACCTCTGACAACATTTCTTGCCCTCTCCGTCAGGATAATAGTAAATGTCGACCTTTTTCCCCTTAGGTCGAGGCACAACCTTTCGGTAGCAAATGGGGTTAGTCATCCAGTCAGCAGATGTAGTTTGAGAAGTAGTTTGAGGGACAGGAGTAACAGGAGAGATGGCTGGGACGACACCTTCAGTCTCGCTGAGCGAGACACCAGAGGTACCAGGCTCCGGACCAGGATGATGGTACTGGTCAACAGGCTGTGGTTGTTCCTCTGGGACAAGCACCAACTCAAAAGAAGAGTCGCCCATCATTGCTCCACTGCGTAAAACATCACTGCTCTCCACAAAAGAGACATTTATGGTTTCTAAAACCCTTTTATCATCTTCCAACCAGACTCTATAACCACGGGTACGCAAAGCATAATCTGCAAGGACTCCACGCTTGGATTTGGGGTCTAACTTGTGTTTGCGCCTGACCTTTGGGACACCGACATACGTTAAAGTACCAAAAGGCCTTAAATGCCGGACAGAAGGCTTATTTCCTGAGTAGAGTTCAAATGGAGTTTTGGTGTTCTTACCATGACAAATCCTGTTCCATGTATAATTAAAATGTAGACATGCTTCAGGCCAGAAATCATCAGACAATCCACTGGATTTTAACATTGCCCGAACACAGTTCATAATTGTCTGGTTGAACCTCTCACAAACTCCATTTTCTTCTGGCGTGTAAAAGTTAGTCAGTTCATGATTTATACCATTTTCTCTACAAAAAACCTTTAAAGAATCATTGTCAAACTCCTTACCATTATCCGTACGTAACGACTTCAACTTGGTTCCCAAAAATCTTTCAGCCCTTAAAACATGTCTCTTAAAGACTTCAAAACATATAGACTTCTCCTGGATAGGGTAAACCGATGATCTTCCAGAGAAATTATCTATTATGGATAAAAAGAAACGTTCACCTCTTTTACCAGGAATTTTGATTGGACCCCAAGTATCCATGAAAAGTAGATCTAAAGGTTTTTTGGAAGAAGAATGACTTAAAGGTTTAAAGGACACACGGTTTTGCTTACTCACATGACAAGGATCACAAAAGAAATTATCAACAGATTTCAAGTTAGGCAAGCCTTTAACAGCAGAATTACGAATAGTATTAAAAATTAAATCAGGGCCGATATGATCAAAACCTAAGTGCCAGGTATCAAAGCTTTTTACATTAGCAGACTTTATTGCAGGCGAAGCTGAAATTTCAGCATTAACATTTACATTTGAATTCTGCCCCCCATTCAATTTAACACTATGCTTGCCTTTAACTGCTCAAGGAAAAGTATAATAAATCCCGTCATGGAGTTTAGCCGAGAAAAGAAAATCACCATACTTGTTGACCATGTTTAATTTACCAGCCTCACCAATACATTTAGCACCACCCTGGTCGAATCTTGAACCACTCCAAAGTTTAATGACAGTCCCATTGAAATTCAACTCAACCTCGCCTTTACCAGTAATGGGAAAAGTAACTCCGTCAACAGCCACGTGTAGCTCATCACCAGAAATTTCAGAAAAGTTACAAAAAAGAGATTTGTCCTTGCAGAAGTGGTGAGAGGCCGCTGTATCGAACGCCCAGCTTCCCTCGCTATTAAAACCACTTAAATTAGCTTCTGCTATGAAATTTTAAGCTTTACGGGTGGGAGTTCCATCACGTTTTGACTGTTGACAGGAGCCACCCCTCTTAGAAAAGTTGCCTTTGAGTGGTTTTTCTTTTTCTTTTGCAGCTAGATCATTAACTAATTTAACTCGACAATCTTTAATTACATGGCCTTTCTTGCCACATCTCCAACAGGTAAAAACAGACTTCTTTTTAAATTTTACATTCTGGGCCTCAATAGAACATTCAATTCTACCTTTGTCAAAATTTCTAAGTTGGAGACGTGTCTCCTCAGCACAAAGTTCAATAATAATTTTCTTAAAGTCAAAATCCTTATCAGGCCAACGAAGAATTTGCTGAGCAACCTGATCAAATTTATCAGGTAAGTATCTTATAACTTGAAAACACAGATACTCATCATTAAATTGGTTTACCGATAGATTTTAATTGATCAGCAATTTTAGAAATTCTAGCTGCAAAAACACCAATAGATGTTTTACCATAATCCACCCAAATAAAACACCAACATGTTTTTTAGCCAGGTTCTAAAAAACATGTCATTAACTCTGAAAACAGTTTCATATGATGGCTTCTACTATCTGGTTGGAAGTTAACTTTAAGGATTTCCCAAGCTTCTGAGGGGTCAGTACATTCACTTATGAGACTTCTAAACTCTGTATCAATGTTTAAATACAAAATTGACATGGCAGCATTCTGCCTTCTTTTAAAGTCATGCACTGCCTCCTCAGTCACGGTTTCACTAACTTCAGGTTTTGTTTCGACACCAGTAACAATGCATAAGCATTTTTTTCCATAAGCAAAAATTTAATGTCACACTTCCAACCAGCATAGTTGGTGGAATTTAATTTAGTAATTTGAGGAACAATATTATAAGCCATTTTTACTAATTAATAATTACACAGTAAACAAGAGAAAAAAACAACTAGTCAAGTCTAAAAAATATGACACCCTTAAAAAACTCGGCCCATAACCAAATGATAAAGACCAAAAAGGTCAATCTATTAAGAATCTTATTTAAGCAGAAAAGCAACAGTGAAAGCTGTATTTAAATTTATATTAAGAGTTTCAGTAAAGATAACTTGACCAGTGTAAATGAAAACATTTTTTTATAACTCAATAAGAACAAAATTTTTAACATTAACAAATTGATTTTATTCATAAACAAATATATGGATAATAGATAAACAATTTAAAATAATGACAAGGTTAAATTACCTTTTAGATGATAAATAGACACATCCTATTGAGCTTATACCATACAATATTGGAAAATCTGTAGACACACAATTCCTCTTGACAACATTAAAAAAACATTGTGACTAATACAAATGTAGACATAACATCTCGCAATCGCCACGTTGACCAGCGTGGACAAGGGAAAACGCAAACACTACATCCCGTGGTCGCCACGTTGACCAACAAGAAAAGAAACATTTGAAGAATTGTAGAAGAATATATATCACAAAACCTTGAAGTCCCTCATAGAAGAATGCACTATTATAGACATGAACTTGTCACCATTTAAACGATTAATTGAATAAAGATTTTTAACTTGCAAGATTTTAACTGTATAAAAATTTAATTCATTCTGAAAAACTTAACAAAACAGCACTAAAGTTGCAAAACATTCTCAACATTATTAAAAATCAAACGTAACAACATCATTTCACTTTTCAATTTATCAAATTTATTCTTAAGATTTCTACATCCATGGATGACGAAAAATTATGAGATTAAACTCAATTTTTAAACTTAACAATGATAAAAATTTAACAACAATAATGGCAGCTATCAGGCTTAAAAAAATAGCCATATTAAAATTTTAGCCAGCTGTTAGATGCTAAAAGCATATATAATTTAAGTGCTTAGCTTATCAATAACTTAAGGCTACTCAACTGCCTGAAACTACATAGCTACTTAAAACTACATAGCTAGTTGAAAGCTGGTTGATAACTGCAACGTTACAAAATTTGTCGCGATCTTTTATACTATCTAAAAACACTAAATCTGCAAAAAACAAACATCGCTATTGCCACTCAATGGTCAAAGCCAAAATACAATTTATAATAATTATTTCAACAGAAGTGGCAACAGCAAAAATAGAAAAATTATGCAGATTCAAAGTGGCAACGGCAGAAAAGTAAACAAACATTGATAGTTAATACGTGATGCCTATAGAGCTGGCGAACTTAATTTTAAATAAAGAAAATAAGTAAATATTTAACAAGTTTGAAAAGAAAAGGTAAGTTAAAGTTATCTCTTGAAAAATAAACATTTATATCTATGAAAATTAATAAATTTTTTATATGTGAGGACATTGATAGTTATCAGAGGTCTGCACGGGCCGGGTTCGGGGGTGAATTTTTCAATCTGTCCTCGGGCTGGGCCGGGCCCGGACTTAAAAATTTTTTGCAAGCTCGGGCTAAATTTTTTTACATATACTCGGGCCGGACCGTGTCTGGCTGAATCTTTTTCTGGTTTCCTCGTAACGAAAAAGGAAAATGATAAAATATTTCTTCAGTCATTTATTTTACAAGCTGGTATGTCACAAAGTTTTATTTTGTTAAAAAATGTCTAACTTCAATTTAATTGTCTACCAGTCTGTATGTTCGAAATCCGATTTTTAGCAAATACTTTTAGCATGTCTCGAAATTAATATATTTTATTTCAAGTAATATTCAATGGTTTCCTATTCAAAATAATATGCATGTCACTACTAGTTTGCGCAGATGTTCAAACAAAAGAAATCAGATACGTTACTATGTATAAGGCTTTGTGCCCCATGGTCTGTAGAGTTTAGGTGGTATGAAGGCTATAAAAATCCTGCCGCTGTAACATTTTCTCTAAACTCCTTTTTCTTTTCTCCAGTACACTGAATAAAAGTAGCATCATTTTTAGCATGTACAAAAGCCTCTTTTCTATAGAATATGTTTGGATTACCATTAAAATTTTGTTTACCGGATCACATGAAAGATTAGTATACATTACGGGTACATAAGCGGAAATGGTTGAACGTGCATTTTTATTAGTAATAACTATTTTAAATACCGTCCTATATGGTTGGATGAGTGCTAATATTTTTGATTTGACTTTCTGTCTGTCTTTGTGCCTTCTGTACGTCTGTAATAATGAACTTTTGTTTATATATAATTATCTTGTAAAAGTTCAGCAGTTTTGTTAAAGAAGATTCTATTGCTTCACTATATAAAACCTCTGTAAAACACATCAGTATAAAAAACCCTTAACGGGTTAAAAGTTTGTGACGCTACTACTTTATGGCTATAAGAATTTGAAATATGAGTCTTAAAAATAATTATATCAAATTTTAAGTGACGCTTTGCAATTAGTTAAAATATACATAGATTTTCTTATTTGATCATTTACTTTCCACTTTTATTTATATTTATAATGCAAACGCAATATTTTAGCTTCAAGATCAGACAGATATCTAAAATACATTCACTGATGCTTTTTCATTCACATTTCAAATTCAAAATAACAGTTTTAAAAGGAATGATATAAAAATTCCAGTGGTGCCTCAGTGTTATTTTAAAAGATTTGTTTTTAGATTCCATTGAAACTAGTTTTGTTTTGTCTAATAAAGTATATTTACATATTGAAACAATGCTTTTAATTTTCAAATATACTGTCAAATAATTATACTTTCACTGAGTTTGCATTATAAATTAAAATTATTTATTTCAATAAATTGATTTATCTTTTGCATCACGCTATCCAGAACATAGTGTATCATAGTATCCAACTGAGTGAAAATTTGCGCAAAGAGGTAGTGTGACGTAAAGAAAACATTTACACAGATTTTACTTGCAGTTTTGGATAGCGTGACGCAAAGGATAAATCAATTTATTGAAATAAATAATTTTAATTTATAATGCAAACTCAGTGAAAGTATAATTATTTGACAGTATATTTGAAATGCGGGAACATTTTTTCTCTAAATAATTAGGATAAATATTTTTTTTATTTTTTACATTGAACGTTAAAATGCCTAGCTTTGCTGGTAATTTTTTGAAAAAGTTTGTAATGCAAATTGTATTTTTTTTTTTTTAATTATTCAAATAAAATCATCTGTTTCTACTGCATAAGAAAAGAAAATCGCTAGAAATAACTTATTATTCAAGTGCAGGGGTTTAAAACGTTGGATATAAATTAAAAAATTTGTTTCTTAAATTATAACAAACAGGGATCAAGAAAAGCAATTTAAAAGGGTTATGCAGTTTATCAACATCTATTTTACCTCCATTAGGTGCCAAGTCTCCCATTTTGGAACTATATAATACCTGCTAAATTGTTTTTTTAAATTATTTAAACTACATACGATTAAGGATGCATTTTGTAACCCCAAAACCTACGAAAATGCAAAATTTTTCAGTTAGATTCATATTGCAGCGTTCAATGGGTTAAAGAACTTAATAAGTACAGGTATTTTCTTTGGCAGCTCAATAAAAGACTATCTGAATAAAACTTGTGATCCTTTCAGATCCAATTTCTTCTCCTATAGTGCTAGTGATCCATTTATAAAAATACTGGTATTCAAACAAAAGTGCGTCAAGATCACTAAATTTTGAAATTGTTACAAAATCTAGTATATATTCAAAGATGCAATAACAAAAATTACATGACTAGTGAGTGACATTGAACAATTATACCTCTAAATAGGTTCTGCAATTTAATGAAGCAAATTTAAACAGAATATTGACAGTTATGCTGCATATAGAGAAAGAATGGGAATCTCAAAACTTCTGCAGGGAGTTTCATTACCGAAAGGTAGCAAATGATAAAGGGGGGGAGGGTCTCAAAAAATTATATGAATGGGGGATATTGAACATTTATATCTCCTTTATAGGTTTCAGAATCTAATAAAGTAAGTTTAAAATGAACATTGTTTAATTGCCCGATCATTAGTTGATGGGGGGGGGGGGGTCAAATATACAAGTGAGAGGTAGCAAGCAATGCTACTTTTTTATAGGTTTTGGGATCTAAGTAAAAAAGTTTAAAAAGAACATTGAGATTTATGTTGCAGATGGAGAAAGATTTCAAATAGCAAGAATTCCGTGAGCCGTTTGATTGTCGATCATTAGTGGGGGGAAGGGGAGAGCACAAGAAATTGCATGAGTGAGAGAAATTGAACAATTTTACTTCTTCATAGGTTCTAGAATCTAATAAAGCATGTTTCAAATGAATATTGACATTTATGCTGTGGATAGAGAAAGCTTAAAAATTACAATGCTTTTGTGGAACGTTCAATCACCGATTGTTGGTGGGAGGGGCGGGGGGGGGGGTGAGTAAAACAAATATAAGTGAGATATTGAACAATTCTACTTCTTTATAAGTTCTAGAATCTAATTAAGTAAGTTTAAAAAAATAATATTGACATTTATATTGCTGATGGAGGAAAAATGGAAATCTCAAGAATTCCGCGATCTGTTTGATAGCCGATCGTTAATTGGGAGTGGGGGGGGGGGGGTCACAAAAAAATTACATGAGTGAGAAATATTGAACAGTTCTACCTCTTTATGGGTTCTAGAATTTAATAAAGCGTGTTTAAAATGACTATTGACATTTACGTTGTGGATGGAAAAAGATTGAAATTCGCTATCTTTCCTGCCAAAATCAGGAGATTTGGAATTGATAATTGATTAATGCTGATTTAGAAATAATCTGCAGACTAAAAAAAAAAAAAAAATCTGCGACGTACGTCGCGCGTCTCACATTTTCTGCTATGGGGTCTGTGCTTGTGATTTAAGAAAAATGAATCAGCAAAACTTTGATTTCAACTTATGTAATACTACTTCCACTGAGAATGCATCTATGAAACAAATTCTGAATTCTAACATGCTTTTAAATATTTTTTCATTTGAATTCAACCATTAAAAGTCGAAATTAAATCCAAATATACTAAATAAATAACAATTCCCGATATTTTCAGTGATTTTCTAATTTTTGCTTGTGAATATTTGAATAAAAATTAGAAATGGTTTTTTAGAGATATTTTATGAAATAATCCAGTTTTATAACTTAAAAATATAAATAACTACCTTACATTATCATCCTTTTTAATTGTGCATATATATTTTGAGCGCTGTCGTACCCGTCATCAGTGCATGTTGTGACTCTGCTTCTTCTGGATTGTTTTTATCCCTTTTTTTCATTGAGCTCCACTTCACTTCCCATCATCTTCTTTAATAAATGTTGCCATTCTGATAGAATTATAAATTGTGTATAAAAATTGTAAAAAGAAAAATCCAGTTTTAGCTTTTTAGTGAAATTCTTACTGACATATTTTAGCAAAATTATACAACTTTTAGCGAAATGCTAAAAAAAACTAATGGCAGTTTAAATCCATGTACTAAGAAGCACTAAGAAATATACAATGCAATTTGAATTCAGTTCACCCTAGCTAAATTTATCTATCAGGAATGAAATTGAAGTTTTTTTTTTAATAATTAAAAAAAAAAAAAAAAGTTAGCTGATTAAAATTTAGTTGCTAGGTCTGAAATTTTATTCACCATACCATAGCAACCTGATGACTGTGATTTTTCAAACTCTGTCTTAAGGAACAAGTATGAAATTTTACAATTACCTGCATAAAATATACTTTCTAAAGAACGAACAGAAGTTACCATAAGTTGATCTTCAGGGTAAAAGTTTCTAAACTATGCTCCCCCCCCTTTTTTTTTTTTTTTTTTTTTTTTTACAATGCAAGCACTTAAAATGATCTCTCTTTATTTTGCAGGAAATGCAGTTACCCTCTTTTGAAGTTGCAATGAATTGTGTCTATGAAAGTTCACACAGATCAAAAGAGAAATCACCTGAGTTTTTGCACGAATGTGATATATGTACAAGTTATTTTGATAAATGGGGTGAGCAAGATCAAATTGAATTTGTTGAATTGATGCTTACAAAAATGACTCATTGCCAACATAGTCACGTTAGTTCTTTTTTAAGACCAATGCTACAAAGAGATTTCATATATATGTTACCAAGTATGTATAACATTTTTCAATTTCAACTTAAAAAATATTTCAAAGTTAAAAATATGTATTTCTAAACTGAATATACAGAGGCTGTTCGCACATTTTTTAGACGATTTTATTTCGCAGTAAGAAAAAATCGTTTGCATGGAGAATTTTATTTTTACAACAGTTATATTTTTGGAAGTTTTATTTATCTTCTGATATTTAGAATTTTTGTTTAGATGCAAAAATGCGCTTTTAAAAAGGCAGTGGATGGAAGGATAGGTTTCCGCTCTTTCCAAAGAGAGTTTTTAGTGAAATCTTTATGAAAAGCATTTATCAGGAGGAAAATGGAAAAATGTCACAACAATAGATGAATCTTGAGTCTATTTAAGTGGTTGCAATAAAAAAAGATCACTTTATTATCACAAAAGTGGAGAAAAAATTTTTTGTTACATGGTTCAAAGCATCAAAAGAAAGTTTTTCTAAAGGATTTATGATTGCCACTGGTTTTTCATACAAGTGCAAGATAAAAGCAAAAAAAAAAGTGACAAAAATGTCAAAATCAGCTCTAAATACTATCAAGAACATATTTTAATTCCAATTTTTAAAAGTGAAAATCCAGATCTTTATCCACAATGCTATCAATCCGTTGAACTGTATCAAGACAAAACAATCAGCCACACATCGCAATCCGCAATTGCTTTTCTAGAAAAAAATGGAACAAAAAACGGGAATTAAAACCATACCCTTCATTGCTATTCCTGCTAAATCTCCTGATGTATCACTGTTGGATTTTTGTGTTTTTTGACTCTTAAAATCAATATTATCCAAACACCGACTACAACGCTTTGTGGACTTTGGAAAGCCGTTCAAGAGGAGTAGAAAAATATACCTCCTCCGATATTATAAAAAGCATTATTATCATAGAAATTACGATGCAGAATAATAGTTAAGAACAAGGGCTATCAAACTGAACAATTAAAACACGAAATATGAATGAAATTGCTTCAGTACACTCCATCAAAATCGTCTAAAAAATGTGCGAACAGCCTCTGTAACTGTAATTAGTGAGCTGCTAGTTTTTGAAAATCCTGGGACCCATGAGTTCCAAAAGTCTAGGTCCTTTTTTCAAAAACATGGGTCCCCACATAAATAAATTTATATATTAAAGGTATAAATTAAAAATTTATCTTATTGTAGAGGAAAAATAGTTTTCTATGAATTTTTAACCTACCTCTTTTTGAGATTGTCTTAAAACTAATATTATGTAGGAGGTAGTTGATGTTAAGAAACAACAGAAAGCATTTAGCTCAATGTGCTCTGGAACAGCAAAAACAACAAAAAAGAGAAAATATTGTGTAATAGCTAATTATTATTATTATTATTTTAAACTAGAAACATTTTTAAAAAGTCCTTGAAATTATCAGCATTAAGAGAACAAAATGAGAATTTTTTCTTTTTTTTTTTTTTTTTTTTTTTTTGAGAAAGGAGTTTTCAGATAAGCAGATTGATTACAAAATTTAGTTGCACATTCCACTTCAAATACAGTACAGGATTCATTATACGGCAATCGTGATACCAACCTGATTCCGGTTATCAGAATATTTTGGATATCGGCCTCTGTTGAAAACGGAAATATCACGTCTGCAAGAGCTACCCCCAGTCACCCACCCTCCTTTAACCACAAAATAACTTACCAATAAACTGTACTGATAACTTTTTCGTATTGGAAATTCATTTTCACGTTTCAGAACTTTGTTTTTGTGCCAGCCACTCGTGTGTATTTATTGTATTGGAATATCATATTGGAATTGGATAGGAATGTATTCTTGATTTTTTGAAAGAATGGTTTTGCGACCATTTTTCGAATTTCATATTTTGACTAAGCTTTGATAGAGGACATCCATTAGTGATATGTTAGGCAGTGATGCAATTCAGTGTATCGTACACTTTCTTTTTATTGATAATCTTTTCGCATCAAAACTTTGTCTCCTCATCTCGGAGTCGGAACTTTCTTTTTGATTTTACACTGGCCACTCATTTGTGTTTATCATATAGGATTGTTTTTTTTTTCTTTTGAGTTTCAAAAGGATTTTTTTCCCTCTTCAGAGCAAAAGGCTTTGAAAATATAGGTTTTAAACAAGATATACAGTAAGACCCTGCTTAACGCTGTTTCATTTAGCGCAGTTTCGGTTTAGCGCTCTTTTATTTCAACCCGGGAATTCCCCGAAATTGCTCGCAGCAGTACGGGGATTCCCCGAAATTGCTCGCAGCAGTACGGGGATTCCCCGAAATTGTGTGCGCTTAGCGCTAGGTTTCCAAATAACATGTCTGAAACAGTGTAGTTGTGTTTCTTGTTTAGTGCGGTGCTGTACGGACGCATTTTTATTTTTATACGGACACATTTTTATAAATTTATATAATACTATAACGATTAACACAGTGACAAATATTATGATCTCTATTTTTTATCATGGGTGATAATAAAAAACAAGAAAAGAAAGCAACCAGAAAAAGCATTTCACTGGAAACTAAAATAAAAGTGATTAGAAGATTAGATTCTGGTGAACGTCAATCTCAAATTAGTGCTGCATTGAATTTGGCAGCTTCAACAATAAGAACAATTCTTAAGAATAAAGAAAAAATACTGTCATCAGCAACTGCAACTACGTCAAGCTCTGCAACTAGAATTACCCGTTCTAGAAATAACATTATAGAGGAAAAGGAAAAACGACTGTCTATATGGATTGACGACGAAATTGAACGCAATATGCCATTAAGCCAATCTATCATAATGGAAAAAGCTAGAAGAGTTTTTAATTACATTCAGGCTGAGGCAAGTGACACAAGTGAAACTTTCGTTGCTAGTCGAGGATGGTTTAATAGATTTAAACATCAAAATAATCTTCACAACATAAAGATTTCAAGAGAAGCAGCAAGTGGTGATACGAAAGCGGCGGCTGAATTCCCAGCGACATTAAAAACAATAACTGAACAAGGAAACTATCCTGCAGAATTGGTTTTTAATGTTGATGAAACAGGCCTGTTTTGGAAAAGAATGCCAAAACGAACATTTCTATCCCGTGAAGAGAAACGAGCATCAGGATTTAAAGCTGCAAAAGATCGCTTAACACTTTGGCTTCTCTAAACTAAATGTTTTCGCCAAATTTGGTGGTTAAGTCACCAAATTCGACACCACGTCTGTATTTACAATAAATTTCATGTGAGTAGTTTTGAAATGTGGCAGAAAATAGTAGTTTAAGGTTCCCGAAATCAGTAAGCACTTTTTATATTTTAACCTATATTTTTCTCCTAAGAATAGAAAAGTGGGCCATCTACTTTCGAGTGAAATTTATTTAAGTAATAAGTTACGGAATATTATTCCTGAACAAGTGATATTCGTTCTCTGTGATGCATATAATGCCATAGCTGCCAACCGTTTCTATTTTTGGATACCGGTATTTTTTTTTATAGAAAACTTTTGTAAACTTATGTAACAGATTTGTACATTTTTTTTTTATAATGAATTAAGACAAAATGTTTTATAAAAATTTATCTTTATCCAAAAATCAGAATAATTAGCAACTATGTAATCCTACTATCCAGACTTTTGTGTTCATAATAATAGATTTCTCGCCTTGTTTTCGGGAATGTTCATGGACTAGAACCTGCCTGTTTATTTACGAGCCAGTTATCATGAGGTAGCTGTAGTGCCAGTTTTTCAAATGTAAAACAAAGGTTTTTCTGCAAATATTGTCCACTTTTTGTTACACCTTATACTGATGGATACCTGAAAATGAAAAAAAAAAAAAAATAAATAAATAAATAAAACAAACTTGTCAATGAACTATTTGAAAACTTCGCTAAACTTTTAGGAAAAGACGACTTTTTGTTAGTTCATTCGGAAAATGATTATTACAGAAATGCTATTGAAGCTGCCAAACATTTTCGAAAATGTAAGGAGAAAGCAGGTCTACTTACTTAGCAAACTCTACAGTGAATGGTTATAACAAGTAAAAAAAAATGTTAGCCGCTTATACTCCATAATTGAATCTGTATTTATATAGATAAACAAAACATTCCATTCAGAGGACACAAAAAAGGTGCTAAAATTTGTGAAGAGACTGTAATAAATAAGGAAAAATTTCCAAGGATTACTACACTTTAGAATAAGTAGTGGAGATAAAGTTTTGGAAATACATTTAGAGACAGCATCATCCCGATTGATTTCTATAAGCAAAACTACGTAGAATGAAATAATCCGATGTCGGGTAGAAGAAGTTACTAGCAACATTATTCATAAAATTCATTAAGCTAAATTCATTGCATTTTTTCTCCCTCTCATATGAAATTGCTTTCAAAATTTAGGTTATTCTCCAACCACATTTCCTGAGACTATGGAAGCCTCTGAGCAAGTGCTGACTCAATGAGTCCAGTGTTAAAATAGGGGGGAGAGTCATCTGATTCAGAGAAAATAAGTGATAAGAGAGCTCCGATTGAGTGGATGTTTTCCAAATCCCAAATAGTCGGTCAATTTGGCACCCCTGTAAGCTTTTGGATTTGTTCTCACTGCTAGTTTACGGGGTCATACTATACTCATAAGAACATGAATGTTTTGAAATGTTGAAAAAATATAAGCCCACAGAATGATTTTTTATTTTCTTTACTAGCAACATTATTCATAAAATTCATTAAGCTAAATTCATCGCATTTTTCCCCCCTCTCATATGAAATTGCTTTCAAAATTTAGGTTATTCTCCAACCACATTTCCTGAGACTATGGAAGCTTCTGAGCAAGTGCTGACTCAATGAGTCCAGTGTTAAAATAGGGGGGAAAATCATCTGATTCAGAGAAAATAAGCGATAAGAGAGCTCCGATTGAGTGGATGTTTTCCAAATCCCAAATAGTCGGTCTATTTGGCACCCCTGTAAACTTTTGGATTTGTTCTCACTGCTAGTTTACGTGGTTATACTATACTCATAAGAACATGAATGTTTTGAAATGTTGAAAAAATATAAGCCCACAGAATGATTTTTTATTTTCTTTTATTGAATCTTAAAGAAACAGGTTCCATAAATTGATATTCTAATGAAAATGAATGTAAAAATGTTCAAATTGTTTAAAATACACAATTTAATATTCTATTCAAATAATGCTTGACAATTAGCTAAGAACATGAATAATTTGTTACTTAAGTAAGTTATAAATGATAATAAAAATATGTTTACTTTACACACAGTATCATGTTACGTTATCATACACTTTACACTTTGTATTATATCAAATATATACAAGGGTCATACTCCCCACCTTCTTTTCAGGATACTTTCGGGGATGAGGAAATTTCGCCTTTTTTTTGCTACCACTATTTTTACAAAGATATCTTTATGGTATTTTTATAGTAATTTTTCGAGGTTAGATAAAATGGAGATTATTGTATAAAAATAGTGGTATCTAAAAAGGTGGTAAGTACGACCATTGATTATGTATAATTCTATATCGCCCCTCCCAAAAAATCTTTCTGGATCTGCCCGTGGGTCTTTAGCTGGCTCGAGTACCAAACCCGCAATCTTCCCATTACGAGCTCGGTGCTCTAACAACCGAGCTACCGTGATCCCATCTATTGGCTGCACTAAACAAAATGAAATGAACATATATTTTTTAAAGCCATGTTTAGTGTAGAATATGGTAGGAAAATCATTCACCATTTGTTCACAGGGCATGAATGAAAGCATGAGTCTCTGTCCTAGGAACTTTTTCTATGGTTAAAGAAAAAAGAGAAAATTATTAACTTAATGATGTGTTGATAAAAAGAGTGTTACATTTGTAGTAAAATTGTGTAATAAAATAACTATATTTTATATCTAAACATATTTCTCTGAAATATCACAGAGTGCACCAAAAAACATTCACGGACGCACAAATGCTTCTTAACACATTCTTTGATAACCAGCGATGCTGCTTACATGATGTAGCACATAAATTACGTGAAAAATGGAAGACAGGATGTGAAAAATTTATTGTGGCAGGTCCCAAGGGACGCGTAATTTTCTTTCTTAATAAAAATTTCAAACTGGAAGAAAAAAAAAAAAAGCAAATTTTAAAATATATTTCTTTTTTAAAACTGATATTTTCCTTATATTTTTAAGGTATTCTGTTCTGAAAAAGAAAAAAAATCCTTTAAAACTCCATTTTATCATAAAGGAAAAAGAACTAATCCTGTATGATGAACACAAGCAAGTAGCCGGCACTGCGCGAAATCAGAAACAAAATTCCGACTCCGAGATGAATAACAAAGTTCTGATGCAAAAAGATTATCAGTAAAAAGTGTATGATACATTGAATCATATCACCGAGTAATGAATCGTCAATGGATGCCCTTTTTCTATCAAAACTTAGCCGAAATATGAAATTCGAAAAATGGTCACAAAAACCATTCTTTCAAAAAATCAAAAACATTCATATCCAATTCCAATACGTTATACCAATTCAATATGTACACACGAGTGGCCGGCGCAAAAACAAACACAAAGCTCGTAAATGTGAAAATGAATTTCAACACAAAAAAGTTGCCAGTTAAAAGTGCCGATACATTGAATCACATTATTACTCTGCTGCATTCTAAGTTCGTTGAAACAAAACAAAAACAAATGAAACGGATGAACGAACACGAATACAGGAACATGACATGTCTGTATTAAGATTCAAGAAACTTTATTATTAAGAAAACCTAAGTATTAAAAAAAAAAGTAATATGGTTGCTAACAAAAAGTAAAATATTTTTGCTAATGCCAGACTGTTATTATTATTATAGTAATTTCTTTTGCAGATAAGTAAGTATACTTCTTTTACTTTCTTTCTAAAGTACTATTTAAGTTATAAGTACAGTTTATTGGTAAGTTATTTTGTGGTTAAAGGAGGGTAGGGTACTGGGGGGGGGGGGGGGAGAGCTTTTGTAGACGTAATATTTCTGTTCTGGGCAAGGGCCAATATCCGAAAAATTCTGATAACCAAAATCAGGTCGTAAAAAACTGTTTTTCATCTACAATAAGATAAAATTTCAATTTATATCTTTAGTATATAAATTCATTTATGTGGGGACCCATTTTTTTTTTTTTTTTTTTTTAAGGACTCAGATTTTTGGAACTCATGGATCCCAGGAAATGCCACGAGGTACAGAATTAAAAGAAAGTGAAATTCGCAAAATTTGGAGATTAAATGGAACTGGTGCTTCAATTAATAATATTTCAAAAGTTATTAAACGCTCTAGATGTGCAATTAGAGATGTTTTGTGTTGTGTCCGAGTGGTTGAAGGCATAAATTATACTATCACACAGTATAATATCCAAACACTTATTTAATGAAATACACGACACATAACTACAACGATCGGAATACTACACACATTACATTCAATTACAGATAGATGGTTTTGGTTCTTGTTTAGATTCTAGAGAGTTCCTCATACAGTCCGGTTAACAGTTAATGACCATTGAGTCAGCTTAGTTCAAATCATAGAGTTAAGACTCCACACCTCCTCCCCCTTTGTAGATCGAGTCTCTTGGAAGGCCTTCGGATTCTAGATGATCGTCTAGGAACCACACTTGAACTCACCGGTTTTGGTGAACTGGATTTCTTGGGCGAAATGTTCGGCTGCACTGATGGTGATGAAGGAACCAGGGTCTATTGATCAGTCGAAGTATACTGTTCCGCGGACGGATTGCTAAGTTCATTATTCCCTGCAGCAGAATCTTCAGGGATAGAACTCGCAGGAACCAGTTGGTTTTCTGGTGTATCTCCTTTAGGGATGTGGAATCTCCGATTCACATTTGGCCTGTAATCACATTCTAATTTATTACCTATTGGACGGATCTGGTCAATGTGTCGTCTAACTAAGACACCCTGCACATTGATGGTGTAATGAAGAGCTCCATCTTTATTTACTACTTGACCAAATTTACATTTGGAGTTTGCTGATCTATAGTCTCTCACTGCAACATGATCACCAATTTCAAATTTCCTGTCTTGGAATTCTAATACTCCCTTCCGTGTTCGATCTTCAACCCTAGATTTTAAGTCTGGCGGGAGCAGATTAATTCTTGTTCTAATGTCCCGTTTCAGAAATAGCATTGCAGGACTGTGGGTTGTAGTAGCATTAGGCGCTTTCCTATACTGTAGTAAGAAGGTACTTAATTTCTGATGGATACTGCCTTCATAATTCTGCATAGCTCTCAAGGATTGCTTTAAGGTATATACATAGCGCTCAGCTTGACCGTTACTGTTGTCAAAATTTGGGAAATTTATTTGATTTATTCTAGCTTCCATGTTGTTTTCTCTGTGAACTATAAATGAATTAAATTAAATTGATTTTATTACATCGTTTAGGAAAAATTTGATTCAATTGGATAGCTGATAAGTTTTAAAAGGTTTAAATAGGTTTTGTTTACATTATAGAAAAACGTTTTTATCTTGAATAAAGTTAATGTAATTTTTACATGGAAGTAATTATGGATATAAATTAAATTAAATTAAAGTAAATGTGAAATATTGCCACTTACTGTTTATTCTGAAAGATATACTTTTGTTGTTTTGTATAACATCTGGAAATTTAAACGATGTTTATCATCGGCATTTTTGTTCACGCGTTCTTTCAGCGATTGCTAAATTAAACTAATAAGTTTAGTTAAAGTTCAATAGATGGCGTCGTGATTATTTCCGAAAGGAAAAATGCAAATTAAGTGTGACGTTACTTGAAATCGCTACTTATTGGATGCATGTTAGAATCCTTTGAATAGTATATAAGAGCTAACTTCATTGCATTCGGCGGTCAGTTTTTAGTTTGCTGCATTAGCGATAGCTCTGTTTGCTAGTCGTAATGAAGGTGTTATATTAAGTTTAAATATGAAAGTTGTTTTATTAAATTATTTTTCCTTCATTTAAAATAATTTCTTCAGATATAAGTAATTAAAATACAATGTGGCTTTAGTTTTCAAGTTTGTTTACCTTTTTCTCCCGTTTCCCTTCCGTGTAGTGTTGCCGTTCATTATAAAAGTTTGAACCATGGAGTCAGGTATTTGAGTCTGTTGTTCGTTGGCCTTTAGGGTTAACGTCGTATGCCTGCCATGTTCTTTGAGAAATGTTGTTTGTTAACTTTAAGAGTTGACATCGTTTTTTTTCCATTTTATATAAGGTTTAAGATTAACTATTTTTGAATATAAAGTTTTAAATTGAGTTAGTGCTGGACGCTAATTTTTATCACTTGCCTGAGATGAATTTAAATGATTGTTTCAACTTCTATTAAATATTTCAATTGTTAAGTTTTAATTTTTCTTGTTAAGTTTGTTCAATAAAATTGTTAGTTTGTTTTATAATGACTTTGTCATTCTTTGAACTGCCTTATACACATTAACTTAAGTCTTCGAGCTAACTAATGGAGTTGTTTCCACTGCATGATATTATGCTTTGCTAAATGTTAAATTAAGCCATATTGGCGACAACAAAGGTTATGGGCTACTTGGTATAGTATTACAGCCCATTGGTTGGTATTTTTTTAAAGTTAATTTTTTTGGCAGTTCTAATTTTTTTGAGGATGGCAGTCAATATTTTACCTAGTATTGAAAAATTAGGAACAAACAACTATCATACTTGGAAAAAGGATAATTGTTTTGTGTTAATTGAGAAAAATTGTTGGAATATAGTGAATGGGAGTGAAACACTACCGGAGGAGAAGGACGGAGCAGTAACAGGGAAAGGTCACATAAATGACTTTAAGCAAAGAGCTAGGGTAGCACTTTCAACTGTTTATTTAAATGTGTCTCCACAGTACAGATGTTTGATAGACGGTTGCGAGTGTCCTGTTGCGGCCTGGAAAATTTTAAAGCAAAATTTCATTAGCGATTCAAGAGCGCAACACATGCAGCTTGTAAATGAGTTGTTCCATTGTGTAATGAAGCCTGGTGAGGGCATAAATATGTATGCATCACGAATCTCCAAAATTGCTGACGAGTTGAAGGAGTCTGGACATGAGATGGAAGATATATATCTTTGCTTCCAGCTGCTGAGGAATGTTCCTGACAAATTCGAGTCGGCCACCCAGTATATCTTGCGTTGGTCTGAAAATTTTGAGTTTAAGAAAATAGTCGTGGAACTAGTAGCTGAAGAAACGAGGCTGAAACTCAGGGATACAGATCGAGGAGCCAATAGAGTCGAAGTCCAGAATGTTCACCATCAGCAAAATGGTAAGAAATCATTTCCTAAATCTATCACCTGCCATCGCTGTGGTCGTCAGGGACATATTAAAAGAAACTGTTTTGTTAATTTAAATAAACAGGACAATTGTACTTCTGAGAACTCTAAATTTAATTATAGTAAATCTAATGTTAAAAGAGCTAACTCTGTCACCCGTAACAAATCTAAACAAAATTCCCCCATGTCTTATATTGCTCAATCTTGCATAAGTAATTCTGATGATGAGTGCTGTTGGGCTTTTGATACCGCGGCCTCTCATCACTTCTGCAAGAATTTAGACTATTTTTCTGAATATAATCCTATTGAAGGTGAAAGTTTATTTGTTGCCGTTGACGGAGTTAGTTTTCCTATTATTGGTAAAGGTTCTGTTCATTTAATTTTTGATGATAATTCTTGTATTTTGCAAAATGTTTTATATTCCCCCAGACTAAGAAAAAATTTAATATCTGGTCCGAAAATGGACATTAATGGCGCCAGTTTCTCTGGTAGAGGAGGAAAAATTGATGTTATTGGTAGAGACAACGTAAAAATCTTTTCTGCTGTGCTTGACAATGGTATTTACAATGTTTACCCTAAAGTTTATAAAAATGTTGATTTTAAAGATAATGGGGGGCACGTTTCAACTATTACTTCAACTGTTAATGTACCCAGTAATAAAAGTATTGAATTTTGGCATGGCCGTTTTGGACATGTTAGTCCAGAACTTATAGTTCATACTAGCAAATGTAATGGGGTAAAAGGTTACCAAAGTTGAAACGTGGAAATTTTTTTTGTGAACCTTGTCGTCTAAGCAAGCAGAAAAGGATTTCTTTTAAATTAAATGAGAACTTTCAATGTAAATCTCCTTTAGAGAGAATTTTTATGGATGTCTGGGGACCGATAAAAATTTCTGGTAACAATGGGGAGAGGTTTTTTCTATCTATAATAGACATGTTCTCAAGAAAAACTGCTTTATATCCTATGTCTGAAAAATCGCAGGTGTTTTCAATTTTTGAAAAACACATAGCTAGAGCTGAAAGGCAGTTAGGGAAGAAGCTTAAGTTTTTGAGAACAGACAATGGTTCTGAGTTTGTTAATGACAGTTTTCGAAATTATTGTGAAAAGAATGGTGTCACACATGAATTAACCAATACCTTCTCTCCTGAGCAGAATGGTTTGTGTGAACGCGTAAATCAAACTGTCTTAAATTGTGCCAGAGCCATGTTAATAGATAGTGGACTGCCCCTCACTTTTTGGCCAGAGGCTATACTTTATTTTGCATATACATGGAACAGAGTAATACACAAAGGTCAAAGTAAAACCCCCCTTGAATTGTATAGTGGACATAAACCATCAGTTAGGCACCTTAAGCCGTTTGGGTTGATCACATATGTAGGTATCCCTAAACAGAAGCGGTCTCATAAGCTTGACCCTAAAGCTCAAAAAGGTGTTCTTGTGGGTTATGCGTTGCGAACCAAAGGTTACAGAGTCTGGTTAGAGGAGGAAAATAGAATTATAGAAACTTTGAACGTTACGTTTGGTAATTCCCTCTTCAGCAAAAACAGTGGAGCCGTGCTGGGCACCTCTTCAATTGATTTGGATCTGTTCGGGGATAATCCAGTAGATCGTTCTGGATCCGATCCTGTTGATGTAATCCTCCAGGACAGATCTGATGAAGTTGTTGAGGATGACCCAATAGCAAGCCCTGTTGATCCTGAACCAGATGTTGTATGGGTTCGTAAACCTGTCCCAAGGCCCACAGGAAAACGTGTGGATATTTACTATTATCCTGAGGGGTCAAGTACAAGGCTGAGGTCAATGAATGATGTCCAAAAATATTGTTCAAATCATAATTTAAATTTTCTGCCGGAACTTTTTGACTTTTCTGGTAATAATCTTTTTGAAGGGGTGGTAAAACAAGAACCTGTTACTTCTGTTTCACAGACTGAATGTAAGAAACTTATCTGACTAGATTTAACTGTTCCAAAAACTTTTAATCAAGCCTTAAAATCTGAACAATATCTAAACTGGAAAATAGCTATGGATGAAGAAATTGACAGCATGCGTAGTCGCAAAGTCTGGCACCTGGTTGAGTTACCAAAAGGCAAAACCCCGTTGGGAAACAGATGGGTTTTTGCAGTAAAACGAGATGAGCATGGAAACATTGCTCGTTTCAAAGCAAGATTAGTTGCCCAAGGGTTTAATCAGGTGAAAGGCGACACGTTTGATGAAACATTTTCTCCAGTTGTTAACTTTTCAGTTGTTAGATTTTTCTTTTCTCTTTTGGTGTCCCATTTAAATTGGTTTAATTCCCAGTGTGATGTGAAATGTGCTTATCTGTATGCTCCCTTAGATGAAGAGATATACATGTATCAACCACCTGGGTATGTTGTCAAGGGCAAGGAACATCTTGTATGTAAACTTGACCGAGCATTATATGGGTTACATCAAAGTGGACGTTTATGGTTTTATGAGTTAAATCGTGTCCTTTTAGATTTGGGTTTTGAAAAATTTAATTGGTGCAATTGCACATACAGGTTTAAAGATTTTATCGTTCTACTTGTTTACGTAGACGATATTGTAGTTTTTGGTAAAACTCAATCACAAATTGACAATGTGATTAGTTTATTGGGACAGAAATTTGATTTGAAAGTTTTAGGAAAGACTAAGAAACTATTGGGAGTGGAATTTGAGTACAATAATGGAGACGTTCAATTGTCCCAGTGTACTTATATAGAAGAGATTTGCGAAAGATTCAAATCTTTTCATATCCCTGTTTCTTCTCTTCCAATTGTCAAAGGCTTGAAATATTCAAAAAAGGACTGTCCGACAAATCAACTTGAAATTGATGAAGCATCCAGGTACCCATACAGGAGTTTGCTAGGTTGCTTATCTTTCGTTGCTGGTCGTACACGTCCTGATATTGCTTATGCCACTAATATTTTTAGCCAATTTCAGAGCTGTCCTGGTCTAACCCATTGGAATGGTTTGGTCAGATTATTAGGATATGTTTCTTACACTAAATATTATAAACTTAATTTAAAATGTAATAAACCAGATTTAATAGCCTTTTCAGATGCAGATTTTGCAATGAACCGTGATGATTTTGTGTCAATGGGAGGGCAAATAGTTTTTTTGGATGATAGTCCTATTTCATGGAGGACGTTTAAGGAGAGGGGTGTAAGTTTATCCACCATGGAGAGTGAATTTATCTCCATGTGTGAAGGTGTAAAGGAATTAAAGTGGTTTGACCATATACTGGAAGATAGCTACAAATTTAATTTAATTTCTGGTAAACATAACTCTCCTGTTCTATATGCTGACAATCAATCCGCTATAGATTTTACAAAATCTCCCATTGAAAATAACAGGTCAAAACATATAAATGTTAAATTGTTTTTCATTAGGGAATGGCTTTTCGAGGGGCAGTTCAGTCTTAAATATATTCGTAGTAAATTAAATTTGGCAGATCCTTTTACAAAGTCGTTAACTAAATCTGATTTATCAAAATTTATTAATAAAGTTTTCTTAAAGTAAATATAAATTTTTTTGGAACTATGTTTTTCTATAAAGTTTTTTTTGGAGCTATGTCTCATATAAATTTTTTGGGAACTATGTTTCTCTATAAAGTGTTTTTGGAGCTATGTCTCCTATAAAGTTTAAATATAAATTTTTTTTATGGAAGTGTTTCCATAAGTTTGTTTGAAAACTGTTTTGCACATGATTCAGGGTTTTCATGTTCCCATTGAAATTGTATTGTATAATATAAGTTTAATTAGTTTTTATTCCTTAGTTGGGATATGTGAGACACGGCGCCGTGCGAATGATTTTTGTATTATGTGAATGTTTTTCATATTTCATGTTCTTCATATTTATGGTTTGAACTCATCTTAATGTGTTAATGTTTTTTTTAATGGGGATATGGAAATTTTGTATATAAATTGTGTTTAATGTTTTCCTATTCTTTTCTTAGTCTAGTAGATTGATTAATGGAGAACTGTTTGTGGAAAAAAAAAAAACTTTGTATTTGGAAGAGCAACATATGAACTGAAGCTGACCAACAACAAAATGTTTCTAAAATTTTTTTTCCAGTAAAAGTTTTACTGTGTGTATTTTTCTTTATTGTTATATGTAAAAATTTCAGGCAACTGATATTTTTTTTATAGGGAAAACCAACATGGTGGGGGGCATTGTTGTCAAAATTTGGGAAATTTATTTGATTTATTCTAGCTTCCATGTTGTTTTCTCTGTGAACTATAAATGAATTAAATTAAATTGATTTTATTACATCGTTTAGGAAAAATTTGATTCAATTGGATAGCTGATAAGTTTTAAAAGGTTTAAATAGGTTTTGTTTACATTATAGAAAAACGTTTTTATCTTGAATAAAGTTAATGTAATTTTTACATGGAAGTAATTATGGATATAAATTAAATTAAATTAAAGTAAATGTGAAATATTGCCACTTACTGTTTATTCTGAAAGATATACTTTTGTTGTTTTGTATAACATCTGGAAATTTAAACGATGTTTATCATCGGCATTTTTGTTCACGCGTTCTTTCAGCGATTGCTAAATTAAACTAATAAGTTTAGTTAAAGTTCAATAGATGGCGTCGTGATTATTTCCGAAAGGAAAAATGCAAATTAAGTGTGACGTTACTTGAAATCGCTACTTATTGGATGCATGTTAGAATCCTTTGAATAGTATATAAGAGCTAACTTCATTGCATTCGGCGGTCAGTTTTTAGTTTGCTGCATTAGCGATAGCTCTGTTTGCTAGTCGTAATGAAGGTGTTATATTAAGTTTAAATATGAAAGTTGTTTTATTAAATTATTTTTCCTTCATTTAAAATAATTTCTTCAGATATAAGTAATTAAAATACAATGTGGCTTTAGTTTTCAAGTTTGTTTACCTTTTTCTCCCGTTTCCCTTCCGTGTAGTGTTGCCGTTCATTATAAAAGTTTGAACCATGGAGTCAGGTATTTGAGTCTGTTGTTCGTTGGCCTTTAGGGTTAACGTCGTATGCCTGCCATGTTCTTTGAGAAATGTTGTTTGTTAACTTTAAGAGTTGACATCGTTTTTTTTTCCATTTTATATAAGGTTTAAGATTAACTATTTTTGAATATAAAGTTTTAAATTGAGTTAGTGCTGGACGCTAATTTTTATCACTTGCCTGAGATGAATTTAAATGATTGTTTCAACTTCTATTAAATATTTCAATTGTTAAGTTTTAATTTTTCTTGTTAAGTTTGTTCAATAAAATTGTTAGTTTGTTTTATAATGACTTTGTCATTCTTTGAACTGCCTTATACACATTAACTTAAGTCTTCGAGCTAACTAATGGAGTTGTTTCCACTGCATGATATTATGCTTTGCTAAATGTTAAATTAAGCCATATTGGCGACAACAGTTACTAGATGGTTTGAATCGTGCGCTAGTCTTGTGTTTTATACCATTTCTTCTCATAAATATTTCGAACTCATCAGACGTGAATTGTGGACCGTTGTCACTGACGAGTGTTGTAATCCATATCTTGCAAAACTGTCTCGTAGACATTCTATGGTCTTCTTTGCGGTAGTAACCTTCATTGGGTAGACTTCTAACCACTTCGAATGCGCATCTACTATTAACAAGAACATATATTCAAAAATCGGTCCGGCGAAGTCGACGTGCACACGTTCCCAGGGCTTGCTCGGGTATTCCCAGTAATGAACTTTCACTTTTGCTGGATCAGCTTTATGTCTAGCACAGTCGCCACAATTTCTGGCTGTCTCTCCAATGTCTTGGTCAATATTTTTCCAATAAACGAAAGACCTGGATTAAGTCAATGAATTAAGTCAATTTTGCTTGAATTTATCGTCGCCAACTGTTGTGTCCGAGTGGTTAAAGGCATAAATTATACTATCACACAGTATAATATCCAAACACTTATTTAATGAAATACACGACACATAACTACAACGAACGGAATACTACACACATTACATTCAATTACAGATAGATGGTTTTGGTTCTTGTTTAGATTCTAGAGAGTTCCATGTACAGTCCGGTTAACAGTTAATGACCATTGAGTCAGCTTAGTTCAAATCATAGAGTTAAGACTCAACATTTTGAAAAGAGGAATTAATGGATTGGTGATTAAAAGATCTGGACATACTCCTTGCTTATCCTCGAGAGATAGATGCCATGTGCTTTTGCTCGCTACACAGAATAAGATGACCACTACAGGCATTAAAAATGCTTTGAAACTGAATTGTTCAAGGAGAACCATTCGCAGGGTGTTGCATAATGCTTCTTATGTGAAATATAAAAAATTGAAGAAAAAACCACTGCTTCTTAGCCGGCACAAAATGGAGCTTCTAAACTTCGCTAAATAAACTATGGCCTGGACCTCCAAATGGTACTCAGTGTTATTTTCTGATGAAAAAAAGTTTAACCTGGATGATCCTGACGGGTTTCAATATTATTGGCATGATTTACAGAAGTCTCCTCATTTACTAATGAGCCGCCAAATGGATGGAGGCTCAATAATGGTTTGGGCTGGCTTTTCGGCTCAAGGGAAAACGGATAATGTTTTTGTGCATTCAAGAATGAATTCTGAAAAGTATAAAAATCTTCTTAAAGATCAACTAGCTATATACGATGAACTTCTTTGTGGCGAAAACTTTCCAGCACGATAATGCGCCAATTCATGCATCTCACGAAACAAATAAGTGGCATTTAGAGCAAAGTATCAATGTTCTCCCGTGGCCTTCTCGCTCCCCAGACTTAAATCCCATCGAAAACTTGTGGGGGATCTTAGCTTGTGTGGTTTACCGAAATAGGAGGCAGTTTATATGTGTCGAAGACCTAAAGAATGCTATAAAATGTGCTTGGGAAGAACTGTCTTGCGATATTTTGTTAGAACTGATAGATTCGATGTCGAATCGCATCTTTCATGTTATAAAAAAACAATGGCGGCGCTCCACCAAATATTGAATAACCATGTTAGAGGATTTTCTTTTAGACCATTAGTGTCTGCTAATTATGTTGACCAACGTATTTGGAAAAAAACGGTTGGTGTCTTATAATTTTGTCAATTATGTTTTTAAGTTTTTTCATTAAATTGTATGAAAATATCATTATTATAAAATAATTATATATGATAACAGAATAAATTAATGTTTTTGACATATTTGATAAAAGATTTTTAAGCTCTGAATCTTTTCTTTCAGTATTTGTCAAATTAGATAGGTGTCTTATAATTATGTCCACCACTGTATATGTATACATACATAATAATTATTTTATTTAAATATTTTAGAAAAAGGTTTAGATCATGTTGCTGAAACTATATTATCCTATTTGGATGCCCAATCTCTCTGTGCTGCTGAGCTTGTTTCAAAACAATGGTACAGAGTGATTTCGGAGGGAATGTTATGGAAGAAACTTATTGAACGTAGAGTTAGGACCGATTCTTTGTGGAAAGGCCTAGCTGAAAGAAGAGGGTGGTATGTAAAACACTCTCTTAATAAGTATTTTTGAGAATTTGAATTTATTTCTAATCTAAATTATGATTTTTATTTTTTTAGGATAAAGTACTTATTCAAGCCAGCACCAGGTGAAAATCACCCAGACCATACCTTTTACAGACGTTTATTTCCAAAAATCATTCAAGACATTGAAGTAGGTTTTGAGTTAGTTTTTTTTTTTTTTACTAAGATTATTAATGTAACATCACATTTTCTTGTCATATTGCATATTTTGTTTATATCAGTCAATATATAAATGGAAATATTATTAGTTGTTAAAACACATCTTTCTCTGTCTCTCTCTTCTGATCCACACAAAGATCTTTATGTCATCAAGTAAGGTGAAATTAATTACTATTTTGCAATCACGTCCTTTCTCTTTAATTACAGATAGTAACAGCAGGGCTCTCAAATGGTTCTCTTTTCCCTCCAAAGTCCGTTTTTTAATGTTTTAGTCCGTTTAGTCCTCTTTTCAATGATTTTAAGTAAAAAAAATATTTTTTCTCATGCTAAAAGTACCAAATATAGTGGAGGAAATGACGATCAGAGATCAAACCTCTTGCAAAAGCTTTGCAATTTTCGATCTTTTTCCATTCACAGCGTAAATGTTAATGCTTATTTTAAATTTGCTTTATTAGATTCTGGAACTTATGAACAGGTAAAATTGTTCAATATCTATCACACATATAATTTTTTAAGTGCCTCCCCCTTTTTGCGACCTAATTCGGAAATACGGGATGATTTTACTATTAACTGTCAAAAATTTATGCTTAAGCACAACCTATTGCTAAAATATATTATTTCGGTATTAATCAATAAAATTTGAAATCTTTTCAAAGGTGATTTCCAAAATTCACAATGTTTTGTGGCTTATTGTTGAAACACGCAGTCATTTCGCCGTTGCTTAATAAGGTTACGTTAATCCTAATTATTTGCTGAACTTTTTTACAAAGACGATATACGATGTACGCAATAAATTTGCCGAAATATGGTATAAATCATTTTACCGCTAATTTTTTAAAACTATGTCATAGCAACTAATTGCTAATATAGACTATTATTTTACCACTAATTTTGTATGTTTTTAAAAAATGAATGCCGAAATATGAGATTATTTCGCAAAAAAAAAAAAAAAAAAAAATTGCTTTTTTTATGCATGATTGCAGAAATGGGAAATACGAAAGTCTATCTACAATACCAATACGGAATTGTTTCGGCAATAAAAATTTACTTTTAATCGTTCAAATTATGTGCCGTTAATTTACTACAAAACAACATAATATTCATGCGGTGAGTTATCGAAATTCATCGTTTTATGTTTTATTAACAAAATTTACCTTTATCATGGCTAATTGCTCAAATAAGCCATTGTTTCTCTTTTTCACTAAATAAATATAGGCAACTATTTTCGCTGCTATAATAGACTAAATTCATGCTATTTCTGAAAATTAATATCACAAATGTTAAATATATATACTGAGTCAAAAATCAGTGAGATCTCTGCCTTTTTTTTTTTGTGTGTGTATGTTTGCTGATACATAATTTTTGCGTCTAATTACCGAAATATCCACAATTTTTTTGTGAGAATATTCTGAAAAAACTTTTGTGAAAAGTCTGTTTTATGTTCGCTGATTTCTTTTTAAGTTTGTAAATTAGTTTTAGCACAAAATTGAGAAAATAATAATCATAAAATACCGATTTTTTATGAAAAATATTGCACATCAGCACAAAATACGAAATATGTAGAATACTCGAAATCCTGCATACGAGAATTGTATGCCGATTTCAGTACTTTCACATAATTAATTTCTGTGATTCTTTATTTTATTATATTATTTCTGTAATTGTCGTTTCTACCCTTGGGTACACAGAAAAGATCCCCAATACACAGGCTTCGACCAACGTCGTGAACAAAAGCATCGGTAGAAACTGCGGTTAACAATCTTTTTTTAGCTGGCCACGGAAAAATACAAACAGATGACACAGATCACGCCCGGAAGTGACCTATGCATTTTTCAGATTGCGTTTGGGCAAAGGTAAGCAAAGTCCAATTTTGCATCAGATAAAAATCTATTATAAGTGTATATTTCTCAGCAAAAACGCTAAAATATCTTTAAAACATAGCGATATAGCAGATGGGAAAATACAGGGCACAATTTCAATTGAAAAAAGTGAAGGGTGCACTTTTACGTGAAAAAAAAGGGCAGGACGCATTTTTCACTTAAAAAAAAGGCAGGGCACATCGGTGCTAAAATGAAAAAGGGCAAGGTGCGGCACCCTTTGAAAAATGCTTATCACGAACACTATATATATATATATTATAACAATTGTATTAAATATTGGAAAAGTATACTCTTACTTTCTCATTAATACATAGAAAATTTCTTTCCTTTTTATGTTTAAATGTGGTGATAGTAATAAATCCTGATTTATGCATATGTGACAGTGAAAGTAACTTTCAGTATATTTCAGATTAGGCTACAATTTCGTTTTCTTACTGGTACTTTTTGTTCACTTCTAGACTGGGATTGTTAAATATGTTGCTTCACTATAAGAAATCTATGCATTTTATTTGGATATGTTAATCTAAAAAATGAGTATTTCCAAAACTCTTAAAATTAGTAATTGTTATTATCTATGCAAAAAGAGTAAATAGTTTTTTTTGGGAGGAGGGGATGTGTTATTTGTTGCCAATTAATATTATTTAGCATAATAGTAATGCATTGATGACAAAAAGAGTAATATATCAGTAATGAATGGTATAATACAGTAACTATAATTTCATATCTGAACACATATTTCTCTGAAAGTCTGAAATACTACCAGGTACACACAGAAATATTCCAGTGTGCATCAGTGTCAGTGTGTTTTATCACACTCTTTGAGGATCACTGCTGTAGAAGGAGGCTGATGTCACGTGGAGCTGCCCTTTTTGTGTGTCATACTTGTAACCAGTTGCCAATTGTAAGAATTTGTCCGTATGTGTAGGGACATTCAACAGCTTTCTTCTGGATGTAGAAACTGGGGGTACTTTGTGAGATTTTTCATAATTTTTCACTGAAGTAGGGCACATTTTGAACTGAAAACGGACATGGCAATATTTGAGTTGGCAACACTGTTTGTATTTCATGATGTATTTGCCGATTTGCTCACAATTACATGTATTAATAGGTCCTCCTAAGTCCCCTTTTCAAATGCAAATGGTCCTCTTTTACCACTTTTCTGTAGCTAAAATATGTTGGGAGCACTGTAACAATGATTCCGACAGCAAATTGTATCCAATTGCAATATATTTCAACAGTGATAGTGGGCAAATTGAAAACAATTTATTAGCAGTGCCAGTATTAAAAGGAGATTCTATAGGAATGAACATTTGCAAGCTTATTAACTTACAGGAATCAAATGTACCAGTATTAAATTGCCTAGCATTTTCCTCATATAATGCTCGTGTGATGGTGGGCTGGAAAGCTAGTGCTTTGTCAATATTAAGAGAACACCAAGAAAATTTAATGAGCATAGGATGTCCATGGCATCTGTTAGATTTAGCTGCAGAAAAAGGCACCTTTAGCCTACTAATATGGATGAACTATTAGTAGATTTGTTCTATTTTAATTAAAAGTACTAAAAGAAAAGAACTGTACAATGATGATGTTAGACAGGTTTTCAAACATGTTCAGACTAGCTGCCTATTAACAACCAAGTCTTGAGAGAATGTTATATTTATGGGATTGTCTTTTTAAGAAATTAATAGAAACAATACCAAAAGTGTATCAAAACAAGGTAATTTAATTTTTTAAAAATTATTCCTAAGATGAATGGAAGTAGCTCTAATGTAAGTAAGTTGAGTACAGTTACTGAAGGAAAATGTACTAGTACTGAGTGAAAACGAAATAATACAGTCGAACCTCATTAACGTGAACACGCTTAACATGAATTACTTTTAACATGAACTGTATTCACAAGCCCCTTCAAAATGAGGATTAGTTTAGTTATATGAATGTTAGTTACTGATAGCATGAACTATTGATAACATGAACACAATTTTTATTCCCCTTGAGATTCACATTAACAAGGTTCAACTGTAATGAGGGAACAGCTGCAGAACCTAAAAGAAAAATAGAGAAATTTGAAGAGAAAATGTCAGTTTTGTCCAGAGAAAGACTTTTTTTTATGTATTGACATCAAATGTTAATACATAATGTTTATTGCTGTTGTACATCTGATCTCACAAACTTTTGAAAAGTTAAATGTTTTACAAACTATTGTCCTTATTATTTGATTTATTGAAACAGATTGTGTTAAAATTTGTAGAAGCCAGTGTCACCAAAGAAAATTCCAATTTATTGACTATAAATTACCTTAATGATGATAATCAGAAAGCTGATGATGAATTGTTTATTAGGGAAAAAAGAAAATGAAATTATTCAAACTCTAAAATTGGGTGAAAGAAACAATTTTTGTCAAATGGGAGAAATTATTATGCGAGGTGATGTGACCAAGGTTTGAAATTAGTGGTGATTAGGCGTATTTTGCACCTAGAAATTTAAGTTTGGCAACCATAAAATTACACTCAGTCATCATTTTTGACACCTAACTTTTGACCAGATTTTAAAAAAAAAAATCAATTTTATCATAATCAATTTTTTATATATAATTTAACTGTTTGTTCCGTAAGTAAATTTTTAATTTTTTAAAAACATAAATATATTCATGTTTAACTTTTCTGTTTGTATTTATTATCTAAATAAACAAATAAAAAAACTAAGTTTTATACTGTTTGTTGTGATCCCAATAAAAAATTAGAAAAGTACATCTGATAAGAAAATTATGACAACCAAGAAAAAATAATTAGGTGCCATTGACACCTGACTTTCACATTCTAATTTCTAACCCTGGTTGTGACTATGTTATTCTAAAATTTCCTTTAAAAGATGAAACACTGCAGCATGCAGAGGTGTACAATCTTGAAAAAATATTTTACTGATAGATTGTTCCCTGTGTTTTTAAAAGGAAATCATGCAGATGAAATTGACCAAATACTTTCAGAATTTTGTACTTTGCAAGTTGCAGACATTCAAAGTCGCATTACTGAAAGAGAGAGAGTAGATATTCAATGGAGCTTAATTAGTAAAATTAAAAATCCAGTGGGTGAGTAGCCATTCAAGAAAATATATACAGTGGAACCTGTCTAAAGTGACCACCCTAGGGACCGGCTAAAATGGTCACTATACGCAGGTGGTCACTTTATAAAGTCTCTTTAAAATTGGAAAATGCTCACTTTAGTCAGAAAAATGGTCACTTTAGCCAGGTGGTCACTTTACCAAGGTGGTCACTTTTACAGGTTCCACTGTACAATGCTTGGCATTTTGCTATACTGCATAGTAATGCTGAGTGCGAAAGATTGTTTAGTACAGTTAAAAAGAATTAAACTGAATTCTGTTCATCATTGTCTGATAAATTTTAGAAAACTTGTTAATTGTTAAGAGCAATTTTTCAGACGGATGCTATGAACAAAACGTTGATGCAAAATTTTTAAATTGTGCAAAATCTGCAACTTCCTCTCAACTGAAATCTTAAATATTGTAAAGTAAATTATGTTCAATAAAAACTTTTAATTTTTTTTTTTTTTTTTTTTTTTTTAATTTAAAATGCATGGTAAAGTTTAATGTTTACTGATACTAATGTTTACAAATTTTGATAAATCATGTATGGTGATCTACCTGTAATTGATTACTGAAGAAAAAAAATATAAAAACAAGAGTTAATTTCTGAATATGAATCTTCATTGGTAGAATAAAATAAAATATAGTGTAATTCATGATAGTATTTAAATTTTGGATTTAAAATTGCACAATATAATTTATCCACGAAACTTCTAAGTAAGTAGCTTTCAGTATTAGTCAGAATGTTAAGAGATGTTTATTTGAGTATAATTTCACTGGTTTATAAATTCAGGTATTTAGATGATTTGTGTTTGTTGAAAGTAAATTTTTTATTTATAATTTATTATTCTGCAGAGACTCCAACCTTCCAGGAAGTTTGTCAGTTGTCCATATGTACAGTATACACGACATTTTACGTTGTTCAGTAATATACACACCAAATCTTTGCATAAAAATATATAGTAGCAAAAGCATTGTAATAAAATTAAACCAACTTAAAATTGAGCAAAAATACTTACTTTTGTTATTAAAAAATGGTCTTTTGAATAAAGTAAAAAAATAATAAACTATTTAGACAGGTCTCAAGCAGTTCTAAATAAACTCAATAATTTAACTGGTTGAACTAAAAACAAAAATTAGTTATGCAAAAATGTGTTACTTAATTATTCTTAACTAAAAGAAATATACTACTAAATAATTACTCAATGACTAACAAAAATTTATTTTGTTGCTTAAGACAAAGACTATACAAAATAACTTTGAGAGAATAAGCTAAAATGCCTATAATTGCTTTTTTACATATAAAATATATTTTTAAACAGGTTTTAGTTTAAAAAATTAGTTAACTATGATGCTGGTTACTAAAATATATTTATAAAATTAGTGAGCAATGTATATTTTAAAATAAAAATATATGTATTGGGTGTTTGAATTAATTTGTATCGTTTTCTAATAGATGGCGTGACAAGTGGCATTTTCCAATAGATGGCGTGACTAGTATTCCTCGCAAACCTACTATCATTGAGTATCGTTATTAGTATATGTCATTTGGTTGAAGCCTAAATAACATAATTTTTTACTTCATCTAGTATGTCAAACTTTGTGCCAGATAAAGTGTTTTTGCGGGGAGTTCTACTTCATTACTTTAACATGAAGAAAAGCACTGTCGAAAGTCATCGAATTTTAGTAGAAGTTTATGGAGAGCATGAACTAGTTGAACAAACGTGTCGGAAATGGTTTGCTCAATTTAAAAGTGGTGATTTTGAGCTGGAAGACAAGGAACGACCTGCACAGCCGAAAAAATTCGAAGATGAAGAATTGAAGTCATTGCTCGATGAAGATCCATGCCAAACTCTTCAAGATTTAGCTGAATCATTAAGAGTTGACTTTTCAACAGTCAGCAAACGCCTGAAAGCCATGGGAATGATTCAAAAGCAGGGAAATTGGGTCCCATACGAACTGAAACCTAGAGACGTGTTCGTCCACGCGTCGCAAAACCGGTCAAAACCTACATCGAAACAACCAAATGGGAGGTCCTACCTCATCCACCCTATTCTCCAGACATTGCTCCATCTGATTATCACTTATTTCAATCGATGAGTCATGGCCTGTCTGAGGAACACTTCACTTCTTATGAAGATTGTAAAAAATGGGTCGATTCTTGGATTGCCTCTAAAGACGATTCATTCTTCCGACACGGAATCCATATGCTGCTAGAAAGATGGGAAAAAGTAGTGGCTAGTGATGGTCAATACTTTAAATAATCTATTTGTAATTATTTTTGCACAATAAAGCCACAATTTTCAAAAAAAAAAAAAAAAAAAAACGCTACGAACTAATTCAAACACCCAATATTTATCAGTTTGAAAAGGTGTAATGAAAAAGTGATTCAATTCAATAACTATGGTTAAAAAAAATATATATATTTCTTATTTAGGTTCAGGTTTATTCGTTTACTTTGAATTCACTTTCAGAGTGGCTTGTTTAGCAGCCTTGAGTTCACTGTGGGTAAATTGCTTTGAATAACACATTTCATTTGAAGAAAACATCATTGATTTCTCTATCAAAAGAGATTGAAGAGTTGCAGTACCCAAATTTGGTCTAAACTCAGTTTGATTTTTCCTTACAAGGCTAAAAATCCTTTCACTGCAAGCATTTGAGTGTGGTACAACTAAAATTGACAGCATAAGCTTAGGCAAAACTTTATACTTTGGCCCTCCACAGGTATCTTTAAGTATGGATATCTCTACCCATGCTGAATCGGCACTGCTTTCCTGTGGGATATGCTTTAAATCTTCTGTTTGGTATTTGGCGAATTCCTCTTCCAATTTGTCCAGATCCAGTTGTTGCTTAATTGCTGGAAATCTTTCCACCATGTATAAAAGGGATGGTAAAGATGCTTCAGCCCTTAAGGGCCCTCTTCACCTAAAAAAAATTCCGATGCCGGCTGAAAGCAGATAAAAAGTGTCCCACGTGGTTTTGACAGGAGGTGGAGAAGATTGACAGATTCACTGACGAATCATTGACTTTTTGGAAGAATAAATCAAAAATCAGCCACGTCTTTATTGCGGTTCTTTATTGCGGTTTCGACGGAGCTTTGTTTTGTTTTGATTCTTTCTTTCTTTTTTTATTTTTGTGTTTCCTTTTTTATTTTATTTATTTTTTCTTTTCCATTTTCACGTGACATCAAATAACTTTCCTCATTTATTCTAATCTATTTATATGTATTTTAATAGAGTATAGCTCGATCCGACCAAGTACTTTATACTATTTTCAGCCCGGTTCAGGCTTTCTTTAGTTATACCGGCGAATTACGTAACAGTGAAATTTAAAATATATATATATATATACTTTATAATTATACTTGAAGTCTGATATAATTAATTTAACTAAACTAGTATGTTGTGGCCACCACATGACTTTCTTCTATATTTTCCTATACAAATTCCCTCAGTAAAAATAATTTATTAAAATTATTATAAAAAAAAATTTTCTTCCATGATAATGCAGACGATTTCCATATTAGAGAAGTAGTTCCATTTATTCTCAATAAAAAAAAAAAAATAATAATAATAATAATAATAATAAATTACGATTTTTTTTTTTTTTTTCAAAAGTTTTTTTTTTTTTTTTTTTTTTTTTTTCGTTAAAAGTAACAACAACAAAAAAAAACCGATAACTTTGTTTTAAATTATCATAGATCTACAATTCAACCATTTGTTTTAAAGGTATTGACGAGATCTTTCGAAAGATACCCATCTTGAAAAATTTATCCCTCCCGGGGGGGGGGGGACTTTCTTCTATATGTAATATAGAGAAAGTATTGGATTCGTGAAAACTCCGCTTTTCGATGGATTTGCACGTTTTGGGATGTGCTGAACATGATTTGATAGTTTTTAGAAAATGTCTGTCTCTCTCTCTGTGTGTGTGTGTGTGTCACGAATTTTTGGAGGCTGTATCTCAGGAATCAATGAACGAAATTTAACCAAACTTGGTATTTAGTTGGACCCTGACATAAACTGGTGCTGATTAGATTTAGGGATCAATCGCCCAATAGGTGGCGCTGTGATAGCATTTTTTCTAAATTTTTAACATGGCAGTATAGGACAAAATTTCGTATAAATGTACATAATGAGAGTTATTTTTAACTTTTGATTGTAAAACTAATATGAATTATTGATAAAAGTAGTTGTTAACTAGGGGAAAAAAATTGTGCTTATGGGGGCGTCGCCCTCCCCCGGGCGGAGTAAATTTTCAAGATGGGTATCTTTCGGAAGGTCTCGCCAATACCTTTAAAACGAATGGTTGAACTATAGATCTGTGATAATGTGAAACAAAGTTATTGATATTTTTTTTTATACTTTTAATACAAAAAAACTTTGAAAAAAAAAAATCGTAATTATTATTATTATTATTATTATTATTATATATATATATATATTTTTTTTTTGAGAATAAAAGACTTTTTTTTTGGATATTTACTGTTATACTACTTTTCTGATATGGGGGGAGGGGGGGGGGGGCAAAACGTAATTTCACAAAATCCTTCATATCTCAAGCAAAAAAACAGATATCCCTAAAATTTTTGCTTTTAAATATAGCTAATACAAATGTCTAAAAATCGGTTTCTGCAATTTTTCAAATTCGGTCCCCAAGGGGGCAGGGGGGGGGGGCAAAACGTGATTTCACATGCGTAAAACGTGATTTCGCATAATCCCATATATCTCAAACAAAAAAAATAGATATACGTGAAATTTTTACTCTAAAATATAGCTAATGCAACTATCTAAAAACCAATTTCTGGAATTTTAGAAATTCAGCCCCCAGGTGGGGCAGCAAGGGGGGGGGCTATGGAGCAAAAACAAATAGAAGTACAGTTAGGCCGTTCAAAATTGGTACAAATAGGTTTTAAAGGCCTGCAAGTCGAATTGGGATATTTTCGATTGTGTAAAGTTATTAGGAGGGCGGGTAGGGGGTGGGGCGGTAAGGGGGGGCTATGGGGCAAAAACAAATAGAAATACAGTTAGGCCGTTCAAAATTGGTACAGATAGGTTTAAGAGGCCTGCAAGTCGAATGGGGATATTTTCGATTGTGTAAAGATGTTAGGAGGGGCAAGAAGGGGGGAGGGCAAAAAAATAAAAATAGTGTCAGATCGTTCAAAATTGGAACGTAAAGGTTTTCGATACTTACAAATCGATTGCGGATATTTTTGAATTTGTAAAATTATTAGGAGGGGCGGGTAGGGGTGGGGTGGTAAGGGGGGGGCTATGGGGCAAAAACAAATAGAAATACAGTTAGGCCGTTCAAAATTGGTACAGATAGGTTTAAGAGGCCTGCAAGTCGAATGGGGATAATTTCGATTGTGTAAAGTTATTAGGAGGGGCAAGAAGGGGGAGGGGAGGGGGGTGCAAAAAAATAAAAATAGTGTCAGGTCGTTCAAAATTGGTACGTAGAGGTTTTCGATACTTACAAATCGATTGCGGATATTTTTGAATTTGTAAAATTATTAGGAGGGGCGGGTAGGGGTGGGGTGGTAAGGGGGGGCTATGGGGCAAAAACAAATAGAAATACAGTTAGGCCATTCAAAATTGGTACAGATAGGTTTTAGAGGCCTGCAAATCGAATGGGGATATTTTCGAAAGTGTAAAGTTATTAGAAGGGCCGGGAAGGGTGGGGGGCAGAGGGGCAAAAAAAAAAAAAATATATCAATCAAGATCATTCAAAATTGGTACATCGAGGTTTTCGATACCTACAAATCGATTGCGGATATTTTTGAATTTTTAAAATTATTGGGAGGGGCGGGAAGGGAGGAGGAAGCGGAAAGGCAAAAAAAATAAAAATAGAGATAGATCGTTCAAAACTGGTGCATAGAGGTTTTTGATACTTTCAAATCGATTGCGGATATTTTCGAATTTGTAAAATTATTAGGGCGCTCATATATATGCAATCGCGCACGGGTCTACGCTGCCGAAGGCAGTGGGGACCCGGTGCGACATTTTTCCCGATCAGAGGTTTTTTTTTTTTTTTTCCACATGATAAAAATTAATGCAATTTTGAGAATTCATTAATTATAATTATTCATTTAAAAATAGTGACCAGCGAAGCGGGCGTAGCCTGCTAGTCTATTTATATGTATTTTAATAATGTAGCCCGACCCGACGAAGTATTTTATTCTATATTCAGCCCGTTTTAGGCTTTCAGTAGTTATATCGGCGAATTCTGTAACAATGAAATTTAACAAAAGAAAATATTTTTATGATTAAACTTGCAGTTTGATATAATTAATTTAACTAAAAAATAACAAAGATATATAACATTATAACATTACTGATATATAGAGATGGGTTATCTGCACTCTGGAGCTCAGACTACTGAACGCAGAGCTGGACGGGGTGTGCGACAGGTCGTGACCTTCGGGATCGTATTTCGAAGATCACGGACAGGTGCGGTCGCACAAGTCCTCCAGCTCTGTTTTCTAAAGAAAGTGTACTTGTGTTGTTATTTATACGTGTTTCTTTATACAAGTCAAATTTTTTATAAGTAGTATAATATATAAATAGTGTTGAATTATAGTGCCTACATTTATTTAAAAATCTGGTGTGAAACAACCACACGACTTCCATTACCCACTATTACACATATTATATGGAATTTTTGAAGATAATGTTAACAGAAGACATGGAATTGTCCTAATGAAATAGACACCTAAAAATTTTCCGGTAAGGGGAAGTTAATACACGTGTAAAAACATAAAACAGAGTTTGCACAGCGATTTTTTTTTTTTAAAGAAAGGGGAAGAAAATTGGCAGAGTTTATTTATTTATTTGAAACACCAAGTTTCGAGATGTAAAACTGATCTGTCTGATCAGAATGACTATTAATTTTCCTGTGATAACCAAGTAAAGCATGAGAAAGGATATCTAAAATGGGTTTATGTAACAATTTTCAAGAAAATCGTTAGAGCCGTTTTTGAGATACCGATTTTTACCAAAGCTTGACAAAATTAATTGTTGGCCAGAAAACAACAATTATATGTAAAAGGATATTTAAAAGAGGGTCAATATGGCAAGTTTGAAAAAAAAACATACAGCCGTTTTGACAGGAAAGCATTTGCAGGACCTGAAATTCAGCTATTTGTACAGGGCGCCTATCAATTTTCCTGAACTAACCAACTATATCCTTCGAAAGGATATATAATAGAGTGTTTATACAGCAATTTTAAAGAAAATCGTTAGAGCCGTTTTTGAGATATGGACTTATGGCTTCACTTCCGGTTTCAGATGTCCCACTTATGGTTTTCCAATTTTCACCAAAATTTAAAAAGTTTATCTGTACACCAGAACAGTTTCAATTCTAAAGTTTCGTAGTTCTGTCTTTATTAGTTTCCGACATATAATAGCTAGAATATTTTCCACATACATACATACACACAGAGACCAATTGCTAAAAACCACTTTTTTGAACTCAGGAGACCTTAAAACATGTAAATCAGGTGAGATCTCGATATCGAATTTTTGGACCAAATACAATACTTCCATTATCTATGGTAGTCGGGTAATGGAAGTAAAAATAAATCAAATACAAGACTCTTATTAATGTGTCTTGAAACTTGCCAATCTTGATCAACTTTACAAGTAGCAGCCACATATCAATTTCAAAATACCAAATTTGAATTTCCTGAAGTTATTTAAGTTATGTTGATACAGGGTTGTTCGGTTTTTTTCCATAATCGAAAAAACCTGGTTAAAACCGTCCCAGATAAAATACCATTTCTTCCACCTTTATTCACTATTAATTATTTGCGAGTAGTAAATTAAAAGCTATCTTTATTCTTTCAATCTATTAAAAAAAAAAAAAAAAATTACTTCCATTACCCTACTACAGTATGTAATGGAAGTATTTGTATTCGGTCTGAAAATTCGATATCGAGATTTCACCTGATTTACACGTTTTAAGGTCCTCTGAGTCCAAAAAAGTGGTTTTTGGCAATTGGTCAGTGTGTGTGTGGGGGGGGGGGGGATCTTCCGGCTATTATGTATCGGAAACTAATAAAGATAGAACTACGAAACTTTAGAATTGAAACAAGTCTGGTGTACCAATGAATTTTCCATATTTTGGAGAAAATTGAAAACCGGAAGTGGGACATCAGAAACCGTAAGTGGGACCGTAAGTCCGTATCTCAAAAACGGCTCTAACGATTTTCTTCAAATTTGTTACATAAACACTCTATTAGATGTCCTTTCGAATGATATAGCTGGTTAGTTCAGAAAAATTGACAGGCGGTCTGTATAAATAGCTCAATTTCAGGTCTCGGAAGTGCGTTCCTTTAAAACCAGCTGTACGGATTTTTTTTCAAACTCGCCATATTAACTCACTTTTAAATATGCTTTTGTATGTAATTATTGTTTTCCTGTCAATGATTGAGTTTTGGTAAAATTTGGTATCTCAAAAACGGCTTTAACGATTTTCTTGAAAATTGTTATATAAATCCATTTCTTTCTTATGTATCACGTAATTATTAGAGGAAAATTAACTGCTACCCTGTTTAGGTAGGTCAGAAGTTTAGGTAGATCTCGAAAATTGGTGTTTCAAAAAATAACTCTACTATATATATATATATATATATATATATATATTATTTTTCCTTATTTTTTACCTCGCTTTATGTACGCTTCGTTTTATATGCCTTTACATGTGTATAAAGTTTATCTTACCAGAAAAATGTTAGGTTTCTACTTCTTTAGGTCACTTTTATATCTTGTGATCACATTATCTCCAAAAATGCATATAATATGTGTAATAGTTTGTAATGGAAGTCGTATTGTTGTTTCACACCAGATATTTTATTAATATGTTTGTATAATCAATTTGAATTTTTCAAAATAGACATGGAATAAGCAAAATTTACAATATTTAATAAATGAAATATTTGTATTTTTCTAAGGGTGGATGTAAAGGTATATTTTATATCTTGAATTTCAATCCTCCACTTTTTCCCTCCATTGTTTACAACTGCATTGTCATTTCCTCTCTCATAGACACATATACCTTTTAAAAATTAGTTATTAAGCATGATGAAATTAAATGATTCACATACCTTTCATGCAGTTTTTTGCTTTCCGAAAATACATACGTAAGGAAATCATTGTAATCGTGACAAAATTCTGGCTTTGCGATGTTGGCGTATCTACATGTTTTGAGGTCCCATGAGTTCATTTTTACTATTTTCATGATGATGATGATGATGTATGTGTATGTATGTCAGTGATCACAATATCATCCAAATGCTTTTTTTCGAAGGGTAGGCAAAAAAACAGGTTTTTTTAGGGAAAAAAAAACTTTTTAGGATGATTTTTTTTAAAAACTGGGGAAAAAAATTGTGTATGTAGGAGCCTCGGCACACCCCCTGGGGGGGGGGGGGGGAAGTCCCCCCTCGAGGGGAGTAAATTTTCATGATGGGTATCTTCAAAAGAGCTCGCCAATACCTTTAAAACGAATGGTTGAACCATCGATCTGCGATAATTTAAAACAAAGTTATCGATTTTTTTTACTTTTAACGAAAAAAAAAAAGCTTTTTTTTTTTTTTTTTTTTTTTTATTGAGAATAAAATGGACTTTTTTGGATATTTGGTGTTATACTACTTCTCTAATATGGATATTGTCTGCCTTATCATAAAAGACAATTTTTTTTAAATAATAATTTTAATAAATTATTTTTTAATAACCAAATAAAATTCTATATAAATGTAGGTGCATTAATGAAACGGGGGGTTGAGGGGGGCTACCGCCCCTCTCACACAGAACTAATTATCATATAAAACTCTTCAGAAGCTTAATATGAATTGTTTAACATAGGTTTACATAACAGTACTCGTTATCTTACCTATTAATCTGCAACCTGTATTTATAGTATTAAATTTCAGGGTAAGAGAAAGTCGTGTGAGGGACACACCAGATTATTTTAAATAACTACGTATTTTGAGATTCCGTGAATAATTAAACAAAGTTTTTAACAGTTGTTCTTTGTGAGTCTGTTATCAGTGTAACTTTAAAAACTAAATACCGGCAGGGAACTCAAGCGTTATATTTTAAAGTTCATATGAAATTCATACTTGAACAGTTTGATCAATATTGATAAGTTTCAACGAGTGATACGGATTAAAGTTGTCAATAAATGTGATTGAAAGTTATTGTTGAACATAATTTTAAATTTAATATTAGTCGTGAATTCTATAGAAATGTAGATATTAGTTTCAAATGTGGGTTGAGAGCCCTTCCCACAGAAAATTATTTGTCAAATTAAATTATTCGTAAAGCTAGATTAAATTCTTTTTACTATAGAATTTTATACAGTACTTGATATTTTATTCCTCAATCTGAATTTCTCTTTATAAAATTTAAATGTAGGGTAATAAAAAGTCGTGTGGTTGCCACACCAGATTATATACTTTAAAATAAAATTTATTATTGAAAATCTGCTTAATTTAGTAAAAAGTTTTATATAACTTGTTAAAAAAAATTTTTTGTATATTGTCAATCGTGGCATTATCAGTAAAATATCAGATTTATGTACAAAGTATTCATATAATATTAGTATTACGCGCAATGAAAAACTATTTAAAATAAAATGTGATCATATATGTCCTATAAATAAGTCTCTGAACGATTGTCTTCTAAATTGTTATGTTACTCACATCCGTAATACAGGTGAAATCTATAATAATAATAATAATATTAAAAAAATAAATAAATAACTGAATAAAAAACCACAACGCGTAGACGTATCTTCACCACAGAAATGTAAACATCTTTTCTTCGAAACCACGAACGAGAGGCGTAGCCAGATAAAGGGTGTGTCAAAGAGGAAAATCGGCACAAATTTGTAAAATTTTTGGACTTTCTTTGCAAATTTAATTGATTTAAAATTTTATTAAAATACAGGATTTTTTTCCGCATTGAATTAAACTCTTTGAGATTGACGCAGCTTTTTAAATTCTGTTTTAAAAAATTGAAAGAGTTTTTTATAAGCCATTTAATGCATCAACCCAAATATTGCAATAAAACAGCTTTCTTAAAAAACAACTGTTATTTTTTCATAAAATCTACAAAAGCTGCGTCAGTTTACGAAATGAGAGTAATCCAATAAAAAAAACCGCATCTCAATCAATTAATATGTCACTGTTTTAAGTGCAAAGAAAGTTTTACATAGGATAACATTGGATTTTAGAAAAGGAAATGCTGAGTGAAGAGGGCCCTTAAGGAAATATCTGCAATCTCTGCACTTTTTAGGAAAGCATCTTCCAAGGGAAATTTTTTCACAATATAGGAACAGGAGGCCACAAAAAACTTACGAACACACTGAAAAAATTCTTCTTTCTCATTATCACTCAACTCGGGATAGTGTAAGTACATTCTGGTTTCAGCTCCTATTACTAAATTTGCATCCTCCTTCAGCTTTCTAGATTTTGAAAATTCTAAATCAAGTAAGGAGCTTTCCTTGTTTTCACACATCAGATTTGGCTTAACAAACCTGACAAATAGGTTCATATAGAGCTCAACCAATTTTCTTCTTAATTTATGAACATGAAATTTCTCTTGTTGCAGTAAAACATTTGCTTTGTTGAAAAGAGGGAGAACACTTTTGAGAAACAACAAATATAATTTTGCTACTGGACTTTCCAACTGTTTCTTTACCTTTAAAAACCTTGGCTTCACACTATCTTTTTCAAGCTCATCTGTGCAAAAAAAAAAAAAAACATTTTCAGTGAATCCCATTGTTCCAAAACTCTGTTTATACTATGCAATCAAGAAGAGATAGCCACCTAGTACTGCAATACTTCAGAATCTTGTGGGGTTTATCACCTTGTCCTTTCAGTTCATGTATTAATTTTAAATGATTCTTTCTCTTTGAGCTCTTCTCTAAAAAATCGTAGGAAGAGCATTTCCACATTCATACTCTTAATCAACTTGGCAGTTCCTGCTTTTGCAGCCAAATTTTTCAGATGACAAGGACAACTTCTAATAATAAGAGCTGGTTGTTCTTTTTGCAAAAAAGAAACAGTACCCTTAAATTTGCCAAGCATTGTGCTTGCATTATCACCCCCAAAAGAAATGCAGTTTTTCCACTCCAGGCCTTTTTCTTCAAAAAAACTATTCAAAACCTTGAAAATGCCCTCTCCTGTATTATCTGAGCATTCCAGCAGAGCTATCAAGGATGTCACAATTTTTTCTTTTTCTTTATCAAAATATGTTACCAACACATGGTAAAGTTTCTGATCGTTGGAGTCATTGCTTCCATCAGTGCTCAGTGAAAACGGTGCAGAATCCAAACATGATGTAATGCTGCTCACAGTCATATCTGCCATGGTTTTAACAATGGCAGTACTTTTGGTGTAGCCGCTGCTATATTTTTTTACTATTGCGGAGTCTGGGAACATGGCTGTAAAGAGAGGCTTAGCATGATCCACAACGGCAATCGGTAAATTATGCTCAATAATAAATCTAGTAAAAAAGCACTCGGCCTTGATGACGCTTGTGTCTTTATCGGCAATAAAAAATTAAGCAACATCTTTTGTTTTTTGAGATGCTACAGCATACTCTTTATGCTTCGCTAAATTCACGTGTCTTCGGCAATCGTCCTTACCGCCATGAGCAATGGAAAAATCCTTTGTGCACGTATTGCAACGTGCGTGGTTCTCAGAAATCGTGGTTTTTTTCAAACATTGAAATTCCTCACTGTAAGTTTCCTTAAATTTTTGAGAAGATTTCTTCTTCTTTGAAGGTGGTTCTAACTGCGACATGATAGCAAATAAACACCGATAAACATAAACAGACCAACCAAAATGAATATTGCCATTCCAGTTGAACTTAATTCTGCTTCCACTTCAACAAGCAACCGTCACTGGTTCTATTTGCGCATTCTCAAAGTAAGCCACGCCCTTGGAAGTTACCACCCTACCGTGAGACTCTGATAAAATGAAAAACTTTCTGCGAACACAAAATCTGAAGCAAAAGTTTTCTGCATTTAAATAAATAAAATAAAATAATAAATAATAATAATAAAAGAAATTGCTCCTATTTCATACCTGCCAACTTAGTACTGGTAAAAATCAAAACATTTTAGGAAAAACATAGGAAAAATCAGAACACATTTTTAAAAAATCAGAACAATATTGAATAATAATAATAATAAAAAGAATTTTTACTCAGAGAAAAAGAAAATAAATGTTTTATAAAAAAAAAAAAAAAAAAAAAAAAGAATTAAAACTTAATCAGTTAACTAATAATTAATTTGACATTTCTTTAAAGCCAATCACATACCAATTTATTTATTTTTTCGTCTTTTATCAATATCAAGGAATCTAGCATTATCGGAAATTATGTTTGCATTTCTAACAAAATTAAGTTTAAAATAAATGAGATAATAAATAAAAAAGCTACATAAAAAAAAAAAAAGAAAATCAACGGAAATTTTGAAGCACAAGTGTAAACTAAACAAACAGCAAAGCATTTCCTTCTGCACTTATTTCACGGGTATTTCTTCTTTATTTCATGGGTCCCATGCCAGTTAGAATGCAGTATGTATGATGATCTCTGCTAATGATTCACCCTCTCCTCACTCTAGCTTTTCCATTCAAAAGGTTCCCTTCGCATCCAAGCACGGCGTGATGCGCAACAAATACCGAGCGCCGATTAAAAACCTCCCGTGATTAAAGAAAGAGAAAGCTGACCACTTCTTATTCCTCTCCCTCCTGTCCTAAAGCTACAGCCGCGGCCGCAAAAGCCCAGACTTTGGAATGAGTGGTAAGAAAACAGAACCACTGCTCTTATCAGTTGTGTTCATTTTTCCGGCTTAGAAGCGCAGACAAACAGCGTTCGCTAATAATGTATTGCACAAATAGAAATCAAAACTGAATAGTAGGCAAATTTTTTGTGATTGCTGTCTGCAGAAAATTTTCCGTGAACGCCGTTCGCACTGGCGGCATTTCGGGAGACGAAATCTGCAGTAAAAAATGCTGAGAATTGGTAAAAAAAATTAAAAAGCTTTTTCAAAAAGTTTTCCATAATTTTTGGAATAGTTTCCGTAATCCGTAGCTGAACATCAAAATCCATAGAAACTATGGAGAATCCGTAGTAATCCGTAGTAATCTCCGATTCTGGATCATTTATATTGGAAAAAATAATAGAGTAATCAGCCACTAGTTATCTAAAATGTCATCTGTACTAGCAAATGATCAACTAATGATTTTCTATTTTCATAAACCAAAGTATTGTTATGATTTTTGCTTGCATTACAGTATCGTTTAATAATAGTAAAAAAAAAAAAAAAATCTGTAACTAACAATGCAGTTAATAACTAAAATGTTTTTGGTAAACTATAATATAAATAAATGCATATATTTTAATTTTTTCGAATATCATACTGATGCTTTGGCTATACTTTTTTTTTTTTTTTTTTAACCAGTTGAGTTTTTTTAATATAAACATTAATGAAAAATAAGAACTTTGTATTTTAACATTAAAATTAAAGAACCTTACTTTGAAGGCTTTATTCCTATTCCTGAGCAACTTTCGCACAGGGTCCCCGGGCATCATCTGAGGAAAGACATTCATGGTCAGTGCAGGCTGTACAACTAATACAGGGTTGCCAACTGCTCCGATTTCTGCGGAGTTTCTCCGAAAAAATTTAAAAACTCCGCAATTCCGCGAAGTAATGTTTATGCTCCGCAAATTCAGTCTTGACCACCTGACTATTTTTTATTAAATACATAAAACGGAACAGTGGCAGACGCTGAAAAAAAGAAAAAAAAAACTTTCTTTCTCCCCCCTCCCCCCGAAGAACCACACGCTTCATCGTACAATACTCAAAAATAAATAGTACAGAAAAAAGAAAGAAAGAAAACATTCTAGTGCTAGGCATTGCGTAATCGAAATATTGCTGACTCAGAACGGGAACAAGTATTTGTTTACATTAGCTAAGATGTGTTTAATTAAAACCACAAGCTGAAAGGGGGGAAGAAAGAAACCGAATGCTATGATTGTGATTTTCATTTAAACTATATCAATGTTTCAGTTATCTTAATGCTTAATAGGTCATTAAACAAATTGTTTATTTTAATTTTTATCGATAAAAATAATGGATTCAAAGCTACTGAACTTTAAGGCCGATTGACAACGCTTTATTTAAGATTTATTTGAAATAATTATGCATTTATTTTATCATTCACTTGAAGCATTAATGATTTATTATTATATCTTCATTTGTATCTGGGGAAAAAAAATAAACAAATAAAAAAGAAATAAGTAAACAAATTATGACCAATAATCTGCAAAATTCTAAAGTTTACAAAACATATTGTCCCCAAGCTATGCAGATTAGAGGGAGTTGACTCAGAGATGAGATCATTTACACATTTATATGAATATCGGAGATTTTGTTTTTAGATTTTTATGTGATAGTATAATAATTATTTTGACATTCATGAAAATTGTTGGAAATTTAATTTTTTTCCCTTTGTGCTTTTTTTTTTTTTTTATGGAACTGAATAATCTACTTTCATATATTGTCTTTATTTATGTATGGAAAATATGCCATTATGTAAAAAACAAATTACTTTTGGGTTTTAAGCTTATATTCAGACTTAATCATTTTCCATTCTTATCTCTCTTCACTGTTTTGCTAAGTATATTTGATTATCAATAAATATTTCGTAATTTCATATGATTATTGTTAATTTATTTTTGTTAGTAGTTTATTTCTTTTAATATATTTTTAAAATTGCTCCTCAAAGTAGCCAAAATGCTCCTCAAAATTTCTCTGAATACTCCTCAAACTGTTTTTGAAAAGTTGGCAACCCTGCTAATATTTTCCCTTGAACTGTTCTTATTTTCGATGAGGTGGTGCCATAGTCTGTTGACATTACAAGAATTGATATTTCTAATTATTTCCAAAGTTTTTCATAAGAACACGTGGGTAGGGTTTTCATAATTTGCAAATTTTTTAACTTTGGTGAATTTAATTTTAATATTTTTGTTTATGGCAGTTTTTTTTAGTGCAATGGTACTTTTATTAAATTTAATATCTGAAAGATGTTCTTTTATTCTGCTTTTAATTTTGCTTTTCGTTATACCTATATAGTATATAGCAACCTTCTGTTGAATTTTCTCTAATGAAAGGGATTTTTTAGACATTTATAGTTTCTAACGGATTATTTTTATCTTTGTCGCTACAGGTGAGCTAAAAATACTGTTGTTGGGTTTAATGGGTATATTGAGATTAAATTTTTTGCCTTCGTTTTTTCGCAGAACCTCCCTCAGAATCAAAAATAAAGCTGCAAAATTTAATCTCAATATACTTAATGCTTTAAATTCGTATACATATTTATAAATGAAGAGATAATGTCATAAATAATATAATTAAAATCAATTTAATGATTTAAATTAAAAAGAAAAAACATCACAGAGCTTTATAACTTTTATCTTAGTAAATTTTAAGCTATTTAAGACTTGTGGAGTATTTTTAAGTGGAATTTTCACAGTCACACCCTGTAAAGTGAACCTTTATATATGATCTGTACATATTAATAGAAATTTTATTATAAAGTTTAAAATATTTTATTGTTCATTTGTAGTATATTGAAATTGAAACCACTTTGAAGTTTTGTTAGCATAATTTGCCAATAATTAATTTCCAGAAATATTTTTTTCTCCCCTAGAGTATTGAAACTAATTGGAGGTGTGGTCGTCATAATTTACAAAGAATCAATTGTCGTAGTGAAAATAGCAAAGGTGTTTATTGTTTGCAGTATGATGACCAGAAAATTGTGAGTGGACTTAGAGACAATACTATTAAAATTTGGGACCGCAATACTCTACAATGTTATCAAGTAATATTAAAATATTTTATTTGCTTATTAAATTATAATTTATTTTTAATATTTTATTATAATTTTAATGTTTATGTTAATGTAGGTTTTAACTGGTCACACTGGCTCAGTTTTGTGCCTTCAGTATGATGAGCGAGTTATTATCAGTGGATCTAGTGACTCAACTGTTCGGTATGTATTGTATTTCAAATTATTTCAATGTCTTTTGAGTATTTGAAACTAATATTTCTTTTCTGTCACACTATATTTTTCTTGTTTATCTTCATATCGAAATTTAAATGATTAAATATCATGAAAATACACATGTAAACAATTATTTCCATGGGAATTTCTATCATGATCAGCAATAACATGGCATCATGCAGTAGTAGAAGCATTTTCTCCTCTCTAGAGGAGTGTTTCTTGTAATGTGTCGATAATATTTTCTTGAAAAATGTCTGGAAAACCCAGGGAATTTTTTTTATAATATCTGAGTTTTAATTCTGTGTCAGGTTGCATAATATTTTCATCAATTTCTTTGTTTTTCATACTTAAAATCTCCTTTTCATATATAATCTCTCTCTCTCTCTCATCCTTGCTGTCATCCAAACAATTGCTAATGCAGGCTTAAAGAAAATTTTTCTGAATTTAAATTATGAGGGTCGGTTTTTATTCAGAAATATATGATATATGGTACGTAAATTAATATGATATTGGTTCTCCATTTTTCCTTATAACCTCAAACACTCTCTTTTTCATTGAAGTGACCATTTGGTTAAGTTTGGATTTAGAAATATTGTGCTATTGTTTTACAATTGGGGTATCTATAATGTCCCTTGCCATTTGTCTTATTTAGGTCAAACTAAAAGAAATCTTGAATGTTGTTTGCTAAGCATTTTCGGTATGCCAGTTAACAAGAAATTTTCTATTGCAAAGCATAGTTGGAATCTGACCATAGTTTTAATATTTAGCAAGGCAAAATTATCTTTAATACCAAACATGTTTCCAAGTTGGATTTTCTGGAAAATATAACTATCTTAATTGTGATAAAATTGTTAATGATAAATCTGGTTCCACTTTGCTGTCTACAACTCGTGGAAAATCAAAAACTCGTTTTGTTCCACTAAATATATATTATATATTTTTTCTTTATATACAGTCGAATCTCGTTAACATGAATATCAAGGGGGTTAAAAAATTTGTTCATGTTATCAGTAACTAATCTTCATGTAACTAGATTAATCTTTATTTTGGCGGAGATTGTGGAAACAGTTGTGTTAAAGTAATTCCCGTTAAGAGTGTTCACGTTAATGAGGTTGGACTGTATATTTAAAAAGAAATCCCTTTCCATACTTGCCAACCATCTTATTAAGAATTGTAACATTGTTACACCCCTTTAAAACACGCCCCTTTTTCTACACCACTTTATTTTTAGAGTAAATTTTTCCAAATGTAGTTATGATTGAATAAAAATAAAAATTACTCTAAAAGAGGATTGGTGTGGAAAAAAAGGCAGGTACTAAAAATTTTGCGATTCATAATGAGATGGTTGGCAGGGTTGCTTTTCCCTTTTTCTGTGTTTGTCTATCTTGTCTCTTGTGTTTTGGTTGTATCCCCTTCTGATTGGTTGTTGCATGCTGCTGTCCTATTATCTGATTGTATTGCTCCTTTCCTCTGCTTTCAGTCTTGCTTTTGCCTCCAAGGTAGTAGCACATGAAAGAGGAAGACCAAGTCCTTATGCATAGGCGTAGCCAGCTTTTCATGCGGGGGGGTGCCCAAATTTTAATTTGAAATTTTCATCATAGATATACATACATAGTACGCATATGTTTATACGTAAGCGTGCGTATGAGTATTTTAATATATGTGTATTCAAATTCATAAATATGTCGGTAAATGTACATAATAAATGAATTATGTTATTGCGTGCAGAGACATATAATATATATATAAAGAATAATGATATAATTCAACTAGCAGAACGACCCGACGATTCTTGGGTTGAAGTAGTGTTTAAAGATTCTAAGAGAAATTTACAAAGATTCTGATTTTTCAGACGTTTGAGGTAAATAAAATTTTTCATTGTAACAAAACATTGCAGGTGAGGCTCCGAGACAATTTTTAGCACTAAAATTTCCACAAACATTTACCAATTTTCCTGCGCTGACGCTGACAATACTTTGAGACGCATAATCAAAAGTAGAATCATAGTTAAATGTACACTAAAAACTAATTAGCAGCATCCAATACTTGATAAATTGTATCATTTATGACGTTTTGGCATCAGCTTGAATTCAGATATGCCGTTGCTCTTCAGTTTCTTCTTGTTTTCTCACCTCTGTCTGTTGAGCATCAGCACGATACCTGTCAGTCGAAATACAGTAGTACTTTCTAGTCTCTTACAGCTTTCCTTTTACCTAGTTATTCCTGAAATATTTCTTGAATTTATATAAGATGTGGCTGTTGAGTAATTTCTTGCTGCTTCTTCCTCTGTCATATTCGCTCTCTTTACAGCAGAAGTCTTTCCGTAGAAAAAACTTTTTTTGAAGGTATAACAGATTCATTTTTTTTTTATAGGTACTAAACGTAAGTTTTAACTAATTATATGACTGTTGAGTTTTAGAACAAAATGTTGATATTTAGAAAAAAAAAACTAATTAAACTATCTTAATAAAATTCATATTAGATTGAATGTGAATCCCAAACAACGAATCAAAATTAAAAATTTTGATTTTAATGTAAGTACTGAATTCAAAACCTAAAATTATTAAATAAAAATACAAAGCTGATGTTAAAAATCAAATGTTTAATATTGTGAAGCTATAATGACATCAATTTTATTTTATTTTCATTTTATTTTTCACGCGTAAAAAAAAAATTCATTTTTTTGTACCATAATGATAATTATTATTATAATTATAATAAATAAAGGACATGTAATTTTTTTTTTTTTTTTATCAGCTCCGTATTTGTTTATAATGTTAAAGATAACATAAGGTTTTTTAATTAATATCATTTAAACTAATCCGGTTGAAGTAAAAACTACAGCATTAGCTAGATTTTGTCTTGCTTAATTAGTGTACAATTTTCAATAGTGACAGGTTGAACGAACAGTGTAGTTCTGCATCGAAAACTAAGCAATCCAAACTGAATTCATAAACAGATATAGATTTATACGTATATATAATGTCAAAAATAAGTTGAAAAATAAAGAGTTTTGCACACATTTTTGATGGAAAAGCAGAATTTAATTTAACAAAATGGAAGGGACGAGGTCAGAAATGGAACTTGATACTTTTGATATAACCCGTCAGTGCTCGACAAACTGAGCTATACGGTTGATATACGACCAATACTAACCAATCATCAGATGGAAATTTTCATCTGATTTGCAAATAGAAATCATAGGCTTCTTTATATAATGAGGGATTAGTATGAGCCAGATCTTACCCGTGTTTCAGTTGGTTATATGTGAATCTTACTAGAACATAATTATATTGTGGTAAACTCTAAATTGTGGTGACTAGACTATAATATGAAAACTTTAAGAAAATCGCAATAAATAATCTCATAAGGTGATATTATCAAAGGCAGGGAAGGGTATGAACGCAGATAGAGCATTTCTGTCTCCGATTGGTCTCTGATCATCAGCTGAACGGACTGCCAAATGACGATCGCACATATTTCATAAACATTGCATAGAATTGAAGGGAAGCAACGAAAGGAACTCACACCAACAAAATCCCACAGAAAATAAACACAAAGTAAAGTTAATGTATCGAAGCAGAAAAAAGGTGTCGAATGACAGTTGAGCAGAATGCCAAATGACCATCATACACCAGAAGTGCATGAAAAATGGCATAAAATAGCAAGGAAATAACAAAAGAAACTCCTTAAAATAAAATTGCACAGAAAATCAACTTAAGGTAACACATTTGCCAGGCACTATAAGTGAATGAGGAGTTCTGCTTTAGAAGCTGGTAGACGGGTGGTGCCGGGTTCGAATTCAGATCAAGCCCATCAGTGTAGCCGTTGTGAGTAGTTTTCGCCCTAATTTGAGTGACAGTTTTCGATAAGCTTAAAAGAAACGCAATTTACATTCACTTAAAAGTAAGGAAGATGCGCTTCATTACAACGTTTTTTGGGTAGATTTTTTTATTTTTTTATTTATTTTATTTATTTTTTATTTTTTATTTTTTTTTTTGGGGGGGGGGGAATGCATATATTTTTCGGAAGTATGGTGTTTTACTGCACCCAGCAAAACTCTTCATTTAACGAATATAACTATATTCTTAGAACGTTTTAGGCTGTAATTAAACTAAAAACATTTTTTTAATAATTCAGAGAACTTTTATCTACACCACTTTTTGAAGCTTACCGACTTCAATTATCGTTTCAAGTTCCCTCCACTTATAATATACATTCAGAAAACTTAAAAAAATTAAATTAAATTAACCAATGAGCAGTTCCATCAACAAACAATAAAATATTTGAATTTTCTTTTGCATATCCTTATAAACAGGTCCAATTTGTCCAATCTCAGTGAGAAATATCATGCAGTATCATAGTTCCATGATATTGGGATTAAATACGATTGTGAGTTCTTTGCGACTGCATTAGTCTCTAGGCTTGAGTGAAGTGTTCCTCACGGAGAGGGGACTATCAAGGTTCCTAACTTATATTCACGCAATTTTTTTTTAAGCTATTGTATAGCTTTTATCGCGGGCTTTGAGCGCGGCGACCGAATCAAAAAATTCCGTAACGAAAAAAAAAACCAACACAGTTCGGCAGACTTCGGTAGACTTCGGCTGTACGAAGCTCGCACGAATCGAGACGAGCTGCTCCGAAATAGGAAGAATACGTAAGCAGCTGTTTGTGAGAAAGTATATAGGTGTATAGGTAGATATCTATCATTTATGAACAACAGTGAATAGCTGTACGCGTAAAATTTGTGTATAAAGTAGATCAGATAAAACTTGAATATCCCCATTCGACTTGCAGGCCTTTAAAACCTATTAAATACCTTTTCTCTATTAAAATTTGTTTTCTTATCGGTCACCACGCTCAAAAAGTGTAACTTGAATTAATATCAAAGAAAAAACTTGAATATCCCCATTCGACTTGCAGGCCTTTAAAACCTATTAAAATTCCTTTTCTCTATTAAAATTTGTTTTCTTATCGGTCACCACGCTCAAAAAAGGTAACTTGAATTAATATCAAAGAAAAAACTTGAATATCCCCATTCGACGTGCAGGCCTTTAAAACCTATTGAAATACCTTTTCTCTATTAAAATTTGTTTTCTTATCGGTCACCACGCTCAAAAAGTGTAACTTGAATTAATATCAAAGAAAAAACTTGAATATCCCCATTCGACTTGCAGGCCTTTAAAACCTATTAAATACCTTTTCTCTATTAAAATTTGTTTTCTTATCATTATTGTTATCTTATCATTATTGTTATCTTTTTCAATTGGACGTGTAAAAGTGATGTAAATGCATAATCCTCGAATTGACTTTTCAGGACATCAAAGTCGATATAATTTATCTGATGAGAAGTGCTAGAGAAAGAGTCACAAACAACTGGCTTGATTTTACCATAATAACGATCTATTAATTTCAAAAACTTACAACGTCGAATTGAGTTTTGAAAACAGTAGTCATTAAATCTGTCCATCTAATTGTTAACAGCTTTACACTATATCTAAAAGTCACCGAGTCATTATTTAATGGGGCTGTACTTTATTGGACCTATAAAGTTTTGACTTTCCATTCAAGGGTCTAAATTGTACATCATGTTTTTTATAATTTTGAACTGACATAAAAAGAAAAAATAAAGAAGAAGAAGATGATTTGAAGGAAGCTAGCTCTAACTAGAAAGAAGTTTTAGCTCTTTAGACTAGGTAACTTTACAGGGGCTATGCGTGGGGGCTTTTTGGAATTTTACAAAGAGATTCTGTTATAGTTTCTTTTTCTAGTAGCTCAACTTAGTAATAAAATGTGAAATTTTATTTTCAGTACAGTTGATACTTGAGACTAGCTGTTAACAGAAAACAAAATTTTGGAGTACAATTTTGTAAGAGAAAATTGGAGAAAAAATATCATTAGTAAAGCAAATTAGGCTCATTTGAAAGGTTATTTTCATCCGAATCCTAAAGAAACACTATCAGGATAATAATTTGGAAAAAAAAAAAAAAAAAAAAAAAAAAGATTTTTCCACCTGAATCTGAATAAGCAAAAATCTTGCTTCATCTTCCAAAATAATTAGTATATAAACAATAGTTTGATATGAAAGAAATAAAGATTGAGGCTTTGATAAACAGAACATGGAAAATGCTTCCGGTTTCACTTTGAGTTTATGTATCCTTGCAATGTGAGAAAATTCTATGGGTAATCTGCAGCGAATAGACGACATGACTCTCTGACGTCATTCAAAGTCCTGACGATTTTCTTTTATTTAACCTGTAGGAGTCTTCTTTTAACCCGCATGAAAACGAACTAGTACATTGCGTATTGAATTTAGTAACAGCAATAAAATTGTTGCTTCCATTTCCTGTTTCTGTGGTCAGTGGAGAACACAGCTTCATACAATTATAATTAATAAAAACTTACCAGCATTCTATAGTGACGTGAGAACGATTTGTAGGACTATCACCATTATCAACAAATCAAGATGAAGCTAAAACAATTCATTTGAAGGATATTGTTTCTACTACTGCTAAAAGTAGCGCCGAAAAAACAATAAAATGCAATATGTAATAAAAATAAATAGTTGATTATTTATTACAGTATTTGTATGTGTATAATTTTCTGCGTGTCTTACATTTTTTAAAAATTTGTTTTAATGGGGCGCCACGAAAATGTTTCGCCTAGGGCGCCAAATTTGCTCGGGCCGGCACTGGGGGGGGGGGGGGAGGCGAGGAAAGCTTTAAACAGCTAGGTGGCCGAAACGCTCTGTTCAAACTTGGCATCTCTGATGTATCAGCTCTGAGAACATTGCCGCATTTCTTATTTAGGAGCAGCAAGAAATACAGTGAATATATCTGTACTGATAAGTATAAAGGATTTAAGTCCAAAAATGTCGATTTTGAGTTAAGTACATAGTCAGACTCAGAAAAAAATACTCTATCGATTGGTATAAAGGATTTAATTCTATGTCATTTAGTCTTTGAGAAACTCCATTGGTAAAAAAAGGACCAATTCAGAAATTTACCATTCATGTATGGTATAAAATATTTAATTCAATTTTTCCCGTTATTAAATGAAGGTTGACAACCACTGAATGGTATAAAGGGTATATATCAACGAAATACCTTTTTCCTAATCGATTCTTCTGATTTGTTTTTAGCTAGTTAAACTTTATTTTTCGTCTCCTGAAAAATCAAGAATATGGACTTAAATCCTTTATACTTATCAGCACAGATATATACTAGCAGCCGCTTCGCTGGTCGCTACATTTAAGTAAATTCTCAAATTTCCATATCATTATTAATGGAATCTCAAAAAATCAAAAAAGAAAAAAAAAAATCACTGAAATTAGATGAAACCTCAACTAAAATTCCCACTGCGTTAGGTAGGGATTTTTCCGCTTGCAACATGAGGATTCGGGTTTCCATTGTCATCGGCAGTGATTTACCCACAATTCACCTCCTCTCTCTCTCTCGCGGGTAAGTTAGAAGTTTCACGAAATTCCACCAAAATGCATATTGCGTGCACTTAAACAACAACCGCTCACCAAAAATCGCCATTCTAAGATAATTCGGAGCATACTTAAGCTTAACCCGTTAGTGTCGCTATAGGCAGCGCCACCTATTACAGGTTGCACACTTTTTATTTAACTGTCACTAATAATTTTAAGAAGTAATGTGATCGACGCTTCTTCGATTTTATTTGCGTTTTATGTATATCAAATGCCACTTCTAAAAATTATTGGTGGCTATTGAATAAAAAAATCTGGCAAAACTGAGGTATGGGCAGCAAATCGACCAACTAGCGACTACTAACGGGTTAAAAGCGTGTTTTTTGCCCCCCCCCCCTTTACGGGAAGTTAGAAAGTCATTTCGAAAAATCCCTTTGTGGTGTTGTGTATTGGGAACATATAACTAATCGACACATCAAAATATCGTTTATCTGAGATAATTTGGAGCAGAGATACTCTTGAAAAGGCGTCCCCCCCCCGCCTTTAAAAAGCGGTGGGGGGAAGGGAAAATTTCAGAAAATCCATTTGTTGTACTTGTTCGGTACGCATAATTAAACCACACATAAAAATTAATCTGAGATAATTTAAAAATGTGTTTATTCCCCTACACCCACCCCTAGGAGGAAAAGGAGGGGATTTTCATAAAACCTAGTTATGCTCACAAAGAATTCACGCACTAAAATTTGTGACAGCAGCTTCCATAGATTTCACAGGACAAATTTAGCGCTAAAAGAGAATCTCGAATTTGCCTCCTTATAACGCAACCCCCCCCCCCCCCCAAAAAAAAAAAAAAAAAAAAATTGAATATTGCAAGAAACCAAAAACTGGTTTTTTGAAATATACTGAAGAAGACGCATGGCTGTTTTTAATAACTTTATACCACTTTTGGTATCTAACTGAAAAATCCAGAATTTCAGAAATTTCCCTTTGAAAATCAATTTTTCTCCCTCCTCCCCCTTAAAAATGCAAAAATCCAAAATCGCAGAAAATTTTATTTTCGTATTCAAGTCTAGTCTCTTCATGTGCAATTTTCTTCATCGTAAAGTAATTTGGAGCAGAGTTATGCTTACTAACGAGTTTTTGACTTTCGGCCCTCAGGGGAGGAACAGAGAGGGAATTTTGGAAAATTTGATAGGTTTACTTAAGCTCGGTACAGACCTAAATTTTTGCTAAATATCGTTGAATTGCGTCCGGACATTCTCACGTGAAACCCGGACAAAAGTAGTTAAATTATGCACTGACACACAATGCCCCCCCCCCCCTAAACACACACATAGAAAGTCATTTTCCGCTTTCAAGATGTCTAAAACGGGAAGATATCGCAAAATTTTTTGATTCTAAGACACATACAAACAAAAGTCTCTTTTTATGAATATACATTGAAGTTTTTGGTATATTTTTCTCTTGCTTAAAATTTTACTTACCAGTGGCAAGTAAATTAGTGGAATTCCCCACAGCTGGGTGTGCATGAACGGGGGGGGGGCGGTTTGCCTGCCCGGGCACCCAGGGCACCCCCCCTGGCTACGCGCATGTTATGAAATATGTAGTGCTTGTATTGATTTTTATGGTGTGTGTGAAGAAGTTTTAAAGTTTAAATATTTCTTGTACAACAGTTCTTTAATTTATAATTATTTGAAGCGGTTCTTTGTTTGAACTTTGTATTTAGAGATCATGTGACTGTTTCATTGCCAAATTATTTCTGTCTAAAGTTATATATTATTTTGAGATTGAAAGATTTAATGTTTAATTATTACTATTTTAATCATTAATATGCCACTCATTTAATTAAGAACAGTTGTCCTTCAAAATTTTATTAAAAAAGTTTTCTTTTAATGACTTTACAAGATTACCTGAAGGTATATACGAATGTTGTGAGCTATAAATTGTATTTATTCATGTAAAATTCTACTTTAATGCCATATCCACTGAATTATTTTTGGTCTAAATACATGATTTTTGTTATTTATCTTATGTGCTCTAAAACCAGTGTTTTATTTATAAAAATATTACAATTTTAATTAACAGCGTTTGGGATGTAGCCACTGGACAAATCTTAACTACTTTGATTCATCATTGTGAAGCTGTTCTGCATTTGAGGTTTAATAATGGTTTGATGGTCACTTGCTCAAAGGTATTTTTTATTTTCCTTTCTTTTCTGAGTTAGGCTTTAAACAATTGTTGACATTTATTATTTTTTTTTCCCTAATTGTCCGTAAAAAGCAGGTGAAAAAATTTGGACTTTTCTCTAGTTCTGCTCCCCCTCACCCCTCTTTTTTTCAATACTTTAATATGGTAATAGGTAGTAGATCTACTGTTTATGAGTTTGTAATGGGATAATTAAAAATTATGATATTAACCAAACATAGGATTTCAAGTGCTGCACATACAGACCTGCCAACTGCTAAGAGTAATTTGTAGTTGCTACAAATTTGAGTTGTAAACTACAATGCTACGAAAATCGACTCAAAACTACGATTTTTTATCTAGCACCAACACTGTAACATTTCAAACTAAGTTTTGCCTTGTGATTTCCATTCTTTCTCCATCCGCACCATAAATGTCAAATTTCATTTTAAACTTACTTTATTAGATTCTAGAATGTATAAAGAGGTAGAATTGTTAAGTATTTCTCATTCATGTATATTTTTTTTGTGTCCTTCATGCCCCACCCCATCCACTAACGATCAGCAAACGCCTTGCGAAAGCTTTAGGAATTCTAATCTTTCTCCATCTGTAACATAAATGTCAATGTTTTTTTTATTAGATTCTAGAACCTATAAAGAAGTACAATTGTTCAATATTTCTCAAAAAAAAAAAAAAAAACGGTGATCATCTTTCCAGAAACCTTTGAATATGTTGGCATTTATATTTTATATTATATTATTTTATTTTATTATTTTTTTTTGTTGCCATAATGTTCTACTTCGTTGTCATTTTAAAATGATTTGTTTGTGCATATATATACATATACATCTAATGATTCATAATGCTTAGAAATAAACAACACACAAATACCTTGCAAATAAGAAAGAAAATGCATTAAAAATACAAAATTATTTTTTAAACTCTGGATGTTTTACGTATTTCTGCTTAACATCTTTCCACCATAAATTAATAACAGGTTATGGATTAAATTCTTCTAAACTTGGTCTATATAGCAGAATAAATAGTAAATCATCTATGGTAGAAGTTAACAGACTGTGTCTGTTGTTTCTTTTGATTAAATTAAAATGCTGAATCCCCTTTCCCACTCAGCTGTACTTGAGGGAAGAATCATAATAAAATTTATTACTTTCCTTAAATTAGGAAAGGAAGAAGATTTAATTGATTCAGCCAGCAAATGCTGCCAAGCAGACAGACATGGGATATTTAATTTTTCTTTTGCCCAAAGTTTGTACTCTTCAATAATTGCCTTTTTGTCAATAGATATGTTATGTTAACATTGATTAAATCAGTGAATCCCTACTGAAAGAAAGAAAGATTTATAACCTTGAGAAGATCAGAGAATAAGTTTAAATACTAAAAATGAAACTTTCGAGATGTCACATGCCTCTTTAAAAATAATGAAATAACAGAAAGTTAGGCATCAAAAATGAAGACTGAATGCAAAATCACAGTTGTCAAAACAAAGTTTATAGTTGTGAAATACGACTAAGAACTGCGAATTTCGAGCCCTGGTTGGCAGGTCTGCACATATTACATCAAAACATAATATTTATGCATTATCGTACAGAAATAATTTTTTTTTCCTTAAATTTGATTCAAATTGTTAGGACAAGTGGGGTAATAATGGCAGGCAAATTTAAATTCCTACTTTGGAAAATGAGGACTCATGGTAATGGGAAGAGAGCAGCTTCAATTGGTGTGAAGACCTGAGGCATCAATGGTAGAAGACTGACTTAGCCTCAAATGCCTGCCTGCTTTAGCTGAGCATATTGGAATGGCCTTCACGCCTTGGGTTACCCTACTAGGAATATACACTCCTGACATACTTTGCTCATTCTGTCCAGGAACACCCCTTCGCCAAGGTGAGGTAGCAGAGCAGGACTGGGAGGGTATCTGTGATCCTATCATTAATTAAATAAATAGATGTTGAGACTATTAACTGCATTCCTCATTCCTCTCTTGTGATTAATACTGATGGTAGTAAGGGCGATGGAGGAACAACTGGTAGTGTTGTTTACATACCAACTCCCTCAGGTGCAATTAACATTCTGTAAAAATGCTGACCACTGCTCAGTATTTAGGCCTGAGCTTATAGCAATCAAAAAAGGACTTCAGTTTATTGACAATGCTGAGGGACTGGTTTTATTGATATTTGGATTTTAATTGATAGTCGTGCCTCTATACAGCATCTCTCTAATTGGGTGAATGTAGAAGATAGAACGAGTTTGGAAATTTTCGATCTCATATCTTGACTCTCCTTGAAACATTCAATCTATTTTCAGTGGGTTCTGTCCTATGGCGGGATTTTAGGAAATTAATCTGCAGATATTTTGGCGAAGACTGCTTCTGCAGAAGATGTGACACCCAATGAGATTCTCACATACAGCAAAATATCCTCCCTCTGAAAAATTGAAAAAATTAGTAAAACTCCACCCAATCAGCCTTGATACACTGGAAGGAGCCCTGGTGGGTCTCTCTAGTTCCATTCCAACAAAACACATCAAACAGCTTTCACATGTTTCTTAAGTGGGCACATCAAAGTGCTCAATTTTCAGCAGGGCTGTAAATTTTTACCAAAGTGCACCTGGTCATCAGGCATCACCCTCTCATATTCTCAAGGGCTTAAATTTTTTGAAAGACAAGGTTCACCCTCTCATATTCTCAAGGGCTTAAATTTTTTGAAAGACAAGGTTTTAAAGAACCCTCTGCTCTTTTTAGACTTTCTGGAAATTTTCGGCTTCATATCTGGAATTAGATTAGCAACAACATGGAAACAAATTTCTTCTTTAACTTGCTGTAAAATTGCTAATTCATTTTTTTCAGTGCTTTTAATGAACATAGCCGTGATTGTTGTCTTTCTACTGACAGAAAAGCTCTGTAATCAATGTATTCATTCAGGTGGAAAAAATGATAAATCAAAGCATTTTCTGCAGTCAGTAATCCCCCTGGGATTGGGATAATAGTGGTTTGACATGGGGTATTAGTGACAGCAGCTCAATTTCTATATTAGTCCTTCATATGCAGACTTGGGAAATTCAGTGTTAAAACTACAAATCTTTGCAAACATTTTGGATTTTATTTCATGTATGTATCTGAAAAAATAGGAGAGAACAAATAAATTTTGAATCTACCCATAGTTTCCTACAAATGATTGAAAAATGCTCTGGACAGGAAAAGCAGTGTTCATACAGAAACATATAGCCAACATGAATTTTTACATCAATTTAATGCAATAACAGATATGTTTGAAAGTGATACAAGCTTTACAAATTCAAAACAAACTAGCAGCAAAGAAGAAAAAAAGAAAACGCCTATTGTCTTCATTTAGCAGAAATGTAAAAGCAAGGAAAAATGTACTGAAAGTATATAATACTTTTATAGCATGATACAGTATTTGTCTGTGCAAACAGTTTAGACCTAATCTATGAATTAAAAGAAACAGGAAACAAGAATTTTGACTCTCTGACATGAGAAATAAGTGTAGGGATTTTCAGCCACAATTCTATTTCTCTTACACCAATACAGTCAAACCTCATTAAGACAAAAACACTTAACAGCTCTCTTCACTTACCGTTGTGGGAAGCCTGATCCAATGTTATTCTATGGGAAATTTTCTTTACTTATAATTCATTAACTAATACATATTTTAAATTCCGTTTTCACATTCAGAAAATTCCCAACTGTTAAATTGACGCACCTTTCTTAAAAACGTAGTGGCAAAAGGCACTGGATGCCAATGGTGATTACTTTGAGGATTAGCAGTGATTATTATTTCTTTTATGAATTTTTCTTTCTGACTGTTCAAAACGGCAAGAACCTTTTTGGTTACCTTGTAATTTGTTTTATTATTAATAATTTATTTTGTATTTTTATGAAAGTGATTTAACATGATGTTTGTATGTGAGATCATTATCAATATTTTATTTTGTAAAGTAAAAAAATATCTTCAACCCTTCCCTTTTTAGCTTATCACATCTACAGTTATTAATAATATATAATTCTGTTTTTTTTTTTTTTTTCCCCTATCTCTTTTTTTACTTTTTTTACTTCTTTTCAAATAAAGAATTAAATACCTTGTTATTTGTAGCTGTTATGTATTTGTTACATCAGCTAATAAAATAAAACATGATTAAATACTAAAACATAATCATTTGTTCTTTTATATATATTAGATATAAAATAAATACTTTATTTATTATTCTAATATAATAGATTTTTTGTTATCAAAGTTTTAGTATTTCATTTCAACATCTTCCCTTTACATGTATTTTTTCAGCTTTTTTGTCTTTTTGCCAATCTCATCAATGTATTGGATTTGTAACTATATATTGTGATGTTACAGGATCGATCCATTGCTGTCTGGGATATGGTTTCAGCATCTGAGATCAATCTAAGACGAGTTCTTGTTGGCCACCGAGCTGCTGTTAATGTGGTGGACTTTGACGAAAAATATATTGTATCAGCTTCTGGTGATCGCACTATCAAAGTATGGAATACTTCCACATGTGAATTTGTTCGAACATTAAATGGTCATAAACGTGGAATTGCCTGCCTTCAGTATAGAGATCGTTTAGTGGTTAGTGGTAGTTCTGATAATACAATTAGGTAAGTTTATAAATTACTGTAAGATTTAATGATTGTATATTAAAGATAGACTTCTGTATACACTAAAGCAAACACTGTAAATTCATTAAAGTCTCTCTCTGTAGCATTTTTTATAATTTTTTTTATGATTTTCAATTGGTGTTTTAAATGGAAAACTGTTATAAATAAATTTTTTAAAAGTGAAATAAGTCTTGAGACTGTAGATAATAATTCAAGCCACTATCTTCTCATTTTTCCATAACCTTATAATTGCTATTGGAACAGTGTATGAAAATTTAGTATTTGATGCATATTATGGGATTTTGTACTATGGCTATAATTTTTAGGTTCCAAAGTGCTTGTTTTAATTGAAACAGTATAGGTTTTCATACTTCCTGTTTGTGTTTATTTTTTTCAATCTTTAAAATAGCTCTATTTTCTTCTCCTTTCTAAAGAGAATAAATAAAGGAAAATTGTAATTAATGTAAAACTGGGACATGAAGCAAAGCTCCATTTATGGTACTTCCAGTTTCATTTCTCCTAATACTTGTAAGGTTAAGTATTGAGAAAGAGTCGGTGTTTGTCTTCGATTTGTTCTCAGAGAGTTGGGCTTCACTTATATCGTCAGCAGGATAGAGTATTTATATTCATTGCGGTGTTGTCTGGCTTAAAAAAAAAAAAAAAAAATGTAATTTAGTCTTATTGGATGATTTTGTACATTACAGTTATTTGTTGTTCTGTTTCAAAGTGATTTTTTTAAAACCAGTTTTGAATATGATTATCTCTTGTCTGAATGTGTTTATGGCCACTATAATGCTTGCTGTTTTTAAATTTATGGCTTTTTTTGGCTTTGTTTTTAGTGAAAAAGATAATATACGCAAGGCTTCCACTAGATCCATCTTATGGGAATTGGTCTGTTTTTTTTTTTTTTTGTTTTTGTTTTTGTTCATGTCCCTAAATGCCTGCTTTTATGCTAGTTGTTCCGTAAAGTCTGTTTTTTCAGACACTTATAAGTGTTTATCAATATTCAGGTAAATGCTGAAAATCATTACAATTTAAAGACAAGAGCTGACTTTTTTTTTTTTTTTTGAACCAATCTTTTTTCATAGAAACAAAATTCAAATAGATTGACAGTGCTGTTACAGCCTTCTGCTAATGGCAAATTTCTGTCTTTTTAAAGCTTTCGCTTCTTCTCCAATTTTACTCTCCTACTTTTAATTTTTACCATGTGTTACAAATTACTTTTTGGATCGGCGAGAGTAAGCTTATTAAGAATGTAAAACAAAATTATTCCTCGTTCTAATTATATCTGATTTTTTTTTTCCCTCTCTGAAAAGCAAAATTCTTTGAATAGTCATCGAATTTGCTTAGAATGGAAATTCACAAGTTTGATCTTGCAGGATGGCAGGATTCATGTCCAAATTTTAAATGTCCATCAATAGAAATTTTGTGAGTGTCAATCTCTTGCCTTCTAAAAATGAATTTTTTTTTTTTTTCTTTCTTTTTTTTTTTACGAATGATAAATTACCAGAATCAGTATAAATCTGTTTTAAATATAAAGCTTTATAGGATAATTTTTAAAATACAGTAGAAGTTTACACTGATAGAATAAATGAAATGATTGCAAGGGTCAAACTAGGAAAAATTAATTTCAGAAATGTACACCTAAGATCGACAATTTTAAAATCGGCTTTTCACAAAGATCGGGGAAAATAAATTCCTTATAAAAATGTACGTTTTACAGTTTTTGTTGAAAAAATTTGAAGAAGAAAATTATGTGTTCATTTTAGTTGCAAAAAAGAATAGACTTTAAAATTTTTTTTATTTTTGCTATTAATAGCTAATTAAATGGTTATTTTATGAATATGCTTTAAAGAAAAGAATAAATTGAAAAAAAAAAAAGCGGCAAAATAATTATTTATTTCAGCAACAGACTAAGAAATACGCATATTTTCACAATTAGTGATGAAATGGTGCTTATATTGGAAATTTGCTTTTAGAAAAAGTGTGAATTTTATCAGTGAACAGTTGCAAATTTATCGCATATTTCAGGAATCTGCTTTGAAAAAAGCATGAATTTCATCAGGAAGCAGTGAAATGATCATATATTTAGGCAGTCGGCTGTAATATCGCTTCTTTCAGGAAGTTTCTTTTGAATAAAGTATGAATTTTATCAGTTTTCAGGTGAAGTAATCATTTATTTAAGCGGTCAATCGCAAAATTGTGTATTTCAGGAATCTACTTTGAAAAAAGCATGAATTTTTATCATTTAGCAGAGAAATAATCACATATTTCAGCAGTAGGCCGCAAAATTGACTATTTTTGGAATCTGCTTTGATAAAAAGGCTGATTTTATAAGTTAACTTTGAAATGATTGTGTATTGTATTTCAGCAGTAGTCCGCATAATTGACTACATTTGGAATCTGCTTTGAAAAAAAGACCGATTGTTAACTTTGATATGATCGCATATTGGTGATCGGTCCAATATTATCAGAAATTTTGGCAATCTGCTTTGAAAAAGCTCAGATTTTATCAATTAGCCATAAAATGATTACGTATTTCAACAATCAACCGTAAAATGTGTATTTCGGCTATCGATAGCAAAAGTATATTTCAGAAATCTACTTTGAAAAAAATAAAAAATAAATCAATGATCAATCACAAAATTGTTGGTTTTGAAAATCTATTTTGAAAAATAGCGTGAATTTTATTAGTTAGCAGTGAAATGATTGCGTATTTTGGCGATCAGTCGCAACATTGCCTGTTTAGAGAATCTGCTTTAAAAAAAGAGCTGCTTTATAAAAGGAATGAAAGCACAAAAAAATAACACTGAAATGGCCACGTATTTCGGCATTCAGTCACAAAATTGTCATGTATTTCGTAAATCTGCTTTTCATAAATCCACAAACTTTTTAAGTTAGCAATGAAATGATCGAGTATTTCGTCTCAAAATTATTTGCTGTTTCAGAAATCTGAAAAAAAGCTTGAATTTTATTAATTAACAGTGAAATGATTGCATGTTTCAGCAATCAATCGCAAAATTGCCTATTTAAGAAATCTGCTTTATAAAAAAAGGGAAAGCACAAAAAATAGCACTGAAATGACTGTGTATTTTGGCAATCAGTCACAAAATTATCATGTATTTTGTAAATCTGCTTTGGAAAAAGTGCGAATTTTTTTTCAGTTAGCAGGGAAATGGTAGCCTATTTCGATGATAGGTCTCAAAATTATTTTCTATTTCAGGAATCTTGGGGGGGAAAAAACCCATAAATTTTATAAGTTAGTACATGATTGAGTATTTCATCGATCGGTCGTAAAATATTGCATATTTTGGGAATCAGCTTTTGAAAAAAAAAAAAAGTAAATTTTAACTATTAGCGGCGAAATAATAGCCTGTTTTTAGAAACTAGTTGCAATTAAACATAAATTTATCAATTAGTGATAAAATGATCACTTATTTGGACAATCAATTAAAAAATATATTGCATATAATTTGTCAAATAAATGACTTTTAAAAACAATTATTAGCTGATAAGATAAAACTGCATCAATTAGTGGTGAAAGACAACTGAAAAAGTTACTTTATCATATTTAAGAACTCACCATGAAGTGATTAAACAGTTTCGTCCTATATATACATTTTTCCCTATAAGATAAGGACTCTGTGTCAAAAAAAAAAAAAGCTACATAGTGTACTGTACCCAATTTGCTTTTCAATATCAAACTTTCATGAATCATTTTCCGTGATCATGATTATGATAAGTATATTTTCTCAGATTTGATGATGATGTGTACATGTTCAAGCATATGTCCATGTTATTAATTTTCTCCAGTATTAAACAAAAGTATGCTATTAAAGAATGCTATTATAATTTGATGCTCCAAAATGAGGTTTATTATTATTCCAAAATTGCTCCAAAATATGATTTTAGCATTTGAAACTTTATATAATAATAAAGCACCACAGAACTAGCATTTTAAAGTAATAATTACAAAACTTTGAATAAACACCATAAAATGCAATAAACTTGCAACAATTGTTTCGGGTCAAAAGAATACACAATTCTTCGTCAGGCGAACAAAAGTATATAAAGACAAATGTAAATATAAATACTGCTGTGAGCATAATTATGAAATAAAAGAAGAAAATAAATAAATAAATAAGATTAAAATATGCAACAAAATCTAAAAAATATCAAAACTGAATGAAAATCGAACTTATGTGAGTAATTTCCCAGCATTTTTTAAATGCTTAGAAATTATTGATCTGATGATTGGATGTTTTATTGTATTATTTATTTATTATTGATATTATTTTGTTAAAAAATCATTTTTAAATAACTAGTGACTTGTCAGAAGGGACTTTTATGCGTAGGCATTACTTTTTCTAGCATATAAAGAGAATTTACAATTGTTCAATCATAGAAGAAAATAATTTAGTTATCCCTTTCCCCCAAGTGCCGTGAAAGTTTTTACGAAAAGTTTTTGCCTCTTTAATTTTGAAATTTTTGTTTACTTTAAGTAGTTTTTGTTCTATATTACGATTTTATGTATAGAAATTGCTAAAAAAGTGTTGAATTTTTTTTTTTTTTTTTTTTTTTTTTTTTGCATTTATAATAAAATTTGCTGAAGTAAATTGCTAATACTGTAACAATCTTGATTGTTTTCTTAAAAAATGGTTTGCATTGGCCCCTTTTTTGAAAAAACAAGTGGTCCCCATTTGATCCCCTTTTTCATGAAAAATAATCCTCTTTTTCAGTTTTTTTATAATAAAAATTGAGTGGAAGCCCTATATATGGAACTGATGAAAGAATTAAAACTAAATCCTGTTTAAAAATGTTTTGCAGAAATATATCATCAAAGCCCTATTTTTCTCTCTCCCCCCCCCCCCCCCCCCCACCTTCCTAGTAAATGACTTTAAAAAAATTTCACTTTGCATCACAATCATTCCTAAAGTACCGGGTGATCCAAAAGTCAGGACAAACTTTAAAAATGAATAATTCGAAAACGAATCAAGATACAAAGATACGGTTTGCACCAAACGGATGGAAAAGAAGCCGGGTTTTGTGTGGCAAAGAAAAAAAAAATAGTTCTGTTGGTGACCAACAGATGGCGCTGTCGTATTTCTGATGTAGGATTATGCAAAGCAGCAAACGATATAAAAAAAGAACAACTACAGCAGGTAATGGTAGTCGAAGCTTATATGCATCGAAATATCGCATTCTCAGTCGCTACTTTAATCACGCATGGCCTCCAAGATCTCCCGATCTGACACCCTGTGACTTTTGGCTGTGAGGATTCTTGGAAGTCAAAAGCGTACCGCAACTAACCGGCATCACTAGGAGCACTGAAAGATGCCAACCGCCAAAATTTGTCTACCATAACGCAAGAAATGCTACTGAATGCTGTGAACGATGTGGTGAATCATCTCACAGCTGTACTTCTGAATGATGATGGACATTGAACAGTTACTGTAGTAGTACTAATTAACTGTAATTGAGCTGTCTTGTAAGTTGTCAACATTTTTTTTCATTTGTAAATCATCTTTTGGTGAAGTAAAACACTATAGCGCCATCTGTTGGTCGCCAACAGAACTAATTTTTTTCCTTTACCACACAAAACCCGGTTTCTTTTCCCTCCGTTTGGTGCAAACCATATCTTTGCATCTTGATTCGTTTTCGAATTATTCATTTTTAAAGTTTGTCCTGACTTTTGAATCACCCGGTATATAACTCTGGTTAGGGATTATACGTAATATTTATTAAAATTTGGCACTGCTAGTTTAGTTATAGATATCATACCCAGGCAAGAAATACATTTTGTCTCATTGATAGCTTTTTCATAGTTAAGATGGTTTTATATATTTTATTTTATAAAATAAATTTATATATTCTTTAACAGTAATCAGTGATTACATTAGTTCTAGTAACCCTAAAGATACTCTTCAAAATCATTTGTTTATTATGGCTCTAGTTTGCAAGAGCAAGAGTGCTTTTACTATTTAACTATGCATTTTATCTTTTGCTATATATCTTATAAAATTATCCAAAAAGTTAATTAATATTTTTTATCATGAAATCCGTGTTTAAATATCTTGCTGAGTAGTAGTCAGTAAACCTTTTTGAAGCATGGTTTTTTAACACGAATGAAATATGGTTACAGTATAATGTTCAAAAAAAATATTTAAGTAAAATCATCTCAGAAATGAAGAATGCTAGTAATAAATAGAAATATTTCCCAAGAACTCATTTAAATGCCATTTCCCATTAGGGTATTATGCAACCAGAATGAGCCATTTCCTCTTTTAACTTATACTAGCAGGTGTTGCCTGCTTCACTGGTCACTATATTTAAATTAATTCTTAAAATAACATATAACCTTTTAATATAAAAATCTCACAAAATAATTTTAAAAAATCTATTATTTGAAATCCATAAAAAATCTCAGTCTTTTTGCCCCCCTCCCTTCCTAATCAAAGGGGAGGGAATTTACAAAATTCCCTTATAGTGTGTGTTGGGCCAAGCCACATATCAAAAAATCACATTCCTGAGATAATTTAGAACAGAGTTACTATTGGAAATGTGTGTTTTGCCTCCCCTCAAAGGGGGTGGGGTGGGGGTGAGTGATGGATAATTCGCAAAATCATTTTATAGTGTGTGTAGTTGTGTAAACTTAGTACACCCACATAACAAAAATTTGCTTTTCTGAGATAATTTTAAATGGAGTTATGCTTGGAAACGTGATTTTTGTTCTCCCACCTCTAAAGGGAAAGGGGGAAATTTTACAAAATTCATTAATAGAGTGTTTTAGGCACACATAACCCATAACTGCCAAGTTTTCTTGATTTCCAAGAAGACTTCTCGATTTATGTGTTTTCTTCTTGCTTCTAGAAAATAAAATCTTAATTTTCAGATTTTCCATGTATTTCATCTATTTTTCTTCCAAAAAAGAAAAAACATCTAAATATATTTATAAATTATGCATACAAATCTTATTTATTTTATGCATAAATTTTCATTGATGAAATTTGTTCCAAAATATCAATCATATCTTGCAATAATGGCTTGTACAGTGCTAATTCCTAATAAAACTGGAGTGTACTGTTGTGTTTTGTGTTTTGAGTGCTCGCGCAATTGAGTAATCGTGCATAAGCGGCGCGTGCCTCGGCCATGCAGCGCATGTCAAGAGACTGTTAAAAAGAGAACGTTAATTTTCATGTCACGGCAGTTGCGTGTCATTGTGTTTTGTTTTTACCCTTCCTGAGTTTGTTATATGTTCACTTACATTACGTTATGTGTTCTTTTACCTTTTATCATGTTTCATTAAGTGCTGTTTTCCGGAAATAAAGCATGTTTCCAGTAGTTATAATTTCTAGCATTCATTGACGTTAGCCACCTTCCATTCATATCAGCCTTTACAATACTGGCGACGAAGATGGGATGCTGACGTTTGACTCCGCAGCGCGAGTGGGCGTTCCTAGTTCAGGTATGAGAATTTTCTCCTCTCTTTTTCTCTCTCTGCTCTCTTGTTGATAAGAGGCGGGTGATTTATCACGGAGTTGTTCAGCGCGGTAAGCTGTTTTTCTTTTTCTTTAATTATATCTGAACCCCGTTCCTTGTGATGGCTGCTGTCGGCTCAATTTCGGAGTTCGACGTTTCAAGTCCTAGTTCGTGGGATTTATACTCTGAACAGCTCACATATTATTTAGAAGCAAATAATATCACTACTGCTGAATGGAAACGTGCAACTTTAGTTGCCGTTTGCGGTATCAAAACAGTGGGAATTATTAGGTCTTTAATAGCGCCGTCTGCTATTTCTAAAAAGACTTTTGATGAAATTATGACTGTTTTAAAAACTCATTTTAGCCCCAAACCTTCTGTTATTTTTTCTCGTTTTAAATTCCACAAGCAAACTCAAAATTTAAGCGAAAGTATAAGCGATTACGTTGCCGAATTACGGCGACTTGCCGAAGCGTGTGATTTTGATGCAACTTTGACGGAGAGGCTTCGCGACCAGCTCGTATGCGGCTTAAGAGATGAGGGGGTGCAAAGACGGCTGTTATTGGAAACAAGTTTAACTCTTGAGGATGCCGTATCTAAAGCTTTAGCTTGTGAATCCGCGGCGTCTCAGGTTAAAAGTATGCATTCTTTAAATTCGGGTCGTGTTGCAGGCTCAGAGTTCGTTGATTATGTGAAGGCTGGAAAAGGAAAAAACGAGCGTAAACGAAGATTCGAGATCGATAAAAATACTAAAATTTCGGCTAAAAATGTTTGTTTTGGATGTGGGGAACAGCACGAACGTAAGAATTGCAGGTTTAGAGATGCTAATTGCAGGGGTGTGGTAAAAAAGGCCACATAGAGCGTGTCTGTCGTGCAAAACGTGACAAGTACAAAAATGCAAATTCTCAGAAATTACATGACATTGAAGTGGTTAGTCCTTTGGAAAATGAGTACTGTTTGAATTCTGTACAGTGCAATTCCCTTAAAGAGCATGTTGTGATTAAATTGGAAGGGCATGAAATTAAAATGGAGGTAGATTCAGGATCCTACTATTCCATAATCTGTTTAAATACTTTTAAACAAATATTTGGAGCTCAAGAGCCAAAATTAAATAGTACTTCAGTAAAGGTGCGAGATTTTCAAAAAAACAATATAAACCTTGTTGGGAAATGTACTGTAAGAGTACAATTTAAAGAATTTAACCCAGAATTGGAACTTTTAGTTGCAGAATTTAATTGTACAAACATTCTGGGGTATTCATGGTTTGAGCCTTTGGGTATATCTATAAATGGAATACATTCTATTTCCGACCCTGTTCAAGAGGTTGTGAATAAATTTTCTGAAGTTTTTAGTGAGGGATTGGGGACTTATACTGGTCCAGCAGTTAAGCTTCCAATAGACCCCAAAATTCCACCTGTTAGGTGTAAGGCTAGAAATGTACCTTTAGCACTCAGACCTAAAATTGAGATGGCATTAGAAGAGCTTCTTGAAGAGGGAGCTATTGAGCCTTATGATAATCCCAAGTGGGCTACTCCAGTAGTTCCAGTGTTAAAACCATCGGGGAAGGTGAGACTCTGTGGGGATTATAAAACTACACTTAATAAGGCTATGTCTGCTTTTCCTTATCCTATACCAGCGATCAATAATTTATTATCTAATTTGAAAGGGGGTGGATTCTATGCAAAAATTGATCTGGCCCAGGCTTACTTACAACTGCGCGTAGATAAGGAATCTGCAGAAGCTCAGACCATAATAACTCATAAGGGGGCTTTCAAAGTAAACAGACTCCAATTTGGAGTAAATGTAGCTCCAGGGCTTTATCAGAGCTTAATGGAAGAACTCTTTGCAGGTTTAGAGGGGGTAATACCTTATTTTGATGATGTCCTAGTCCGTGCAGAGACACGTGAGGAGTTAGCATTCCGTTTATCTGAAGTTTTGAGTCAGCTTAAAAAGGCAGGCTTGAGAGCGAAAAAGGAAAAATGCCTTTTTGGGGTAAAAGAGGTCGATTTTCTCGGGTATCGTGTCAATAAAGAGGGTATACACCCATCTAAATCCAAGGTTGAAGCAATCCGTGCTGTACCAATTCCAACTGACAAACAACAGTTACGTGCTTTCCTTGGGTTAATTAATTTTTATCATGGATTTCTAGAGAATAAGGCCACAATTGCTGAGCCTTTACATAGGTTGTTGGACAGTAATGCTGAGTTTAAGTGGACACAAATTCATACAGATGCCTTTAATGGCTTAAAAGATTTAATTTCTTCCTCTAAGGTGCTTGTACCTTTTGATGCATCATTACCAATAATTCTCACATGTGATGCGTCTCCTTATGGAGTGGGGGCCGTATTAAGCCATCGAATGCAGGATGGTCGTGAGGCGCCAGTAGCATTTTCATCTAGGACTCTGACATCAGCTGAGCGTAATTATGCTCAGATTGATAAGGAGGCGCTTGCCATAGTTTCGGCTATTAAGAAATTTCACCATTTTCTTTATGGGCATGTTTTTACAGTCATTACTGACCATCAGCCATTGTTGGGATTATTTAACCGAACTAAAGCGACTCCTGAAATTATTTCCCCCCGTATGCTACGCTGGTCTCTCATGTTAAACGCATATAATTTTTCCCTTGAACATAGACCAGGGAAGAAAATAGGGAATGCAGATGCTTTAAGTAGAATTCCAAAACCGGTGCCTGATTCTGAGGTTCCTCCCCCATATGAAGTTCTTTTTATGGAAGATCTGGAATGTCCTCCCTTAAGTGCAAGGGAAATTGCTAAATTTACATGTAGGGATCCTGTATTATCGAGAGTTCTAAATTTTGTGTTAAAGGGATGGCCGGAACAAGAGCTGGGTTCAGAATTTCATACATATTATGTAAAACGAAATGAGTTGTCTGCTCATAAAAATTGTTCCCTTTGGGGTAATAGGGTGGTCATACCTGAAAGAGGACGTCGGCTCGTGTTGCAGGAGCTGCATCTGGCTCATCCAGGAATTGAGCGCATGAAAGCTCTAGCTCGAAGCTATGTGTGGTGGCCACGTATGGACACTGATATCCAAAGTTATGTAGCAGGTTGTATGTCATGCCAAGAAACTAGGCATGCACCACCACGAGCTCCCATACACCCATGGGAGATAACTACAATTCCATGGTCCCGGCTCCATGTTGATTTTGCTAGTCCGTTCCAAGGACACAAGTTCCTGATTATTGTAGATTCTTTTTCAAAGTATGTTGAGGTGAAGGAAATGTCCTCAACAACTGCAACATCCACCATTGATGTTCTAAGAGACATTTTTGCAACTCACGGAATTCCAGACGTTGTGGTCTCTGATAATGGTCCACCATTTCAATCAAAAGAGTATGAAAAATTCCTAGAGGGAAATGTCATTCGTAGGGTGTTGATTGCTCCTCGACGGCCAGCTGGAAATGGTCAGGCAGAAAGAGTTGTCCAGAGTGTTAGACTCTTTGAAACGTATTGTGAAGGGAACATGGAGGAAACGTCTTTCTCAGTTCCTTTTACATCAACATATTACACCTTCTACAGTCACAGGCCTTAGCCCAGGTGAGCTGTTGATGGGAAGACGACTACGAAGTTGCCTAGACCGTTTACACCCAGATTTTCTTAAAGACCAAAGAGAGAAGCAAGAGCTAACTTTTGAAAAAGACACCAGACCACTGCGACAATTCAAGGTCGATGATCCTGTAATGATTCGGAATTTTTCTCCTGGGGCAGAGTGGATTCCAGCTGTGGTTACTGAATCGACGGGTCCTGTGTCCTATAGAGCCACTACTGCGTCTGGGGAAGTGCTGCGTCGTCATGTTGATCAGATGATTAAACGTGCACCACCTTCTGTTTGTCCACCGTCCAGTGAGTCATTGCAGGAGTCTGAACCTGTTGAACCAGCGATGGTTCAGGAGCAGCTTCATGAAAGACTTCCAGTTTCCACAACACAACAGGCTCTAGGTGTTCCATCTGAGGGTGCTATGCCTTTACCAGTACCTGACAATCTACCATCCCGTCCAAGACGAGTAATTAGGAAACCGGAGAGATACAGAGATTTTGTGCCACATTAACTAGGAGGGAGGAGTTTTGTGTTTTGAGTGCTCGCTCAATTGAGTAATCGCGCATAAGCGGCGCGCGCCTCGGCCATGCAGCGCATGTCAAGAGACTGTTAAAAAGAGAACGTTAATTTTCATGTCACGGCAGTTGCGTGTCATTGTGTTTTGTTTTTACCCTTCCTGAGTTTGTTATATGTTCACTTACATTACGTTATGTGTTCTTTTACCTTTTATCATGTTTCATTAAGTGCTGTTTTCCGGAAATAAAGCATGTTTCCAGTAGTTATAGTTTCTAGCATTCATTGACGTTAGCCACCTTCCATTCATATCAGCCTTTACAATATGTACAAATCTGCAAATAGGGCAAGTCTCCCGTGTTTGCTTATGAGAACAAAATATTTTTTATGAATTGTACACTTGCTATCTTGAATAAAATATTAGTATATTTTTATCTAACTTGAAGAATATTCCTGTAAAAAAATAGTGCTTTTAAGAAGCAATATATGCATATACAATAGAATTGACTTTTGTAAAGAAGTCAAATATAATTTCACATAATGTTTACTGTATTATTTGTTCCCCAGGTTTTAAATGTTCAAAACTAAACTTATTGGCTTATTTTAGAATTGATGCCTATGATTTTCCTTAATAAAATAATTATTTCTTCTATACCTACTATACAGAGAAAATCTTCTTGATTTTAATGAAATCTTGTTTTTTGAGCTCAGTCTTATTGATTTTTACCACAAGAAAATGGCAGGTATGCATAACCAATTAATGCACTGCAAAATCACCTTCCTGAGATAAATTAGAAGGAAGTTAAAAATTGAAAATGTGTTCTTTACAACCCCCCTCCTTCTCCCCATTCCCAAGAGGAGGAAGGGGAACACTTTGTAAAATCCCTTTATAATCTGTGTTGGGTACATATAGCCAAAACAGATACAAAAAATTATTGTCCTGAGATAATTTGGGTCAGAGCTATGCTTGGAAAACTGTTTTTGTGTCCCCCCCCCTACTCCCATGGAGAGAAAGGGAGAATTTTGCAAGATACCGTCACTGTTGGTGTTCCATGCAAATATCCAACCAACATGTCAAAATTCATAAATGCAGGTCCCGTAGATTCCTCAGGACAAATATAACGTAAAAAGGGGGCTCTCGAATGTGCCGTGTTGTAAATTTTCCCCCTACCAAAAAAAAAAAAAAAAATAAAATAAATAAATAAATCAAAATATACAAATCATCCTAAATTGATTTTTAGAAATACACTGCAGAAGACACAGAGCCAATTTAACTTCTGTCTGTCATTTTTGAAAGAGACAAAAAAAAAAAAAAATCCCCCTTCGTTTCTTGAAATCATAAATTCAGAAATCGACAAATTTGTTTTTATTTATTTATTTTTTTTGCATTTGAGTTTGTCTCCCCATATGCAATTTCTTTACCGTAAAGCAATTTGAAGCCATGTTATGCTCTCAAATGTGTTATTACCATCTGCCCCCCAGGGAGAAAGGGGGGAATTTTTGCGAAACCCCATCCTAAAGGCTCTAGATCCGAGCTTCACACCAAAATTCGTGGCCCAGTCCCACATAGCATCGCCACAGCAATGTTCACAGTGGTGGATGTACTCTTTCATATGTATAGATGAAGGGTAATGTGAAATCACGTTTTACTCCCTCCCTTCTTTTGGGCCCGAATTTCTAAAATTTTAGAAATTGGTTTTTAGGTGTTTTTATTTACCATAATTTAAAAGCAAAAATCATATGGATGTCTGTTTCTTTCTTTGAGATATGAAGGATATGTGAAATAACTTTTTCGTCCCCGTGAAAACAGACTTTGTCCCCCCCCACCTTGGGTGCCGAATACCTCTAATTCCAAAAATTCTTTTTTGGTATTTGTGTTTCTTACATTTTAAAGTAAAAATTTGATCACATTTTGCCCCTACTCCTTGTTAGGGACTGAATTTCTAAAATTCCAGAAATTGGTATTTAGGTATTTGTGTTAGTTATATTATAAAGCAAATATCTTATGTATATCTGTTTTTTTTATTTAAGATATGAAGTTTTTTTGTGAAATCATGATTAGTCCATGTGAAATCACGCTTTGCCCCCCTCATCCCCCCCCCCCCTGGGTGCCGAATATCTAAAATTCCAGAAATTGATTTTTAGGTATTTCTGTTAGCTATATTTTAAAGCAAAAATTTTATAGATATCTGTTTTTTTCTTTGAGATTTAAAGGTTTTTGCTAAACCATGTTCTGCTCCCCCTCTCCCCATTAGGGGGCGAATTTTGTAAAATTGCTTCTTAGGGGATGCTTACACTCTATTTTCTATAATCTGACCCAGTTTTGAGTCAGTGGCTCCAGTAGATTTTGCTGTGCATTGATGAGCCAATGAGTTAGTGGAAGTACTCTTTTATATGTATATGTATATATATATGTATACAGGATGTTCCAAAAGTCAAACCCCCTCCTAACTTGAAAATGAGTCAAATTTTGGAAAAATGGCGAAACACGTATGTATTTAATGAATTCGAGAGGGACCTCTTTTGGTGAAAAAAGTTTGGGGCTAGGGGGGCCACTAGGGAGGGCAACTTTAAAATTTCAAATGGGAAGGTATGTCTTGTGATACATCCCTGGAAACATCTCTTCAAGACAATAAATTTGATATAAATAGTTTCACCCTACAATGATTATTAAAGGAGATACATGAGTTTTTAGACTTTTGAAATGTGGATTTTATACTTATGTATTTCCTTTAATAATCACTGCAGGACAAAACTATTTATACTAAATTCGTTGTCTTGAAGAGACGTTTCCAGGGATGTATCACAAGACATACTTTGGCCAAAAATGTTTGGGCCTGGGCAAGGGGGTGGTAGAAGTGAAACTTTAAAATTTCTAATGAGAAGGTATGTCTTGTGATACATCCCTGGAAATGTCTCTTCAAGACAATGAATTTGGTATAAATAGTTTTGTCCTGCAGTGATTATTAAAGGAGATACATAAGTGGATACTTTAAAAACATTTAAAAATACCTTAAAATCCTTAAAAAAGCAGCATAAGGATGATGTCAACACCGAAAAAGCCGACGAAGAGTCCAGTGACAGTGATGGTCATTAAAGCAGCAATTCCCAAATACGTGAAGACGACCGCGAACGGCGTGTCGAAATCAGTGTTGTGCACGAACGCGTTCATTTGAACGCGTTCGTGAGCGTAGCTCAAAAATTTTGAGTTTTGAGTTGAACTTCGCTCGTTTTTAAAATTATGAACTTGAGTTGAGCGAGGTTCGTTTTATTCGCGAACTTGAGCGTGAATAAGCAATTCAAACTCAAACTCATATTAAATATTTCTGTCTGAAATATAAAAAGAAAAGTAGAAGAAGAAAAGGGCAAAAAAGAGAATAATTTTTCAAAATGAATACGGGAAAATAGGGCACTTGGAAAAAAAGGCACTGGTAAAAAGGGCACCCGGAAAAAAGTGCACAGGAAAAAAAGGCATTTTTAAAATTCGGAAATCGCAAAAACAATAAACATCAGAGAATGAATTTAAATAATTATTTTCATAATACGTTTTTAGAAATTCCAATCAATTAAATTGGTACCACTTTCACTTAGTATATATCTGAAAGATGGGGGGGGGGGTCTAGGAGCAGATTGAAAGAGAATAATTGTCTTTATATCACCTTCCTACTGATTTTAATGAAACTTTCTCAAAAAGTCACTTGCTGTTCATGACAAAAATACAGTGTCACACATACTTCAGGGGCTGAATTTGTCCCTTTAATCCCCCCACCCACCCTCCCGACATAGAAACAGAAAAACGTACGCTCTCGTTAGTGTTTAGCATGTATTTTATAATTTCGACCACTGCGCGATACTAGTTTTGTTAATTAACTTATTTATTTTTTCGCATTTTTCCTAAAGTGTTGAAAAAAAAAAAAAAAAAAAACCTTTTAATTTAAAACTAATATCTGAAAACAAATCAATAATATGAATATATTTATAGTTTTATGGTTAAAAATATAAATAGACATTAGAAAATATACTAATAATTTACTTAGTCTATTTGTAGCATGTATAAATTTAGTTCAAAACTTCAAATCCAACATGATAATAAATCGATAAGGAATACTAGTTTCAATCTTTTATGTTTTAAAGAAACTGTCTCTTAACTCAAGACTTTTATTACGACTATTCACATGTATAAAGAAATAGCGGAAGTCTCACAGGACAACAGAGTATACTGTTCTGAAAATGACCACCTTCAGGGAATGTTTTCCCCGTGGACAGTGGACAATGAAATGTCCAAATGTTATTTGTATGAGAGTCCGGTAATTTGTCGCCCATACAACCTGCCTTCGGGCCTCTTGATAACTGTAGTACGTACTTAGATGGGTCCCCGGTGCCCGCCTCGCAGCGTACTGCAGCTGGGATAGGGGCCTAGTCCTCTAGAATGCAGGAAGTCGCCTTCCATCAAAGTATTGATTTATATCAGTCCAGTATACAACAATGGGATTTTCTTTCTTCCTCCCCCCCCCCCCAATACAGTGTTGTTGTGTACATTCTTTTGCTGGGTACACGATCAGATTTTGCTCCCATCCTTATGTCCCCTCCTTTCTTATCTTCGATCGACCAGTCTTTCTCTAAAAGGAAAGGAAAATTGTCAATTAATTGTTATTAAAAACTTGTATGTTGCGGTCACCACAAGACTTTCTTCAATATAATTTTACTCAAATTCATGCAGTACGAATTACTTATTAAATTATTATTTATTAAAAATGTTTTCCATGATGAATGCAAACGATTTTTATCTCAGAGAATTATGCCGAAAGAAAATCAATTTTGTGCCAACATCAAAAGAATTATTTTTTTAAATAAGTTTTTTTTTTCCCCCGTTACAAATTAAAAAATTAAAAATAAAATAAAATAAAAAGTAACTTAAACTATCCCAAATCTATGGTTCAGCCATTCGTTTTAAAAGTACTTGCAAGTTCTTTTCAAAGATACTAATATTCAAAATTTACACGCTTCCTTCCCACGTAGTGCATGTACTAACATTTTTTTCCTAGTTTACTACTACTACTACTATTGCTAATAAATCCTATTGATTTTAAAATCGCACGATAAAAATAACTCATTATGTGCATTTATGAGAAATTTTGTCTAATACTGCCACGTTAAAAATTTAGAAAATAATAATAATAATAATAATAATAATAACTAGCGAGCCTTGACTGAGAGATACGACAAGGTGTTCATACTTTTTCATTGGTGGAAAGCTCCCTTTGAATGCCCGATGCGATTTCGCGCACCGCTACCATAGACAAAAGGCAGGAATAAATTGTGACTTTCAAAAATGCATATAATTCATATTAATTAAATGTAATTTAAAATTTTTGAAGCAAATTTTCATGTTCCTAAATGTTTTTTCTATTAATAAAAATACAAATTTTCATTCATTTTTGTCAATTCTTTTCTAAATAAGTACTTTTCTAAAAACAGTTTCGTTTTCAATCAATCAAAAGAAGCAATATTATTAATTTATATCATCATTTTTTAATATATATAAGAAAAAACTGAACAATTTTTATTTCTATGAGTTATATCTATGTTTATCTTTCATGATATGACTAAAAAGTATCGTAATATTTCTTTTTTCTTTTTTTTTAAAATTATTTTTTAATGTTAGATTTGGCAATAACTTTAATAATTACACAGCCTACCTCTTTTGGAAAAAATCGCACTTTTAATGTGCGGCGTTCGGGTTTTTTTTTTTTTTTTTTTTTTTTTTTTCCCCTCCTTTTTAGAACAATTTTGAAAATACATTATGTTAACATTATTAACTAATATACACTTATTATAATTTTATTTACTTATTTATTTTTGCGTTATCTGATCTTATTAAAAATTATTTTAACATAACAAACATTTATAGATATAAATACAATTGATAGAGTAAAGCATATTTTTGGAAATTTTAGTGTTAAAAATACGTAACTAATAAATTAAAAGGCCTTTTAATTATTTAGTTTTTTTTTTTTTTTTTTTCAATTTCTTCAGGAGTATATAAATAAAGGCTAGTACATTTATTTAATGCATAAAGCTTAAACTCAATAGGTGCTTTATATTTTTCTTTTATTTATTCAAAAATACGGAATACGAGGGTGAAAAGAATAAGGTTAAAAATATTAATATGCTTATTTTTCTCTTATTTATTAATTTAAAAACATAAAATTATTTTACTTATTTTTCTATTTTATTTTAATTTTTATGGAGAAATCAAGGCATTAATAGAAGTAAATCCCTCTATGGTGACCAAGCGATTCTGCGGTCAAAGTTGGTAGATGGGAAGTGCCGGGTTCGATCAAAAAACGCGCTCATCGATCTAGCCGTTCGGAGTTTTTTGTAGTTCTCTCTAAAACTCGTGTAAATACGAACTAGATCCACTTAGAAAGACCCCCCACGGAGGGCATTTCTCCTGTAGGCCCAGGCCCCTAGTGTAGTCAATCAGTCTTAAGCCATACAACCAATCAACCATTCTTTATGAGATTAACATATGTTAGAATTTTATGTTGTAAAATTATAAGTGTTTATTTCATTATTTTATTTCTTTTTATTTATTTGTTTATTAATTAATTAATGAATTTTATTTATTAGGTATCATATTTCTTTTTATCATATACGTTATCTTATATATATACACTAAGCGACAAAAAAAAAAGCCGCACTGCAGAAAAAATGACTTATACCTTTTTTATTTGTAATAACTTTAAAATTAATGTTTGAAACAAATAAAACTGTTTTGTTTGTATAATACCAAAGGTATGAAATGATACCTATGTATATTTTCGATTTAATAATTCGCTTTATTGCACTTTATGAAGTAATTTTTAAAAATCTGCATAAAACTTCGTTTTTGAACATAATGCAATAACCATACAATTTTCATTCTATTATGATTTATTATATGAAATAAACAAGTTATACTTTAATATATGAAATAAAACTATTTATTTGTAAGATCTAAGCAATTTTTTGTTAAAAATATGTATTCTACATTGGGTTGATTCCACTTTTATATGGAATTACTGCATTACTGCGCAATGGCATAGTTTTATACAGTGTTTTAATATAAATCTCAGAAATTTCAATGTGCCAAATATCACAAATAATTTTTTGTAGTTCTGGCAGAGCAATAGGTGGCAAATTTCGAATCATCTCTCCTCTCTCCCTTTTTTATAGACGAAACATTTTCGAGCGGATCGCGATTTTCACTACTTCCATGTCTGGTAAAGAAGAAATTCTACTATATCCTTTATGGTATTTAACTTAAAGTGAAAAAAGATATGATTACTTACAAAATTATAGGTTCTTATGGGAATGTATAAGAAATTTTGACAATTTGAAGTGAATAAACTTACCACAGACGCCGTGTAGTAAGGTGCCTTATTATCCTCAAATGCTGTTTACGGAAATGTCCAAGATACCTTCAAAATAATCGGTCAGGCACCACTTTTATGAAGATTGTGTTTTATTTCGAGTTAATTGATCCCTTGAGCATAAAAATTTGTCCGATTGTTTGAAAAGTTGTGCACTTCCGTGCCATAATGTATGGAGAATGTGTCACTGTTTTAAAAGTGCGATTTTCATTATGTCGGTCATATTTTCGTTGTCAGATCTGCTTGTTTTCTTTAGCTCGAAATAAGTTAAACTTGACTCATCAGAGAGAACCAGTCCAGCCCAATAGTTAACTAATCATTTTTTTTTTTTTAGCCATCTGAGGTCTTGCTTTCCTACTTCTCTTCACTAAGAATGGAATTTTTTCAAATTTTCTGTCATTTAATCCTGCTTTGTTTAATAGTTATTGTACTGTAGTTAAAGAAATTATGCTACTAAACACTTTTTCTGAAGTTCTTTTATGTTCTAAATGTAATACAAACCGATTTTATAAGCAATGGCTTTTTTAACTTACGGTCATCTCGCTTGGGTGAGCAGTGTGGCCACCTAAAAGCAAATTTCCAGTTTAAACTGCTAAAAACTTTTATATATTGCTGAAAACTCTTTTACCAATATTTCGTAAACATTTAATCATTTTGCCATCTCGCGTATTAAAATATTTTTTGATTTTCATTCAAAAATTAATACTTTTTGTGTTATCGTTAACTGCCTTATTCTTACCATTTTTGAAATAAATTCTAAAATTACAATTTTCCTGACAATTGCATTTTGTTTTTAACACTGGACTCAAAGCTAAAATGTATGTGGAGGACAACATAGGAAAATCTGTTGGAAAATTTGCTTTTTAAACGATAAAAGTGGCGGTTGTAGAAGGCGAAAAGGAAAACATCCAAGTGCGGCTTTTTTTTTGTCGCTTAGTGTATATATATATATATTTTATCATACTTTATTCAAAGGTACAAAATACGAAAAAAAAAGGGGGGGGGAGAAAATATATATTTGTATTACATTTGAAGAAAAATAAACTTTTGACATGAACAATAAGGATGTATAAAACTTTTAAAGTTAATAAATATTTTTACAAATATTGAGATTGTTAATGATTATGCATTCAACTATAAAATATTGGTATGTTTCTAAGTATTAAACTAATTCAATTTTCCTAAACTGAATTATTTTAAGAAAAATATGTTGGTGTTAATGTGCCAGTTGGCTACAAAAGAAAGGCCGAGGTATGATTGAATAACCTAAGTAAGGGGTGGTCTTTTTAAGGGGTTCTAGCCCATATTTACGCTTGTTTCGGAGAAAACTACAGATAATTTCAAAAAGTTATCGCTATGAGCGCTACCTGGTATCGAACCTGATATCTCCCATCTACCAGCTTTGAGAGCAAAGTTAATGTTACAGTCTCAAAAACATTGCATTTGACCCCCTGAAAAACCTTTTATAAACCAACTAAAACAATTTTTAAGCATTTAATGCACTGAGAATGCATATATTTGTAAGTTATTACAATAAATAAAATTATTCATAAAGCTAAACGTTCATCTCTCAAATGAATATATCAAATCAAATTAACTGTTAAATCGTCAAATTTTTACTAATTAATCTTAATATCAATTAACTTTCTTACGAGTAACTACAAGGACAAATTTGATAAAATAAATTATTTTTTTAAATAAATAAAAATAATTTTATTATTATTATTATCAGTTTGTATAAATATATTTTTTTAGACTACAGTTCCATAGTATATTATTAAAAACTAAAGAGTATTAAAATTCAGAATTTTTGATATGCAATATGATAGATAAGATGGTGTAAATTATTTCTATGAATATAGAAATGTAATTTAATTTAAATTTAAATAATTATAATAAAACGAATGTAACGTAATGCATAATTGCCGAAACGTCAGTGGAGGCCCTCTGTTGAGACTCAAAACGGTTTTGGGCTGTGTCTGTCTGTCTGTCTGTCTGGCGATAGCGGCCACAAAAATAGCGCTATTGACTTGAAATTTGGTACACATATTCAGAAGCCCCACGAAATCAGCTGTATAGTTTTTGGTATGTATTCCATTTGTATTTCGTATACAGGGACACGCCAAAGTTTTTCTTATCATTACGGCCTATGGGAGGAATTTATATGTATCGCGATAGCGGCCGCAAAAATAGCGCTATTAACTTGAAATTTGGTACACATGTTCATAAGCCCCATGAATGCAGCTGTATAGTTTTTGGTATGTATTCCATTTCGAGTTCGTATACAGGGGCACGCCAAAGTTTTTCTTATCATTACGGCCTATGGGAGGAATTTGTACGTATCATGGTAGCGGCCGCAAAAATAGCGCTATTGACTTGAAATTTGGTACACATGTTCATGAGCCCCACGAAATCAGCTGTATAGTTTTTGGTATGCATTCTATTTATAGTTCGTATACAGGGACACGCCAAAATTTTTCTCATCATTACGGCCTAAGGGAGGAATTTCTATGTATTGCGATAGCGGCCGCAAAAATAGCGCTATTGACTTGAAATTTGGTACACATGTTCATAAGCCCCATGAATGCAGCTGTATAGTTTTTGGTATGTATTCCATTTCGAGTTCGTATACAGGGGCATGCCAAAGTTTTTCTTATCATTACGGCCTATGGGAGGAATTTGTATGAATCACGCTATTGACTTGCAATTTGGTACACATATTCATGAGCCCAACGGAATTAGCTGTATAGTTTTAGGTGTGTATTCCATTTGTAGTTCGTGTACAGGGACACGCCAAAGTCATTCTATCATTACGGCCTATGGGAAGAATCTGTATGTACCGCGATAGTCACCGCAAAAATCAAACTATTGACTTCCAATTTTTGCCGAAACGTCAGTGGAGGCCCTCTGTTGATACTCAAAAGGATTTTGTGTTCCGTCTGTCCGTCTGTCTGTCTGTCTGTCGTGCGATAGCGGCCGCAAATATCACGCTATTGACTTGAAATTTGGTACACATGTTCATGAACCCCACGAAATTAGCTATATAGTTTTCAGTGTGCATTCCATTTGTAGTTCGTGTACAGGGACACGCCAAAGTTTTTTTTATCATTACGGCCTATGGGAAGAATTTGTATGTACCGCAATAGCGGCTGCAAAAATTCTCCGATTGACTTGCAAATTGACAAATATATTCAGGCTCGGTATAGAAATAGCTGTTTATTTTTTTAGGTCTATACTTTTTATGGATTGTATACAGGGACACACCAAAATACTTCACATTACGGCGTATGAGGTGAATTGAGTTTAAACGCATTTTAACATCTTTACTTTGCAATGAAGAAAATTAAACTAGCGTACGTGAGTAAGATGTTGTTTGAAGAAGGTATGTGCTCTTAAGCTTTCTAATTAATGTACAGGACCTTACAAAATTGTTCTGACAATGTCACGTAGTCATCCAAACGATGTTAAATTTGAAACAATTATTAATTTTAAACGCAAAGTAAGCTGAATAGTTTTTACTGGTGTATACAATGTTTATGGTTTGTTTACAGAGACACGCAAAAGAATTTCGTAGCATTAGAGCCTATGGACAAACCTTTATTTAAACGCACACTTTAATGCGTTTATGCTGAATTGAACTTAATAAAATTAATATACATTATAAAGATGCTTAAAATTATGTTTACTCTTAAAAAAGGTTATGTATAGATAAATAATTTATGGGACCACACAAAATATTTCCGAGTATGTACTGTAATCATCCAAATGGTGTCAAATTAGTTTGAAAATTAATGAGTTATAATTAATTAGGTTTATTCTTATTATTGCCGTTTATAATGACTGTGGCTACTTTTCCGGGATACATAAAATAATTTCGGACTATTACGGTCTATAGTCGATATTTCTTAAAAGTTTATTTTAACATGGATACACCCCATCTAATATAATGAAATTTTATTAGAATTTTAAAATCATGTTTTCCTGTTGATAATTGTGGGCATAGTAATTGGAAATTAGTTTCAAGGTTACGCGGAATATTTCCGATATGCTATGTAATTTTTTTTTGTACGAAATTTGGTAGTTATAAAATTTGGTATTTATGAATTTCAGGGAAATAATACAAGACCGTCCTTTATTAAGAATACATATTGTTGCGTTCTTGGGGGTCCGTAAGTTGTCCGAGCATGAAATGCAAAACTTGCAAAAATTCAGTCATGTATTCACAGAAAGTTCCAGAAAAATAAAGGTCTATAAACCAAGTATCAGCTTCAATTGAACCAGTAAACACAGCTTAAACAACAGCCGTTAACAGCAAAACAACAGTACAAACTGTTTAGTAATAACACATAAAGAAAGTCTCATCTAAAGAGGCTCAAAGCAAAGCAAGCATTTGACGAAACTGACACAGATCTGAGACTGACCGCCTTGGCGAAAAAATGCTCCTTTTATACTTTTCTATCGAACACAGACTGTTCTGGAAAATTCTCGTATCTCATAATGAGATTAGAGCTTCCATATTTGGTATATCCCTAATAAGGATTTTCTCGCCAAGGTCGCCAAAAAAATCGCCAAGGAGGGAAACAGTCGCCAAATTTGGCGCCAAATCCATTTCTTCCCTTATTGGAGCTTTTTTTAAAGTGTTTTTAAGGGAAAATTAGGTTATTTATCGCTAAAACGACTAGAAATGCACAAAGTTAGCATTTTTTAAACTTTATTAAACCTCTTTGAAAGAATTGGTAGAAAAATGAATGCAATTATTTACAATTCCGTAACACTTTATAAGATGTGCAAATAGAGACACAGCGGGGGGTTGAGGGGGGCGGCAGCCCCCCTCAGGAATGTATCTGATTATGGTAACAAGTCGATTGAATCAATATATACGATTATATAATAAAGAATAAATAAAAATGACCTATTGAATAATGTCTGATGTAAATAGGACGTTGAGGCTCCTGATCTGCAGATCCACTAGTGTATCTTAGTTTGATTGCAAAGAATTTTTTTTTTTTGCTTTACTTTAGAGAATATCTTTAAAAACCTACACCGATAAATCATAAAATACGCGATCAGCGCCAAGCATTGTAAAAGGGTTACTGTAGCAAGAGGGAATCTGGACAAGCGTTTGTTCACTGAGTATGCGTACTAAGTACCTGTCGTATCTCTGAGATTATCCTGGGTTTTTAATAATAACTAGAAATCCTTCAGTAAACTACTGAAGGATTTCTAATAATAACAAGATCACAGCGCCACCTGTTGAGCGATTGATCTCCAAATCTAATCAGAACCAGTTTAGATCAAGGTGCAATTAAATTAAAAGTTTGGTTAAATTTCGTTCATTGATTCGTGAGATACATCGTCCACAAAATGTGTGATACGCACACAGACAGACATTTCCTAAAAACAGTCAAATCGTATCCAGGATATCTCTAAATGTAGAACTCCATCAAAAACTGGAGTTTGAAAATTTTCACTAATTTAGTACTTTCTTTTTATATGTATAGAAGTATGGAATACCTTCTACTTTAAAGTTATCAAAATAGTTATATTATCATTATTTCTGAGGGTGACTTATTCATCTTTTCAGCTGATTTTAGCTTTTATGTAGATACACTAAATAGCAAGCAAAATTTTATAGTGATTTATCTGAAAGCCTAAAGCCGGCACTGGACATGACGCAATCAAGTAAAAAATAATTAAATCAAACCATGATGCTATTTTAAAAATAGTATACTTCAAAACAACGGAAACTCTAAATGATGGAATTTGTCTTCTATTAACAATTTTTTTCATACGCACGTATTTGGAATTTGAGAATGAAAAACCACACAAAAACAGCGAGTCCGCTATTCAGAAATGGCCGCTAAATAAATTTTTACTGCAATTAAGTTAATACATTATAATTAAAAGTTGTAAGTTTAATTAAAAATTAAATTAAGAATAATCTTCATGGTAATTTGAAAAAGAAATAAATAAATTATCTATGAAAGTGTTCACAAAGTAGAAAATCTTCGTAGAGAGAAAAAAAAATTACGTAAAAATGAACTTCAAATGAGTTTCGCTCTTTTTTAAAAATGAACTTGAACTGAGCGCGTTCATTTTTTCAGAAATGAATTTGAACACGAACTAACTCGTTTTTTAGACGATGAACTTGAGTTTGAACTAGCTCGTTTTTTTCGTGAACTTGCACAACACTGGTCGAAATATACCGTGATGCTACTTTTTAAAAGGATTTTAAGGTATTAAAATGCTTTTAATATTTAATTCGTCCTTTTTTTTATAATTTAATTAATTATAAAATCCAGATTACAAAAGTCTAAAACTCATGTATCTTCTTTAATAATCATCATAGGGTGAAACTATTTATATCAAATTCATTGTCTTAAAGAGATGTTTCCAGGGATGTATCACAAGACATACCTTCCTCTTAGAAATTTTAAAGTTGCCCTCCCTAGCCCCTCCGGGACCAAACTTTTTTCACCAAAAGAGGTCCCCCTCGAATTCTTTATACATGTTTCACCATTTTTCAAAATTTGAAATCATTTTCGAGTTAGGAGGAGGGGTGTGAGTCTTTTGGAACACCCTCTATATTCACTGTACTTGGCCATGCATTTTTATGGCTCTTGTAGGCTTTGCCCACTTTATATATTGAAATGTAATTAAATGTATTTAAAATTGTATATTACTTATTAATATAAAAATCTCAAAATATAAAAAAATTCAAAAACATTTCATTGAAATCAGTCCAAACATTGATTTGGTTTCCTGCAGCCTTCAGTAGCAGCTTTCCCAAATGCATAATGCTGACCTTGACCTTGACCTTACTGTCAGTGGCAGCCTCTTACCCTGGGCTTGCATACATAAACAAACAAATTCCCACATAAACCTTGATTGGGTCACCAATACTTTCGGCAGCATCTTTCTTTCCTGTACTATGTCGGATTCTGCTGGTACTCTGTCATGTAGTAGTATCATATCCACGTGCACTGTGCTACTCCTTCATCTGCTCATTTTAATTTTACAGGCATGAAAGTAAGTGTAATCAATTCCCAGATCCAAAAACCAGCCTATACACCAAAAATTGTCTTTTTGATGTGATTTGGAACGAAGTTATGCTTGGAAACATATCTTTTGCCCTCCTCCCACAATACCAGGAACACTGCAGCAGGACAGCAAGCACTGAGATTAATTTAACAACTCAAATAAGCTTTAAAAGGCTTTTTGAAGCTTTTTTTAAAACTCGTCAGACTTAAAAATACAAATATAATTTGTATATGTCTCTAAATTACTATACTTGTTTTATATTCTGTACTTATTTTCTTTATAGATGCCAATTTTACATATTCACTTATTTGCTGATACTTCTTGTGATACCAGGCATGGTCTAGCATTTCTCAATTGCAGGCAAATTTTATTTTGCTATAAATAGATACAGAAAATTCTGCTGCTTCCAGGATGCCATCCCACCCCTTGCTCTCAAAAAGGGTAAAGGGGAAAATTAAAAAAAAACCCTTTATAGTGTGTGTTGTGTACACATATATGGGTGGATCAAATGAAAATGGAACAGCTGTCATTATTTCATATTTGTGTGTTTCAATGTAGCAAAACTGTGTCTAGTGGTAGAGCAGGAGATGAAAGCAGAGAAACCCTATTGAGGAATGGATTCGTCTTTGGTAAGCATATGCAAACACGTGGTATGAGCTGGTGTTCGGCCAGGGGTGTTGTTAAATGGACAATGTGGTGCTATTCATTTTTTTTTTAGCCTCAGTACATGTTGGAATTTGTGAAGTGCATTGACGAATAAATACAGTATATGGAGAATACTTGTTGTCATTGGCTCATTTGCAGGATTGACATAAGCATTTCTGTGAGGATGGGGAATACACTCCTTCTCATATTTATAAGGACACTTTATATTTTGAAATAACTAATGTAAAAATAATTGTAAACAAGATTACACTAAGTGCACTTAATATATCTAGTATTCTAAAACCAAAACTGTTATAATTTTTTTAATATAAAACAAAATTAATAAAAAATAATGCAAAATGTGTTTTTCTCCACGTTTTTAGATGTTCATAATTATAGGGACAATCCAGATTTTTTCGTTTTATTTAACTTACTAGCGGATAAATTACAGTTGGCATGCGAATTTGTTAACTACTGGGCTAGATTAATTCATATATAAGCCTTCATTTTTTCTTGGACGGACATTACTGATAATTGCTCGAAAAAAAGAACGCCCATGTAGTAAAGTATGATAAATGTGTTTTTTAAGTGGAAGGATAATTTCAATCCGCCGAATTTCTAATGAAATTCGAAGGTCTAAAATTGCTGAAGGAAATGTGATCAAACGTTGAACTGCTGGTTCGACAGGAGAGAGATCTGATGCAAAATCAGAGTTATTTTACAGAGATCGAAGACTCATAATTCCTCTTACTGTTCTACTCATAATGACTGCTGCTGAATTTGCTCATAATTTTTAACAAAAGGTTAGGCTCCACATTTATGCATGTTTAAAATAATTAATAATATGTTAAAATGAATAAAAAACCTGTAATAATCAATCAGCATTTAATGGGGGAAAGAACGTCTGTGTTAAAGTTGAATAAAGACAATATTAAACGGTAAAATGTTGCATTTTCGGATGAAAAACATTTTATTCTTGATTAACCAAATGGTTTTAACAGTTACTGGAACGATCTGAAGATAGCGAAAGACAGAGCAGATTTTTTAAAGGCAGATATGAATCGGGCATTTTAAAGATGAATCTATGGTGCTCTGGGGAGCTGCTTCTACTGAAGGCAGAATGAATTTAGTAATTTTTTCTATTATTATGAACATCAAGAGAATATCCGCAAATTTTAAACGTGGAATTATCAGATTTTTGTTAGATTTTGGGGGGTAATAATATTTTTTTCAACAAGACTTACATTTTTGCTCTACTTTTAGAGCAATAGGAAATAGTTTGAAGAAAGAAACTTCTGTATTATTGCCTTTCCTATGGCCTAAAAGTTGAAAAAACCTTAACTTATGATATTAGAAAAGTGCATGCAAGTGGAAAGCAATTTTAAATAGTTTAAATGTATTAAGAATATCATATATGCAATATGAAATGGTATTGAAACTGAATATTAAAAAAATAATGTATATATATACCAGAGAGAATGTCTGACTGTTTAACCCTAAAAAGAGACCCCATAAAATATTAATTTAAAGAATAACTGAAAGAAATTACTAAAATTCGAGCTGTCCTTATAATTGTGAACACCTGAAAAATCATCTTTTTACCATATTTAAAGTTTTTTAAGATATAAAAACGATAAAACTTTTTAAATATAGTTTATTAATGAAATTCAAATTAATAAAAAATACATTTGTTTAAATAATAGTGTTCAGTGTTTAGTTAATATAGAAAAACGGGTGTCCTTATAATTTTGAGAAGGAGTGTATTTGAAAGCTATCTGCATCCTGATCAAAGTCAACTCATCATCACGGACAACATCTGTGCAAACAGATGACGCAAAATAGACATCTGTGAGGAGGTGGGTGGGAGTTTCACTTCTGTTTGTGCCATTTTTACAGAGAATCTATATTACAGGAAACTGAGTGCACAGTGGGTGCTATGCAGTCTCACAGACAATCAGGGGTAGCTTTAAATGGGATTGTCCTTACAGACACATGTCTGATATGCTGATGGCAATTTCTTGGACAGAGTTGTGGCATGTGATGAATTTTGATGCCATCACTACCAACCAGAAAGCAAATAACAAAGCCAACACTGAAGACATCCCAGCTCATCACTGCCAAAGAAGTCCAGGATGATATTTTTTTCAATATGAAAGATATACTTCTCATTGAGATCCTGACCCATGGTCAAACAATCAGCGTTGATCAGTACTACAATACCCTGAAATGTTTGCGTACAACATCAAAGCCATGCGGTCAGGCATGTTTTCCTCTGGAGTGATTTTGCTACACAACAATGCATGGCCACATACAGCCACATGCACACTGAGCATGCTGACGTAGTTTTGGTAGAATGTGTTGGAACATTCACCATACAGTCCCAATTTTCCCCCATATGATTTTCCCATCTTTGGTCTACTAAAAAAATTATTGAAAGATTGAAGTTTTCACTCAGACAGTGAAGCCATGAAACTGGTTTCAATGCCAGCCAAACTCTTTCTACGAACAAGGTATTCACTGCTTGGCGCAACAGTGGGACAAGTGGTTATGTATTTTTGGTGATTATATTTGAAAATAAATAATTCCTTTTCATTTTGTAGTTACTGTTCCTTTTTCATTTGATCCATCTTATAGTGTATAACCCATACACCAAAATATCATCCCCCTTACATTATTTAGAGCACTGTTATGTTTGGAAATGTAGTATTTGCTCCTAGTCCTGAAAAGTAAAATTTCACAAATTTCAATTAAAGTGTATTTTGGGTACACGTAACTCATACACCAAAAATCTGCTCCCTGGGATAATTTAGAGTCGAGTTATGTTTGGAAATGTGTATTTTTTTGGCCCCTTTCCTGCCTCTAAAGTAGGAAATTTTGCAAAAATGTGTATATAAACATACACATATTCGAATGCAACATTGTGTCAAAATTTAAAAACAATTGATGAAGAACATTTGGAGATTTAAGATTTTGGACTAACAAATATTTACATTTTTATTTATATAGATTAGAAATAAAATCTTTGTGCTTTTCCTAGATAACACAGGACTGCACTGAAATTTTTTTTCTGCAATGTCATTTGTTTTCAGATGTATTTTTCAATGCTGATTAAAGAAAAAGTATTCAAAAAACTTCATCATATCCAGTTTTGAGAGGAGAAAAAAAAAAAAAAAAATGGGATCTTTTGACAGAAATGAGTTTTTAAACCTCCACTTTTTCATCTCCCATCTAAGTTATTTCCTGGAAAATCTAGGTAATGTGAGTGAAAAACAAGGAGAGCTATTTCATCAAGATATCAAAGAAATGGAAAGGAGGTGTTGGCACAGGTGGAGTGTTAACATGTTAGCAAATTATTGTTGAATGCTGCTAAGAGAAATCCCCCCCCCTGCCCCTTAAGCTATGCACTAGAGAAAAAGCTCTAAATGAAGCTGATGTAAAGAAACACATTTAAAAAAAAAATGTGTAAATGATGGGCTATTTTAATGTATTTTATACATAAATAGTTTCTGTGTTCTATAGTTATAGTCTCTATGTGAATTTTTCCAACTTTCATCCGTACTTTGTGAAAAACCTTACATGATAGTAAGAAAAGACAGGCACCTCTGAATTCAGTGTATCAAGAAATATTAGAGACACCCAAAGCAGTAAAAAATAAATATAAATAAATAATAAAAAGTACAATTTCACAGACCTGTGTAATGCTGCATTTTTTGTTGAAATTAATCAAAAATTAATTAGAACATCATTTTTTTACTTTCACTGTATAAGAGTATAAAAATTTTAAAGAACAAACTTTTTCTAGGTTATGGGATATTGAATGTGGTGCTTGCTTACGTACTTTGGAAGGTCATGAAGAGCTAGTGCGATGCATACGTTTTGATAACAAAAGAATTGTAAGCGGAGCTTATGATGGGTAAGTATTTTGTTGTCAATATATATATATAAAATGTATATATACTACTGGCCATTAAAATTGCTACACCAAGAAGGAATAATACTAACGTAATGAAATTTGTTGGACACATACATTATAGTAGGAAGAACAATTGATTAAAATTTCAGGAAATTTGGAGTAATATGTACTGAGAAAACAGTACATAAAGCAGCGACCTCTGTGAGCAATAACAGCACTTATCTGCCTAGGCATTGAATCGAACAGCGATTGGATGACATGTACGGATAGAGCACTTCATGATGTTTTAACACGATGCCACAATTCATCGATCGAAGTTACTGGTGAGTGGTGGGGGGCTAGTCGCTTTTCAACAATTAAACAGTCATTTTCATTGGTGCAAGATCAGGAGAACATGCTTGCCACAGCAACAGTCGATAACATTCTGTATCAAAGAAGGTCCGAACAATACAAACAACTTACGGTCATGTGTTATCTTGCTTGTTACGCTTCGGAGGCCTTGAATATAGGGCAGAGCGATGGGCCTTAACTCGTCAGAAATGTAATGGCTGGTATTTAGAGTGGCCAAAATGAAAACAAGAGGTGATCGGGACATGTATCCAATGTACCACATACCATCAATCCAGGTGGTGACCCAGTTTGCGGCTACCAAAATTCTGATTACCCTCAAAACTGCATCATTGATATGGGTGCCATTAATGTGAGATCAACTATGAACCTGGACGTTGGAATGGCATGAAGTCACCTTTCAGACAAATCACAATCCTGTTTACAGCATCAAGATTGCCTTATCCGTATTTAACAGCATTATGAATAGGATTCGACATCATTATACTGTCCATCATTCCCAATGATGTTATGGGTTCCTATTGGATACACGTCTCGGTTACTTCTTGTTCGTATTCCTGGCACTCTGAACAGCGGCCATTAAATTTCTGATGGGTTAAGGCCCACCCCTCTGCCCTGTATTCGAGGCCTCCGTAAACCAAAAATTAAGCAAGATAATGCACAACCACATGTTCTTTGTATTGTTCGGACCTTCTTTGATACAGAATGTTATCGACTGTTTCTCTGGCAAGCGCGTTCTCCTGATCTCGCTCCAATGAAAATGACTGTTTAATCGTTGAAAGCGACTGTCCCCCCCCCTCCCCCTCCACCACTCACCAGTAATTTCGATCGATGAATTGTGGCATCGTGTTAAAACATCATGAAGTGCTCTATCCGTACATGTCATCCAATCACTGTTTGATTCAATGCCTAGGCAAATAAGTGCTATTATTGCTCACAGAGGTCGCTGCTTTATGTACTGTTTTCTCAGTACATATTACTCCAAATTTCCTGAAATTTTAATCAATTGTTCTTCCTACTATAATGTATGTGTCCAACAAATTTCATTCCGTTATTATTATTCCTTCTTGGTGTAGCAATTTTAATGGCCAGTAGTGTATATATATATATGAAATTCATATATTAGATAATTTAATGACATAAAGCAATAAGTTTTATTAAAGACAAAATACATTCAAAATTTATGCGCAATTGCAGCAGGTTTAATTTTAAATGTAAATATAATAAAGATGATCTATTAAGCATAGAAGCCAAGCAACAGATACAAGATCACTGAAACACCAATGACCAATAAGATTTAAAAAAAAAAAAAATCATCAGTGGATGAAATACACTAATGTAAAGAAATCAGATCTATTAATTAACAGCCTGCAAAACAAACAAATCAATAAAGTAAAACAACAAATCTTAACTTAAAACCATAAACTTATCAAAATTAATGAAAAAACAACCCAAGAAACACAAGATAGGAAGAAGGAGGCAGGCGGCAAGACTTGTGACTTGCCTGTGGGGTTACACTAGTTTTACGCCGGCAACACTCCTCCAGCCTGCCACAACCAGAACAGGAACCATATGGATTTAAAAAAGCAAAATTCCAATGCAGATGAATATATATATATCAGGGTGTCTGATCATGACCCTATTTTTTTTCTTTACAATTGTAATGAAATAAAATACACATGTAAAGTTTTCGTAATTAAAAAATACTAATTAATTATAAAAGATCTTTCGAAATTAATTTCTGCTATACAGTTATCTTAACAATCGTTACAAAGTTGAATGAAAGAAAATTGTCCTTACATCAGAATATATTAAACAAAATTCCTGAAATCTGCAAGCAATTTTCATACTTTACATATGATAATTTACTGATATGCAACTTTTCTATGTACAAATCTTCAAATAAATTAGGTGTAATATAACTAGGGCAATAAGTTATGCTGTAATATTTTTAAAATTATGTGGAGTTCATGCATGAATTTATTGAAATTATATGGAAGACTGATAAATTGCTACACACATACACCACACACATCTATAATAATAAAAGAAGATGTCTGTCTGTCTGCATCTATATGTTCAGCCCCTACTGAACGCAGAAGTACAAAATTTGACATACAGGTGCTCCCAAGCCTTCCCGAGGGGCTCCTGAAAACAGAATTTAAAATTTTTAATTTGTTCCACAGATATTAATTAAAATGTCGACCCATGTCAAATAAAAAAACGATTCAAAATGGCAGGCGATCGTCATTTTTGTCCGGAACGCCGTACCTCAAAAGAAGAAGCAGAAAGAGAAAATTTTGTGGGGTTTTGTAAACCGATCACTGCCGATCTGTTAGAGATATCGAAAATACACCTGTACCACAAGAAAGAGCATTTATTACCAATTCTTACAATTTTTTTTTTAAATAAGGATTTTTTATATTTTTAAAAAAAGTTTTAAAAATGGTCGAAAATTTCTCTTTTTCTCAATCATGTTTTTTGAAACGCCCTGTACGAAAGAATAACAGACCCATTTCTTAACAACTGGTATATTTGGAAAGGTCATTTAATCCTCTTTCGAACCATATAAATATTTTTACAAAATACGGATTAGCGATCCATATTTTTAGATTTTACGAAACATCGATTTTTTCACAAAACATTTTATAACTCAAAATGGTTTTGAGATAAATCATTTCTTTTTTTTTTTTTTTTGTATATACATCTCGCTTCCACAATTCACTTCCCAAAAGATTAAGAGATTTTTTCAAAAACTGAATGAGTTATAAATTTTTTAATTTTATGCATTAAACCATTGAATACTGCTATCTTGGTCCATTTGACTTCATGCGGTGGGTTACCATGGCAACTGACCTTGACAGAGAATACAATATCTACCCGAAAGAATGAAATCTTTTACCAATTGAGATCACCTTGTTTTTCTACTACAAATAAAAATTGCAAATTTCAAAATGCTTCAATTTGCTTCTAAATTCTTTGAAACTTACTGTGCACCATTTACAGCACAGGGTTGCAGTTCAAATTTCATTGATTTTGAAAAAAATTTACATTTTAATTGCAAATTAAATTTTATTCTAATACGCGTATTTCAATTTCTAATTATGATTAAATTATTTTTAATACATCATTCGAAATATATTTTAAAGTTCTTTTTATATTATTGAAAGTTTTCACAAGATTTACACGTTTTGAGGTGTCCTGAATCAGTTTTCTTTTGTATCTCAGCTGCTAATTAAAATAATTTCATAAGTAATACATCATTAGAAAGCTTTGTTGATTTTTAATCGAACAGTAGATTACAGAAATTTCTACTGCCAGATGGCACTGTAATATTTTAAAATTTCAAAATTTCAATTTCTAATTATGATTAATTTTTTTTTTTTTTTTTTTTGAAGAAAACCATTGGATCTATCCCAATTAGGTCCAATCCAGCCAACCCTGATATATATTATATAATTTTGTTATGAAATGTAATGCATATATTTTATTACTTCTACCCCCTGCTCCTCCCACACTTTCTACCTAGGAAAAATGAAAATCCACAAAAAGTTAAATACAGTGGAGCACTGTTTATACGCTTCTCATTTATATGTTTTTCTACTTCAGTTCCAAATCATCCTGTTGAATTCTAACGTTAAAATATTTTGTGTATACAACACGGATAAATTCTTAACCCTTTGAGTGCTGAATACTCGCGGCCTACACGGTCCATATGGACAGTGTGCGGTTGGCGCTGACGATTGCCAGGGACTGAATACTTTATGTGAGTGTTGCATAGTACACTGAACATCTGCTAAGTGCGTATTTGCGTCCATAGTCCATACTGATAACATCTGCTAAGCTCGTATTTGCGTCCATAGTCTATATTAATGACTTTCGCTGGACGCATATGTGCGTCCATAGCACTCAAAGGGTTAATTTTACTCTTTTCTTTTTTATTTCTTGTATAATCCCAAGTTCAAGTTTCACTCCAGGATAAAAAGGAAAAAAAAAGCTCTCTGTGTTTTTCCTTATTTCTTTTAGATTATTTTTTCTTAGGACTATAGTATATATAAATTGTGATCTGAGTTGATAGCCTGCGAAGAGAGGGGGGGGGGGTGATAGAGAAATATTCAAAAACAAGCAGTTGGGGGACTAGATTGATTGGTTGGTATACAAGTAGCCAGGATTTCTTTTAGAGAAAGAAAAATGACTACTTGCTAGACTTCCCAATCTCTCCTTTGTGTTCCAGGGACAGGATATAAAATGGAAGAAACCCACAGCTTTACAGGCATTTTGTAAACTTAAATATTTTTTACTCACTTCCATCGAGTAGATTTAAATAGGATATCAAAAGATTTTCTTATTTCTTATTGCGTTGACATCTTACTGTTGGGGAGAGGGGTTTTTTTTTTTTTTTTTCTTCTAACCATTTATAAAAATGTCATCTTCACTCAGAAAACGAAAGGCTTTGTCTTTAAAGGATAAGATTGAAGTCTTATGGGAAGTTGACAAAATGAGACATTAAACAGAATTCAGTTATCAAAAGAATTAAGCATTCCAGTGTCAACATGGAATACGATTATCTATAATTGTAAGAAAATTGAAGAGAAGTGACTCCTCTATTTCGAAGAGATTGTGAGTACAATCTAGGGAATTTTCACACGTGATAAACTGAAACTCAGACGTGATGAACACTGAAATTTTTCAAATAGTACCGTGCAACAAATATCCGTTCAAGTGGACTAATGTTAATAGAAAAGGCAAAAGAGAGAGAGCATTGATATTAGATGTGAAAGACACTTTCTTTTCATCAGGATGGCTCCACAATTCATATTGAGACATGGAATATCTTGCATGATGATAAGTGGTGCAGAAAAAGATATGCACCAGGAATCTGTTGAAAACTGGTTGAACAATCTAGAAGAGATGATTAACAGATATAAATTAAAAGGCATTTTTAATGACTATTAAACTAGCCTTTTTTATCATCTTTTACCTACCAAAATATTGGCCTTTAAGGGTGAATAATGCAAATGGGGAAGAAAAAGTATGGACTAATTGACAGTACTCTTGTGCACAAATGTAGACAAATCCGAAAAAGTGACTCCCATTTGTTATTAGGAAATCTCAAAATCAACACTGCATGAAAAGCATTAAATAATTCTACCAACACACGCGAAATTTTAAAATTTTAGTTTGAATACTAAAACATTCCCATATTGCTCCCTTACCGCCCAAAATATACCTACCACCTAAAGCACGTTCACTGCCCTCTCAGTAGCCTCCAAGCACCCCGGGGGGGGGGGGGCAGTACCGACCCCGTTGAGAACCTATGGGCTAAAGTAAAGTCTAAAACAATAAAAACTTGTTTTGCAAAAGCAGGATTTCCTGATTCATGTAATGAGACTGATGATGATGATACTGTCATCTTAGATGAAGAAGATTGGAAATCAAATCTTTCCAGACTGGCATATCCTATGAAGAATATGTGAAATGCGATGATGAAATTGCCACATCCAAACTGTGTATGATTGATGAACTAGTTGAGGAAATTTTTCAAATTCTTAGCAGTGATGCATATGGCAGTGAGGAATTAATTTCTCCATCTTTTAACAAGGCATTAAATAGTGTTGAAATCTCGGGATCTCTATGTGTTGTTCAACGGAAGAGAAAATATTTTTTCAATTAAATTCTATAAATAATGCTTTGCAAATTTAAAAAAAAAAAAAAAGTCAGCATGTCACTCAACAATAAGACTTTTTTTTTTTTTTTTTTTAACTTTAAAGTTGTTAAAAATATTTAAATATTGTTTGTAGCTTTTTAATCAAGAGAAAAAGAAATGTTTTTAATAAAGGTTTAATGAATGAATCATAATTAATCAACAGGATGTTTAAACATGACTTAAAAGTAAGAATTTTTTCTGAGTTTCTTTATTTTAATTATCATTAATTTTTAATAAAAAAGCACCACAAAACTGGCGTAGTAAAAAATATTACTTACATTGAATAAACACCATAAAATGCAATAAACTCGCAACAATTGTTTCGGGTCGAAAAAGCACACGACCCTTCATCAGGTGAATAAAGTAAGCATGAGTGCTGCAGTCAAAGCGGCAACGCACAAAATCGTTTATGATGAAAAGAAAAACTTTATAAAGTAGAAAGTAAATATAACAACTGGTGTGAGTAGAATTGTAGAAGAAAACAAGAAAATAAATAAATGAGTGAGATTAACCATATAACAATCTAAGGATATCAAAAAGTAAACGAAAATCTAAGTTACGTGAGTAATTTCCAAGCATCAGAGAAGAATGGAGTGGAAGAAATATCATTAACAAGATTTTTCGAATTTTTAAATATGTAAAATGCTTCATGAATATCCAAATGGGAGGAACAGACAGGAGATGAAATTATGTTAGTTTTGGAAAAATCAAAACGATGACCTTGAGACCAGCAGTGGGAAGCAATAGAAGATTTGGTATTCTCTTCATTACGAACATTCCGACGGTGCTCATTTATTCTGTATTTCAAACTCCTCCTAGTTTGACCAATATAACCTAAGTTGCAGGACGAACACGGAATTAAATAAATTCCAGAACGGTTTTCGGTGGGAATGGGATCTCTTATCTCATTTTCTCTCAAAATTAAGTAAAATGAAAAAGGAATTTATATAATTTTTTTGTTTTAATCCATTAATGATAATGCAATGTATTTTGATTGAATATGAAAATTTGGATAAAACCCCTGCTTAATTTATTTCATTTTAAGAGTTCTCGAAACTCATCTTATTCTATCGACAATATCTTTCTAAATTTTCCCGACATTTATTTAGGATTTTTGGCATAGTGTCATAATTTTGCTTGTCTAGTCTGCAGACACAATTTTGTATATAAAAAATAAATAAATGAACATCAAATAGCCTGCACAATACTTATATTGTCTGCAGGAGAAAAATGTAACACAGGAAAAATAGACAAGTAAACCACTATTAAGTAGTTTTATATGACAGTATTAAAGTATTCTAGAAATTAATATATTAGTAGTATAAACTGAAAATAGTACTTGCTTGCTAATTAATCATATTTTAAAAACCATACATTAATAAATTAATTAAACATAAATTATTAGAAATCTATAAAGTCTAATGTTCACTATCAAAATTGAATTCCCGGTTAAATGTTTGAGGAAGTTTTAACATTGCACTAAAAATACACAGTTGATAGTTGGCATTGGTCTAGATCCCCCCCCCCCCCCTTTCCCTACGAAATATATTTTTTGGAAGAGTATGTGAAAATTTGTTTTCAGTATCGCTCACTATCATATTTTGCAACATAGTGAAAAACTATTGCAGCAAACATTACAGGAAATGTAAGCAACATACTATCCTCATAGTGATCTCCTCTGTGCTCTATGGTTTGCTAGTAATATGATACAAAACAATATTTTCTTACTGTTTCATTCTCTTGTTTATATTTGATGAATGGAGTTCATACCTTCATATTTATTTCTGATTTTGACAATTTGAATAGTGAACAATTAGAGGATAATTTCCACCACCTTATAGTTTGCTGGTTAAGAAATTTGCTTTTTGACACACATAGTCTGCAGACTATATGTGTGCAATTATGGTAACTCTGTTTATTTTGTTAAAACTTGCACATGCGCAGTTACACATTATTTAGTAAAAATGCTCTTATTTCATCAGATATTTAGTATCTTTATATTCTGGTTGCTGTATGTTGTGTTTGCTGTAGTATATTAATTTTTTCAAAAATGATTTTTCATTTCTTTAAGAACACTGCATGTTATAAACAAAAAATGTTTAAAAAAAATTTTGTGTTGGTAAAGTAACCTGTATATCTTCATTGAATATATATGCTATTCTCATGCAAATGAATATATATATATATATATATTTAAAAGAAGCATCGTAATCATATGGCACTGTTGCAATCCATTTTATTCATAATTTTGTACAAGGTGATTCCAAACATTGTTTTCTCTTTAATTTATTACTGATCTCTTTTCTGACTCTAGGAAAAATCCTTCACTTAAATATATGAATTGTTATATGTATATTTTTTAAAGAACCTGGAAAATATTAATCAAATATTTCTGTAGATATTTGATAAAACAGCTAAATTCTAAAGTTTCGAAATATTTTTGTCCATACAGTATATCGCTCCAAATTATATAATTATAATATAGGCCTTAAAAACATTTTTGCATAAGGTGAGGGTAAATATTAATTCTTTGTAAAAATTTAGTATATTAAATATTCTTTTATTTACTTTACTTTTTATATGGTTCAGAAAAAGAATTTTGCCAGTGTGCATAATTATAAGGTAAACTTGTATAGTTCCTTTGTGGAAAAAAAAAAAAAAAAAAAAAAATATTGTTAACATGATTACTTTTTGTTGTAAATCTTCATTTAGCTATTAAAACCATATATTTTTCTCTCTCTGGTTGATATAAATGTTAATTAAATAATGATTTGTTTTTTTCCCTCCAAATTATTTTATTACTTTTCAGAAAAATTAAAGTGTGGGATTTAGCTGCAGCATTAGATCCAAGGGCTCCTGCTGGAACATTATGTTTAAGGACGTTAGTGGTAAGATTAATTCATTGTAATATTGAAATTCATAGGTATAAGAGAAGAATAAAAACAAAGTTTTCTAATTCAGGCTAATATGTTGAAAGTAATTTTCATTATTATCACCTACTTTATTTTGTAAATTATGATAAATAAGAATCTACTTATTACTGTATAATGTTCTACAAAATGGACGGAGGATGTGTTTCAGGATTCAGATGTCCTAATTATATTTTGTTATCATTTGCAGTTTTTATGTAGTAAATGTTATTAAAAAAAAAAGACATAGTGTAATTATTAATATATTTTTTTTTTAATTACTCTTGTGTACATTTATTAAGATATTTTTCCATTGTTAGCTAATGTGCTAATATATGATTGATTAAAATGTATATATATAATAATAGACTTTTTTAATTTTGCATTCATGTTTTATTAACATATTATTTAGTTTTTAATATTTGTGTAAAATCACGATGGTCACTTCTTATTTTTAAAACAGCATTATAGATTGAATTCCTTCCTATTGACACTTTTTACTTTCTTCTATATGTAATATAGAGAAAGTATTGGATTCGCGAAAATTTTCGACCTCCGTTTTTTGACGGATCTACACGTTTTGGGATGTCCTGAACACGAATTGATAGTTTTTAAAAAATGTCTGTCTGTGTGTCTGTCTGTGTGTCTGTCTGTCTGTCTGTCTGTCTGTCTGTCTGTATCATTTTTTTGTGGACGCTGTATCTCACGAACCAATGAATGAAATTTAACCAAACTTGGTATTTAGTTGCACCCTGACAAGAACTGGTGCCCATTAGATTTGGGGATCAATAGCTCAACAGGTGGCGCTGTGATCGCATTTTATAGGACAAAATTCCGTATAAATGGGCATAATGAGAGTTATTTTAAACTTGTGATTGTAAAATTAATATGAATTATTGATAATAGTAGTAGTTAACTAGGAAAAAAAATTTGTGCATGGGGGGGCATCGGTTCCCCCCCTGGGGGGGAAGTACCCCCCCGGGGGGGTTAAATTTTGAAGATGGGTATCATTCGAAAGATCTCGTCAATACCTTTAAAACGAATGGTTGAACCATAAATCTGTGATAATTTAAAACAAAGTTATCGATTTTTTTTACTTTTGACAAAAAAAAAACTTAGAAAAAAAAATCGTTTTTTTTTTTTTTTTTTTTTTTTTTTTTAAATATTGTTACTGATTGAATATGTATAGGAAAATATAGAAGAAAGTCTTGTGGTGGCCACAACATACTAGTTTTTTGTTAACATGTTAACAAATAGTTTAAGTGGTTTCTAACTTTTCCTAAATTATAATATATATATATATAATAATGATGATCTATTAAGCATAGTAGAAGCTAAGCAACAGATACAAGATCACTGAAACACCAATGACCAATAAGATTAAAAATTTCTTTGAGAAGTTCAGTAAAAAGAAAAAAAAAATTATCAGGGGATGAAATACACAAATTTAAAGAAACCAGATTTATTAATTATCAGCCTGCAAAACAAACGATTCAATAAACTGACGCAACAAATCTTAACTTAAATCCATAAACTTTATCAAAATTTATGAAAAAATAATTTAAGAAACTTAAGATAGGAAGGAAGGAGGCAGGCGGCAAGACTTGTGACTTGCCTGTGGGGTTAAACTAGTTTCACGCTGGCAGCACTCTCCCAGCCTGCCAAGACCAGATTATGAGTTATATGGATTTAAAAAAGCAAAATTTCAAAGCAGATGAATAACAATAAAACCACGAAGCAACAATGAAATTCACTGATTGATTACAATGTGTCTAATAGTATGATTAGAATTTTAAGAATAGGTGACAACTCAAAAAAGAAGAAACTGAAATTTTAATGGAAAAAGAAAGTTTGCATAGTAATACAAAGTAAAAGCAACAAGCCTTCTGCTTTTTTTTTTTTCTTTTTTTTAATTTCACAATCCTACCCAACCATCCAGCCTTACAACACCACCCCACCTATATAATCAAACATCTGTCCACCCAACCACCACCTTTTTTATTGTCTTTTATTATTTTATAATTTTTTTGTTAATATACACAGAAGTGTACACAGTTTTTTTTTTTTTTTTGGTTAATGTACTGACAGACATGGTTAAGGATATAAAATAGAAAATACAAAGTTTTTAGGAAAACCCTATATTTAATAATTAGCCATAAATTCTAAATGTAATCATATAATGATGATCAAAAGTTTGTATGTGCCATCTGGTTTGCTAAAGCTCTGATTGATTTTTAACCCTCTGCCCGCCTTTGAAAAGGGCAAAATTCATTGTTTTCATTTCACAGTTTTTTTCAATATGTTAAAAAAAATGTGTATTTCAACATGAGATTTAAAATGATAATCCTTACGACTACAATATAAGTTAAACAAACTAAAAAATAATATCAAACATGAAAGTTCCGCCTTTTTTTTTTCTATAACTAAAACGAAATCTTGTATTCAATTCACACCTACTGTGACTAGCAATAACATGGCATCATATGATGTTCAAGAGTTTGGGAAAAATTAAAACAGAAATGTAGTGCATTCATGGGCGTTGGCACATAGGGGAAAGGGAGGGACACTTATCCTTTTTTTTTTTTTTTTTTTAATAACATTTGAAGCTTTAAAACTGTTAATATATTTCAAATTATCAGCCAAATGAAATATATATCACAGAATATATATCCCAATTGGGAGTCAAACTGACCTGACATGTATTCACTGGTTGACTCTAACCTTTCTATGCGGATAGAGTTAGAATCAACTTGAAGGTAAATTTTTCAGATTTGAGTTGGTTTAAAACAAGCAGTATAATTTTTGTAAATAAAATGTCTTAGCATAAAGTAACATGCACAAAATTTTTTGTAACAGAAGTGTACACACAGGCCTGCTTAATCACCTCAATCAACCAACCAATCATTTGTGTCCAAATGAATTTTTAAAATATACTGAAATTATGTAATTTTAAATTTGCCCCATGCTGAAAAATTATCTACCGACATCACTGAGTACAGTAAAATTTTGGTTATACGAAAAGCATGAGATTAAAGAATTTTTAGTAAACAGAGATTTATAGAAACTTTTGTATAACCAGAAGTCCATTATTTTGTGCAAAGAGAGACATTCAATTGCGATATTTATGACATTGAAAGGTTTGACTAGCTTCTGTTAAGACTACTATATACCAGGTGATTCAAAATAGATGTTACAGCGATTATCTCGTAAACTTAAAAAAGATAAAGATAGAAACATACTTCCAATTACAAAATTGGTGCAAATTAAAAGCAATTTAATTTTTATATTGCCCCTCCTGTCATATCACTTATATTTAGAAAAATATTCTCAGTCTAATAAGAAAAAAAAAATCATGTTTCTAAGTGAAAGTTTATTATTGCAATTTGAAAATTCTAGCATTTTTCGCCAAGTCTTAAGGGGTTGTATCAAAAGGGAGAAATTGTAAGTATTATAGCTTTTGTAATAAGGCATAGATTGTTCAGCATTTTTTTTTTTTTTTGGGGGGGGGGGGAGATTATTTTTCATTCAGGGAAAGACAGCTATTTTAACCTGTAATACCTCTCTTGCCCCTAGTGAATACATACGAGAGTACTCATTGATAATTTAGCAAATAAAATTTATGAACAATTTATGTACTAAAGGGGAATTTTCAAATTCATTTTTCTTTCTCTTCCTTTATACATTCTCTTACCCATATACATGGTATAGAGATAGTATTGTTTTTGAGTTAAATATCTGAAAATTAGCTTTTGTTATATTTGCACGTTTTTAGATCCTCTAAATTCATTTTGTGTTATTTGTTTTACATATAACACTAAATTTACATACACGAAGTCATGTGTATATAGTTTGTAGACAATATACAGTGCTACCCAAAATTAAGGAAAACATTTTTCTTATTAAATGTGATTGACGTAAGTGAGTGAAACTCATTAAAAGTTAATTTTTATGTAAATTTTTTTTTCTCTCTCTAAATAGATTTTCTCCGCTATAAACACTTTCATTGGTAATTTAATTTTTTTTTTTTTTAATTACCATGAAGATTATTCTTAATTTAATTCTTAATTAAACTTATAACTTTTAATTATAATTTATTAACTTAATTGCAATAAAAATTTATTTAGTGGCCATTTCCGAATAGTGGACTCACTGTTTTTGTGTGGTTTTTCATTCTCAAATTTCCAATACATTTGTTTTTGCGCATGAAAAAAATTATTAATAGAAGACAAATTAAATCATTTAGAGGCTTCGTTGTTTTGAAGTATACTATTTTAAAAATAGCATCATGATTTGATTTAATTAATCTTTACTTGATTGCGTCATGGCCAATGTCGGCTTTAGGCTCTCAGGTAAATCATTATAAAATTTTGCTTGCTATAAATAAAAGCCAAAATCAGCTGAAAGCATGAATAAGTCATCCTCAGAAATAATGATAATATAACTATTTTGATAACTTTATTAAGTGTGACTTTTACAAATCAAATATTGAATAGTATTAACATTACGTCTATCATTAATGACAAAGAATGTTTGTTTCTGATTAAAGATTTAAATCTATCTCGTACCTTCAAATATCCTCTTCCTCTTGGCAGAAAGATATTCAATTATAATTCTGTATCTAAGTCTACCTCTTTTACTAGCACTGTAACATGTAAATGCAATGATCCTTCTTTCTCAAAATTTATTGACAGAGACCATGGACACATTATCACTGGTAATCTCAATATTATTGATAATTATCAATTAAAAAAATTCATGGAATTTGGCATCAAATTTAGACTTCCAGTTAAAACTAGCATTCCACAAATCTTTCAACAGTTTTCTTATGACCTAGATTTATTTATTTATAAAATATCTTTTACTCATAATAAACCTATTGCCTACTTCACTCAATGGAAAGTTTTAGTGTTACAAAAAATTAAAAATGCATTATTTATCAATTCTTCAAATCTGGTGTTATTTAAAAAATCTGTACTTCTTAACTCTATCAAATCACTACAGGATGACTTTGTGATCACTTATCTTGACAAATCACCTAATAATTATGCCATTATTTGTAAATCCTACTATCTCTCTATTTTAAACTCTTCAGTCACTAATAGTAACATCTTCAGTTTAACTAATAATAACTGAAAAATACATAATTACTATAAACTACTTCAACTTCCCTTCAGTAACTTTAATTATCCTTATATAGTTCTCATACCTAAGTTTCACAAATCTCCAATTAAATTTCGCACTGTCACTGTTGGATGTAACACTTATAACAACAATGCTAATAAAGCTCTACTGGATATTCTAAAACAAATTTACAATTGTACTTGCAAAGTTGATAATTTACACTGTCTTTAAATAGCTTTCAATTAATTCAATACATCAAATCGCTCGATTCAATAGACAATATTATGACTTTTGACTTTCAAGATCTTTTCAATAATATTGAGTTATCAGATCTTAGTAATATCATTTACAGTCTTTTTCAAGAATATAAAGCTCAAATTAATCTTCATCACAATTTTAAAACAGAAAAATTTAAAACACTTCTTAACTTTGTTATCCATAGTAATTATATCTTCCACAACAACGATATCTATTTGCAACAATTAGGCATCCCACAAGGAGGTTGTAGCTCCAGTATTTTGGCAGATCTCTACCTTTATTATTATGAAAAGCAAATTTGCAATGATGATGTTCGATTTTATCGTTACATAGATGATATTGTATTTTATCTCAACAAGCACTCACAAAATGACTTTTCCTTCAATTATCCACCTAATTTAAAGCTAACTCAAAATACTCTAACTAATCAATCAATTAACTTTTTAGATCTCAAAATAATCATCAATGGTAATAAAATTTACACTGATATCTATGACAAACGGCAAGATTTTAGTTTTAAAGTAAACTTATTTACACATTTTAATTCATGTCTGCATCTTTCGGTATTTAGAAACATCATCATTAACCATTTATTTCGAATTAATAATTTATGCTCTATGAAGTTTAAAAACACGAATATTAATAAAATGATCACTACCACTGCTAAAATGGGTTTTCCTAAAAACTTTGTATTTTCTATTTTATATCCTTAACCATGTCTCTGTCAGTACAAAAAAAAAAAAAAAAAAAAAAAAAAAAAAGCTGTGTACACTTTGGTGTATATTAACAAAAAAACTATAAAATAATAAAAGACAATAAAAAAGGTGGCGGTGGGGTGGTGTTGTAAGGCTGGATGGTTGGGTGGGCTTGTAAAATTAAATGTAATGAAAAAAAAAAAAAAAAAAAGAGCAGAAGGCTTGTTGCATTTACTTTGTATTACTATGCAAACTTTCTTTTTCCAATAAAATTTCAGTTTCTTCCTTTTGAGTTGTCAACTATATTTAAAATTCTAATTCTACTATTAAACACAATGTAATCAATCGGTGAATTTCATTGTTGCTTTGTGGTTTCATTGTTATACATCTGCTTTGAAATTTTGCTTTTTTAAATCCATATGGCTCCTGTTCTGGTCGTGGCAGGCTGGGTGAGTGTTGCCGGCATGAAACTAGTTTAACCCCACAGGCAAGTCACAAGTCTTCCCGCCTGCCTCCTTCCTTCCTATCTTGTGTTTCTTAGGTTATTTTTTCATTAATTTTGATCAGTTTATGGTTTTAAGTTAAGATTTGTTGTGTTACTTTATTGATTCATTTGTTTTGCAGGCTATTAATTAATAGATCTGGTTTCTCTACATTAGTATATTTCATCCCCTGATAAAAATTTCAGTGTTTCAGTGATCTTGTATCTGTTGCTTGGCTTCTACTATGCTTAATAGATCATCTTTATTATATATATATATAAATATATATATAAAGAAAGTATGGGATTAGTGAAAATTTTCAAACTCCAATTTTTAATGGATTTATACATTTTGAGATCTCCTGGGTCCTAGACACAATTTGACTGTTTTTAGAACTGTTTTCTATGTCTGTGTGCATATCACAAATTTTGTTGACACTGTTCCTAAACCAATGAACAAAATTTAACCAAACTTTTAATTTAGTTGCACCTTGACCTAAACTGGTTCTGATTAGATTTGGAGATAAATTGCTCAACAGGTGGCCTGTGATCCTATTTTTTTTTTCTAAATTTTTAACATGGCAGTATAATATGATTTATTAGTAATAGTAGTAGTAAACTTGGAAAAAAAAGTTGGTACATGCAGTGCCTGGGAAGGATGCGTGTAAATTTTGAATATGAGTATCTTTCAAAAGAACTGGAACCATAGATTTGGGATAATTTAAGTTATTTTTTATTTTATTTTTTTAAATTTTTAATGGAAAAGAAAAAATACATTTCTTCTGATGTTGGCACAAAATTAACTTTCTTTCGGCATAATTCTGTGAGATAAAAATTGCTTGCATTCATCATGGAAAACATTTTTGATAAATTATAATTTAAAAAGTAATTTGTACTGTGTGAATTTGAGTAAAATTATATAGAAGAAACTCTTGTTGTGACCGCAGCATACAAGTTTTGAATAACAATTAATTGACAAGTTTCCTTTCCTTTTAGAGAAAGACTGGTCGATCAGTGATAAGAAAGGAGGGGACATAAAGATAATTAGTAATGGGAGCAAAATCTGATTGTGTACCCAGGAAAAGAATGTATGCAACAATACTGTATGGAGGGGTGGGAGAAAGAAAGAAAATCAGAGAGAGAGAATCTATTGTTGCATACTTGACTGATATAAATCAATACTCTGATGGAAGGTGACTTCCTGCATTTTGGAGGACTAGGCCATACTATCCCAGCAGCGGTACCCTGCAAGGCGGGCACTGAGAACCCACGCGAGATGTACTACTGTTATCAGATAACCCGAAGGCAGGTTGTTTATGGGTGACAAATTACCAGCCTCTCATACAAATAATTTTTGGACATTTCATTGTCCATGAGGAAAACTTTCCATGAAGGTGGTCCATTTTCAGAACAGTTTACTCTGTTATCCTGTGAGCTTAAAAATAAGGAGACTTCCGCTATTCCTTAAACCATTTCTTTATACATGTGAATAATTGTAAGAAGTCTTGAGTTGAGAGACAGTTTCTTTAAAACATAAAAGATTGAAACTAGTATTATAGTAGAAGGATACAAATTATATTAGGGGAAAAAAGACATAATTATAAAGACAAAGCATTAGTGGAAGTATAACAAAAAGTGGCATTTCAAAATTTTTCAAGATATAAAGAAAGTTTTAGATATTACAAAACCTGTCAAAAGCAGGAAAAGATGCACAATAACAAGAGATGATAGAAAAATGCAGAGACTGTTCTTAGGTGACAGAAAAAAGAAATCATATGGGTGTATACATCAGGAAATGGCCCAATGTAATGTGTAGGTAATAGGGTGGTTCGAAAAAATCGATTTTTTTTATTTCAGAATCGCGTTACCTCTCAAAAGTTGTAGTTTGGTATCCTCAGTTGGGGAAAAATAACAAAAACATTCTAAGTTGACATCTTCAGTTCGCGCATGAGGCTGAAAGTTTGAAAAAATATGTTAAAATTTGAAATTTTCAAAAAATAATAAAATTAGTTTTTTTGTAATTTTTTATAATGCAACAGCCATAAATTGTCAGTATGTAGCGTAGTTTGAACCTAAAGAAATATTTTATAGCTTTTACATTATATCTTTAGTTCGCGCATAAGCCTTAAATTGGGCTAAAATCTTCTAAAATTTGAAATTTACGTGTTTAATATACAATAATACATACATGGCATATTTACGTTTCAAAAGTATTTTAAAAATTCTAAATGTGTTGAATATAACCTTTTATTACAGTATTATACGTACAAGTATGGTTACACACACACATTTATATGTATATAATAACATTGCATGTCCTAGCTAATTACAGAATGATATATAGATTTTACCTATTTTTTGTGTCTTTAAGATTCCTCAGATGTGTTCAGCATTGTTTTAAATTGAGATTTATAGTCAAATAATGGCATAGTTGACCTTTAGAGCAAAATTGTCCTTATGAAACAATCCCTGTTCTCTACTCCACTTTAGTACAAGATTCTGTTAAGAGCTTTACAATTCTTTCGACACTTTTCGTGTGGCAAAGAAATTTAATTAGCTCGAGCTCTGGGAGAACATTAGTATTAATAAGTTCTTCTAGGCTTTGCATTGACACATTGCTCATTATTGGAGGAGGTGTAAGTTTGCACTTGGATCAATAAATAAGTTGAATGTAATTTGAAGCTGCAAAATTGATGGTCGGTGGTTGAAAAGTTCGCACCGATTTCCCTTTTGTCTCTTGTTTTCTTGCTTTTAGCAATCTTCGAAAAGCTAGCTGTCTTACGTGCACTCTCTCATCTAGTACCATTGAAATTAAAAGTTTTTTGGTATGACAAAAATACGCATTCCTCTGAATGACAGGATCAATTATTTTACGTACCCTCTCGGGCAGCTGTCAAGTCTTCTGTACTAATTTATACACGTGAACTGCTCCAAACTATACGGAGGGGTGCATTTTAATTCCAAACCATACTGGAACGTATATCTTCGTAATATAGCTGACCAGAAGTTTAATTTTGTCAGAAAGTTTTACTTCAGAAATATATAGTCTTAAGATCCTATTTGCCCAAATTAACCACCTAGAGTTATTAAGAGGACCAGTATCTTTCACAGCGAGATCTGGCGCACACTCTCCTGTCTTGACTGCTCGATAAATATTAAGTAAATACTGTTGGTCCTTGTTTAAGTCAGTTTTGGTCACATTTATCTCCTCAGTATTAGTCGTTTCAAAATTAGCAACAGAGCTTTTTTCACAGTCAGTCAACTTCTTGCCAATTTGGCCTGAGAAACTATGCGCATAAGGTAAAACTGAATAGACGAAATATTCAAGAATTTCTTATTTACACATTTCTAGATGGTGAAACAATATTCTGAATATTCCGAATTTTTTGCATTGCGAGAAATGCGCACTTGATTTCCTAGAATTAGGTCATACACCAAGATTATAGTTGCTGAAACCCGCCTCTTGTAGTCTCATTTATTTGCAAAGATTTTTAAATAACTTTGCCCTCGAGAATATAGACAAATGCTCTAGAATTCTAATACGGGCTTCTAGAACTCGCTTTTCAATGGGACTAGAATTTAAAAGGATGACATGCAACTATTTTTTATAGAGTTACAATTTAGACTCTAGATGTCAGTTACAGAATTTTTCCTCAGTGTGCATGACAAGTCGGCAATGGAATAAGAATGCGACGGCGCGGCGCCAACTTTGTGCTTGCCGGACAGTTACTGTTCGTGTTCAGTTTTTGACATTTTTTTTTCAAAGTTTAAGCCTCATGTGCGAACAGAATATGTCATCTAAAAGTTATAATTTTTTTTTAGGTTGAAACTACGCTATATACTAACAATTTATGGCTGTTGCATTATAAAAAATTACAAAAAAATAATTTTATTATTTTTTGAAAATTTCAAATTTTAACACACTTTTTTAAACTTTCAGCCTCATGCGCGAACTGAAGGTGTCAACTTAGAATTTTTTTGTTATTTTTCTCCAACTGAGGATACCAAACTACAACTTTTGAGAGGTAACGCGATTCCGAAATAAAAAAATCGATTTTTTCGAACCACCCTAGTAGGTAAGTACACTGTAAAAAATATATCCTATTTGCTGCCAGAAATTTTCTGTAACTACAAAAAATACGTTCTGACAATGTAATTTTTTTGTAAAATAAGCATATTTTCTCAAATTACAGAGAATTTCTGGCAGTAAATAGGACATATTTTTTACAGTGTTTTTAGACTGTTTGGCCCAGACTGCAGAAATATGGTCTAAATGTTGCAATTCCATGAAAAAAAACATTTTGTCTCTTAAGTAAAAGTTTAAAAAATTAAACTGAGCTAAAACCCATGTTAACTGGACTGTGAAAGAGTGTTATTTGAAGTGATGAGTTCAAAATGTTGAAAACTTTTAAGTTTATTAAAAAACACAATCAGAATAATAGCTCTATCTGTTTGTTTGAGAAATAAATTATTTTAACCAATATCTTTACTTATTTAATGTTTCTAATATTTTATTATATTGTTTTTTTCTGCAATGCAACTATCATCCTGCTGATCTAAACCTACCTCTTATGTTGTATGAGAGAATACTTTAAATAGCTTTATCTGGTTTTTAATATTGAAGTTTGTTTTGAATTATCTTTCATATTTGACATTGTCATTTCATTATAATTTTTAGACTTGCCAAATATTATAAAATTATGCGGATGAAGCACATGTTAATGTATAATTTTATATTAGATGTTGTCACTTTAAATTTTTATTCTGTTTATACAGAAAACAATTCTATATCATTTGCTACCAATGTTTATACTATTTTAAGCAATGAGACAGTCATCGTAATTATTATTTTTGCAGGAACATTCTGGACGAGTTTTTAGGTTGCAATTTGATGAGTTTCAAATCGTAAGCAGTTCTCATGATGACACAATATTGATATGGGATTTTTTGAACTTTCAATCGCCAGAAGCATCCGGAGGACCTTCAAGATCACCTTCTCGTACATATACTTATGTTTCAAAGTGATTATTAATAAACCTATATTTTTTAAAGAGCTCCATGAGTAAGAAGATCACCTGTATTAATTTCTGTAGGCTGTGCTGTGGAAGTCTTCTTACTGTGGGTTTTAACTAGAACATTTTGTTCAGGGTTCATATGTATTAGCAAATTATACATGCATCTTTCATCACTTCAAAATCCATTTTATTATTATGAGAGTGTTCATATTTGTATGTGTGTGTATATATATAAATTAGTAGTGAAGAACAATACCTTGATCTACATATGGGTTATCTGATTACTATATTGCTCTTCAGAGCATTCCATTTTTCTGCCTATTAACAATAAATGAACTTTATTGTTTACATTTCTTTATTTAAATTTGTAATTATTTAAATATGTGAAGATGATTGAGCCTCTAATATAACTTGAAACTAGGTTGTTTATCATAGTGGCATTCATCTTTCTAATTGTCTGTAAGGTGCTTTTCAAGTTTTTATCAGAATCTAATATTTTTAATGAAATAATTGCTTCTGATATATCATAATTTTTGTCACTCATATTTTATTATAATTTTTGTTTTCATATAGAATAGACTTAGTATTCTATTGTTATACTATTTTTTTTTTCATCCTGTTTTTCTCTCTCTTGAAAGTAGTAATAATTAGAATGTTTTTTGAAAAGATATTGTAACAAAGAGTCATTGTTTAAATAACTGCGCAATAATTTAACTAGCTATAATATAATAACTTTAAAGATAGCTAACAACACCCAGTTTTAATTTTATTTCTCAGTATGTTATTAGATGATAGTTCAGGCTCTTTCTTTCTTATTTTCTCTTTGCTATATTTTTATAATTTTTCTTAGTTATAAAACAATTAAAATCTTATAATTTTTAAGCATTCTGTTTTATTATTATTTTTTTTTTCCTTTAAATAATTCATGTGTGAAGCAATTTGAACTGTTCAGTATGCAATTCTTTAGCATTATAATATGTTTACATTCTGATTGTTTCTGCTTATTTCAAAAGTTATGCTTAAAACAGATTAACATTTTAATTAAAATACAATAATCTAATGTTAGATGTTAATTGTAGTTTTCTGTAGTGCCTTAATATTTAAGTTATTTTGAAAATATGTATCTGAATTGTAGTGCTTTCCCAGCAAAAAAATGTACTATCTTTCTATAATTATTTTAGCCAAATGCATAGCAATCATTATAATTCTGCCACTTAAATTTTCATTTCAATACTGTTTATTGATAGGTTTCTCTTATATTAAAAAGCGATAATTTTTAAATGAAAGATACATGTTGAAAATTGTGTTTGCTTTTTTAACACTGTTTTCATAAGACTAATGGAAACTAATACATTTTAGCATAGGTAAATTTAGTGTAACATTATGAAAATATAATTTTTAAGCAATAGATATTACAAAATAACAGTCATCCAAATAAGTTATATCCAATATGCAAATAAGTTATATCAGAATATGTACTGTATATATGTATATATGTGATGCTGAAAGTAATGTATATATGTACATGATTGTCTGTTATCTTTACTCTTGCTTGTATGTGTATGTATATATATTATCAATACATTTGTTTAATGCATTTATAAAAAGAGTATACATAATGTATTAAGTTTTATGAACAAAATCAGTGGGATTTTGTCCAACTTTACTTAAAAGAAAATTCTAATAATAATGTCTATGTCTGGCAAAATAAGTTTACTTTTAATCTTTTATTATATTTGCTTAGCCCATTTAAATTTACTATTTAATATCCTTATTAAGTTGACCCACCAGATGGCTGAATGGGTAGTGATCTGGCCTTTAGTTAACAGGTGCCAGGTTTTAATCCTGGTTCATGTATGGATTGTAGTGTGCCAAAAATGACTGTAGAGTGAAAAACCAAACTAAAATTTTCTTTAAGTTGGTGAATGAAATCTTTTTCCTTCAGAAATATTTGTACTTAAATATATGTATATGCCAGATGAGCATATACTTTATTTGAGAAATAAATGAGAGTAAGGAAATTACAGTTACAAAATTTTAGTTTTTACCTAAATTTTAGAAAACAGTTTTATCTTTCTTGTGTGATAAACTGTAATTTTTTTGTAAGATAACTTTCTTTCTGCATTTTACTTTCTATTAATCTTTATCATACTGACAAACTTCAAATATACAAATAAATTGCCATTATAAAAAGAGTTATACTGTTTATTATACTGTTGAGTATTTCAAGTTGAATAAAAAAGATTTATTCAAATTAATTAATAAGAGGTCTTTGAATGTTGCTCCCAAAGTTTGCTTAAAAAATGATTTATCTCATATGTTGTCAAATGATACAGCTTTTTTACAACATAGTGTTTGTTCATATAAAATGAAAAAAAAAAAAAAAAAAGTAGAAGATGAAAGAAATAAAACTTATCAAGACTTAAATCATATCCTGTGAGATAATATTTGAATCAGAAAACTTTGGAGTCTTCTAAAAAAATAAATAAATAAAAAGCTTCATTTCTGTTTATGTATCTACATATATATATGTGTACACATACACACATATTAAGATCTAAATTAGGTATCTTATTAAATATTAAAATGAAATTCTATTCCAATTTTCTCCCACCTAATCATCCAAACTTTATCACCTATCAAAATATGCTCATTTACAATTTTTTCTTTTCTTTTTAAGCTTGTATCCTATTTCTAGGGAAGACAATCATTATTAAATGTTTCTTGCTTTAATGTATCAGCTAATGAATTAAAAAGTATACACTTTAAGAATAATTTTGAGGAATCATTAAATTACCATGTGAGGGGGGGGGGTGTACATTGTATTGGGTGAACTTTTTTTTAAAATTATTATTAAATGGGAAATAATAATGATAAAATATTTTTTATATAAACTCTGATTACTCTTGTTTCTGTCATTTTCAAACATGTTTTCAAAATAACCAGAGATATGTCCAAAAGTTTTTATTTAATAACCATGGTTCATATAAAGAAAATTCATCTTATTTTTCTAAATAATTTTCACTTGAAATCTCTTGAGAAATATCAAATACAGTATGACGCAAAAGTTTAGACAATGACGTTCGTTATTCATCTTTAAAATTTAGAATTATGATGTCAGAATTACAAAAACCTGTATACATATTTAAAATATATTTAAAAATGCTATAATCAAAAGATAGTCGTTTGATTTGCTATAATTTTAAATTTTTTGATAAAAATAAAAATTTGCTTGTCGCAAAAGTTTAGACACGATTATGAGTTTCTGTGAATATTTGCTGGCATATGCAAATTTAAAATCGATGATGTCACAGATTTTGAGTGCTGAAGTTCTACAAACGATAACGCTTCGTCGTCAACATCAGTGGCGGCTCGTGAACCGAAAATAGATGAAGAGCTCAAAAATAATATTTAATTGTTTTTAATTATAATTTTTATTAAGCATGGTCTTAACTAAAATTAACTAAAAATACTTATTTAAATATAAATTTATATTCTATATATGAATAAAGTGTAAAATATAGTGTGCCTCTTCACCAATTTTCGGTGCACAAGCCGCCACTGGTCGACATGCTGCGAGCTAAAAAAAATTCAAAGGAATGAAGTTTCAATGATTTGGCAGTTGAAAGCTGAAGGGAAGTGCATTTCAGAAATTTTGGCTATTATTAATAGATCTGAGAAATCTATTCATCGAGGTTTATCGTGTGGTTGTGAATATAAAGCAAAATGTAGATCTGGGAGGCCACGTGTAAGAAATATACAAGAGGATGATATCGCCTGATACAAAGACTAGCGAGTACCCAACAAATGAGTGTACGTGGAATTCAAAGGTCATCGGGACTCTCTGTATCAAAGGATACGATTCGTAGACAAATTGTGGAAAAAGGAACAACAGTTTATAGCAAAATGTAAAAGAAAGCAGCTCTGAAGCCACATCATAAGTTACAAATAATGTTGTGGGCTCGAAAGCATATGTCATATGGACAGAAATGACAATCACTCATATTTAGCGATGAAAAAAAGTAGAATCTAGATGGACTAGATGTCTGGTCATCGTATTGGCATGATTGCGGAAGGAACCTCTAGGTTTTTTCAGTCGCAGATATGGAGAGGGCTCGGTGATGATATTTGGGCAGCCATTTGCTATAATGGACAAGTATCTCTGACCTTTACTAGTGGTCGTCAAATATCATAGCATTATACAAAGACATTAGAAAAGAACTTAATGCCATTTACTGAGCTTCTAGGTGGCCCTCAGTGGCAATTTCAACAAGACAATGTTTTGATTCACAGTACAAACAATACAAAATCTTGGTTTAATTCTCATAATATAAGACTTCTCGACTGGCTAGCATGTAACACAGACCTTAACCCTACAGAGAATCTTTGGGGCATCATGTCTAGCAAAGTTTATAGCAACGGCAGACAATACTTTTCTGTACAGGAACTCAAGACATCTATTGAGGATTCATAGTACGACATCTGTCCCCAAACTATGCAAAATTTAGTTTCTTCGATGGAATCTCGTATTTATGAAGTAATACAGAAGCACGGATGCACAATTAGGTTTTAAAAATTGTTTATTTAGATTTTATTTAATTTTTGTCTAAACTTTTGAGACAGCATTATATTTTTGTTACCATTTAATTACTTGCAATATGTACAGTACTACTTTTCATTGTTATAAATATTGTTTATATGCACAGCCCATTACGTTCAAGCTATGTTAGGAAAATTGATTAAATATTTTTCGAAATCTGCATGAATTTCTTCACTGTCTAAACTTTTGCTTCATACTGTAGCATGTTTATAGTGTTTTATTAGTTTATTTTATTATTCTTTTCTTTAAACTGACTTTATTCTTTTTAAATTTTGTCAAATTATTAATTATAAAAAAAAAAAAAAAAAACTAAGTAAAAATTTCTAGCCTAAATTTGTATCATTTTACAGTTATTAACCAAAAGTTAAAAATATTCCGTTCTTAAAAATTGAGCACTCTGTTGTTAAAAAAAAAAAAAAAGTATATGATTTATTACGACTTTTAAATTAGTCCAAAATTTTATCAATATCAAATCTATGCCAAATCCCATTTCAAAAATAAACAAATTAATTATGAAAAAAATTTAAAAAGTCACTAAAATATTTCAGACCTAAGTTTATGCATTGTAATTTTCAAGTTATTAGATTAAAAATATTTCTATTGGTTATTAAAAAGTTTGTTAACACCTTCAGAATTGGTTTCCATTGTAACCTAGTTTTTCTATTAGCTTTGGTGAATATATATTCCCCTCAAGGGTGGGAAATTTTTAGAAATTCTTACCAGGCAAGGATTTTTTTTTTTTTTTTAACCAGCCAGCAATATATGATAATCTTTACAACTGAATTTACACAATTACAATGTGAATTGACTATTTAGTAGAATTCTTTTAAGTTCCAAAAGCATAATTTCTTAAAATATAGTGTTAGGTAAAGAATAATAACAAGGTAATAAAACCTAAAGTAGTTGTCTATTCAAACGCTGTTCATGCTCTTTGGAAGAGTTTTTTTGCAGTTTACATGCCATACTGATGTTTCACTATGTTGAATATTAACAACGAAACTGATTGTCTTAAAATCTGCTTGTTATGCCTGAAAAATTACCTGCCTGAGACGAGTAAATCAATCATTTCTTCACCCCTGATCACCCTCCTATTATCATGATATCCTTTGCAATTCTTACTCTATTTTATATAATAGTATGTTAATAATTTATTCAGAAATTCTTCGCTAAAATGTGAGTAAACTTTAGCAGAGGTTTAGTTTATTATTAACAATTTAAAGTTTTTCCTTTGTCCAGGAATGCCACTTTTCTCCACCGAAAGGTGGATTTCTGCTTTTTATTACCCTTCTTCCACAGCTAATGGTAGGCAATCTAAAACACTTTGACAAAACCCTATAATCTGACTCTTTTTTCATCCGCATTATACATATCAATATTTCTATTGAACTTGCTTTATTAGATTCTAAAACCTACAAAGTAGTAGAATAATTAAATATTTCTAATACATGTAGTTGTTTCTCCAACTAACAATTGGTGATCAAATATCCTGCCAAATCTGAGCAATTTTAATATTTCTCCATCCACAATGTGTCAGTGTTTATGATAAACTTGTTTTATTAAATTCTAAAACATATAGAGGTAGATGTGCTGAAAATTTCTTACCTATGTAATTATTTTATTTTAACTCATGTTAATTCATTATCATGCATATTCATTATCATACATGAAGTTTTTCTTTCTGAACATCTTGAATTTTTTTTGTATTTTCTCAATAAAATCACCAAACAAAAAATTATGCAAGTTCTTATGTATGATATGTAATACTAGTTGCTAAAAATTCAAGATAAGAGATGTACAGTGCAGATTTCTATTAGTTTATCTTCCCCTTCACCCCCTCCCTAAATACATGAAATGTGTCGGAATTTTACTTCACATGAGATTTATTTTTTAAAAATATTTTTGAGTGGCATCCCTGTTTATTGTTGGTTGTTATATCTCTCTTTGTTTTCAGAAATTCTCCATATTCAATGTATTCTTTGAACAATAACAAAATAACTTTAACTTTTAGAATTTAACTGTTTATTCTTGATCTTAATTTCAGTGTTGCTATTCATTTAAATCATGAAGATGTGTAATATGGATTTATACATTTTTAAATCATGTTATTTAGGATTTCGTAATGTATAATGTTACTGTTGAAACAAAACAAAACTAGTTTTTATGAATATTTTGTGGTATTTGAAAAATTGCAAGTATGTGGCTGCACACACACACATACACAAAAGGTTTTAAAATATAGCTACAGTTGACTTTCGTTAATCCTAACTCGTAGAAACCAAGAAATGTTCGGCTTCTCTGACACTTGAATTATCAAAAATATAACAAAAAAAAAAAAAAAAAAAAAAAAAGTAAATTTAAAAAGGGAGTTATAAGGGAGGGTTCATACTCCTTAGAGAAAAACTGTTAAATTTAGCAACACTCAAAAAATTAAGTTTTGGGATTCAAATCTCAGGGAAAAATCTCATGAAAAATGAAAATGTTCATTAAAATTCTGAAGGGAAAAAAAAAAAAAAAAAAAAAAAAAAAAAAAAAAGAAGATTATAAAAGCTGCAAAAATGAAATTTTTCCTTCTCACTTGTACATTCTTTGTGTTTATTTTTATTTGAATGATAAAATATTTCAAAATTAGGCAAACATTCACATTGCTGTAAAGGATAGTAGCGTAGAGTTATACAGTTTTGTAAAAAAATATGTATTTAAAAAAAAAAAAAAAAAAAAAAAAAAGCGTATATAACTAACTTATGTTTTATTTAAAAGGCAACAAAGGTTAGAAAGTTACCCTAGTAGCAAAATTTAGTCGGCCATTGAACGGCCTCTCATCGATGAACTTAAAGAACGGCCGATACTCGAAATCTCATCAAGAGCGATGAATCTCACCAGGAGTTCATCTAAAATATCTCTTCGGGAATAGTAGAATCTGATGACTGCAACCTGATGAATTTTAGAAGCTGTTCAGAGGGAAAGACACAATTTCTATCAAGTTTTCAAGTGATTTGTCATTGGTTCGATATCTTTTTTAGATGAATTTTTCCTCATTGAAAACGAATCTTAGATACTGCTCGAAATGATATATCCTTGTTATTACTCGAGCAAATTTTGAGGAATTGATGAAAGACCGACTAAAATAAGATAGATCAGAACAACTACTTTTAAAGCTTTATTAAATATTGTATTCTTAACCAAAATTACATAGACATTTGTGAAATTATGTTTGTATTATTACTATGTAAAAACTAATCAATAGTTGTTTGCTTACAAGGGAAGTATGAATCAGTAAAATTCCTATTGAACCTAAACCAAGCTTAAATTAAAGAGCATGGTCTGAAACATAGAACAGCGTGCAAATTTGCTGCAACAACCCCCCATGGAGCGAGAAAACGACACTAAAAGTTTTAGCTGTTTCCATCAAAACCAACGAACGAGAATCCATTAACAAGATGGTGTGGAATAGTGGTCACATAGCTCAGCTTGAGTGACGAAGGTCCTGAGATCAAATCCCAGTGACTGCTCGCATTTTTTTTTATTATTGTTTTTTTTATATAAATATAAATTAAATACAATATGAATATATGAATAATTTCAGGGGTGCGGGAAGACATGTAATAAATTCAATTAAAAAATTTATGATATATTTTTGAATTATTAAAATATTTTATTTCAACTAAAATATATACAGTGGTGGACATAATTATAAGACACCTATCTAATTTGACAAATAGTGAAAGAAAAGATTCAGAGCTTAAAAATGTTTTATCAAATACATCAAAAACATAAATTTATTCTATTATCATATATAATTATTTTATAATAATGATATTTTCATACAATTTAATGAAAAAACTTTAAAACATAATGGACAAAATTATAAGACACCAAGCGTTTTTTCAAAATACAGTGGTCACCATAATTAGCAGACTCTAATGGTCTAAAAGAAAATCCTCTAACATGGTTATTCAATATATCATGGAGCGCCGCCATTGTTTTTTATAACATGAAAGATGCGATTCAGCATCGAATCTATCAATTCTAACAAGATATCGCAACACAGTTCTTCCCAAGCACATTTTATAGCATTCTTTTGGTCTTCGACACATATAAACTGCCTCCCATTTCGGTAAACCGCACGAGCTAAGATCCCCGACAAGTTTTCAATGGTATTTAAGTCTGGGGAGCGAAAAGGCCACGGGAGAACATTGACACTTTGCTCTGAAAGCCATTTTTTTGTTTCGTGTGATGCATGAATCGGCATGTTATCATGCTGGAAAGTGTAGTTTTCGCCACAAAGAAGTTCACCGTATATGGCTAGTTGATCTTTAAGAAGATTCTTATACTTTTTGGAATTCATTCTTGAATGCACAAAAACAATATCCGTTTTCCCTTGAGCCGAAAAACCAGCCCAAACCATTACTGAGCCTCCATCCATTTGGCGGCTCATTAGTACATGAGGAGACTTCCGTAAATCATGCCAATAATATTGAAACTCGTCAGAACCATCCAGGTTAAATTTTTTTTCATCAGAAAATAACACTGAGTACCATTTGGAGGTCCAGCCCATAGTTTGTTTAGCGAAGTTTAGGCGCTCCATTTTGTGCCGGCTTAGAAGCGGTGGTTTTTTCTTCAATTTTTTATATTTCACATAGGCAGCGTTATGCAACACCCTGCGAATGGTTCTCCTTGAACAATTCAGTTTCAAAGCATTTTTAATGCCTGTAGTGATCATCTTATTCTGAGTAGCGAGTGAAAGCACATGGCGTCTGTCTCTCGAGGACAAGCAAGGAGTACATCCTGATATTTTAATCACCGATCCATTAATTCCTCTTTTCAAAACATTTCTAATTGCATATCTACAGCGTTTAATAACTTTTGAAATATTATTAATTGAAGCACCAGTTCCATTTAATCTCCAAATTACGCGAATTTCACTTTCTTTTAATTTTGTACGTCGTGGCGTGTTTGTAAATGCCTGAAGTCAGTTATCGTCTGCTTTAGTTAACTGCTGATGTCATAATACCATGCAGAAAATTTCCATATTGCACATTATTTTCGAAAAAAAAAGCAGGTGTTTTAATTAAAATGTTAGGGTGTCTTATAATTTTGTCATATTGAAATTTACAAATTTATTTTTAAGTTAATAATGACTCTGACTGTGATTAGAAGTGAGAAAATGATCAAATCATAAGCACTTTTCACGATGAGAACAACATGTAAAAGAAAATATATCACGATTAATTTCATTACAATCTTGTTCAACGTTGAAGCAGACATTTTGGAAATTATTCGGTTTTTCTTCGAGATGACCTGCTTTACAATATTTTAGAAATCATATTGTTATAATTAACTTTTTATTTTAATTTCTGAATGGCAGAAAAGCTGTTTGTGATGATTAAAAGGTTGAGAATGCAGAAAGAAAAGTGTAAATGTTATTGATGGACAGAAGAACAACTAAAAAGAAGATTTCAGACTGCATGGAATTAAATATGTTCTGTCAAAAGAGAAGAATTATTTTAATGGCCTGAAATATATAAGAAAATAAGGGAAAATATAAAGTTCACATTAGTTTGAACTAGTGTGAAAGTTAAGATGAACTCAGTTTGAATGGGAATGTTTATTTGTCATTAAAATTTCAGGACTTCAGCAGGGTTCCCATGGGTCAGGGGTCTGCAAAAGTCAGGGAAATTGAAATCAGTAAAAAATGTCAGGGAAAATTGCAAATATGACTCAAAAACCTGGAAAAATAGTTATATAAACCTGGAAAATGTTTTTTAAGCATGCAATTTATGTCACACATTGTGGTATTATGTTGTCTTTTATGTCATGGGCTAAATTTTGTTTTGTGATGTAAGCTATTTTTTATGTCACAAACCAAATTTCGTGACTGGAATTTTCAAAAAACAGACCTGGAAAAGTAAGGGAATTTTTATTTTTGAAATTGAGTGTGAACCCTGTAGATTTAGTTAGAATTAAGCAAATATCAAATTATACGGGTTTGAGTTAATATGAGTCAACTGTATCTTAAATTGATGTCAGACAATAGTACCTAAAAAAATTTAAATATTACTTTAGTATTTTGACTAGCTTAATTCACAGAGACCAATTTTCTTTACCTGTGTATTAATCCAACATAAGTTTGCAATCTCACAAATTGTATTATTTCGTCAAAAAACTGACCCCTAAAGGCTTTAGTTTATTAAAGAACAAATAGTTTCCGTAGGTATTAATATTATTAGAGATTGCAGGTATGTATTAAAAAAAAAATTTTTAAATGACTTTCCTTTTAATCAGGAGTATGTAAGTCATTGCAATCTTCAACTTATATTTAAGTGTTCATATAGAATTTAAGGTATATTTTGTGAACTGAAAAAGTTATATAATTACATTAGTTAATGGGTATAAATAAATCAATAATATTTCATGTGTTTTTTGCTTAATACATTTCATATATCTGAAATATAATGTTAGTATTTAAGCTAGTTATAAAAATGCATACGAAATTGAAAAGCTGACATTAATAATTTTTAGTTTTATTAAAGAAATTCTCTTTGCAATATTTCATTTTGAATCTTTTGAAGTTATTCAATGTACTAATTTTTCTGCATTATGTGTATGTGTGTGTATAAGTAAGTGTTTAATACATAAATATTTTTTCTTCATTTTTAAATTGAGGTATTTAAGTTTTGATTAATTAATGATCAGAGAACTTTGTAATATCAGCCTGATTTACTATACTAGTAATTATTCTTAGATAATTCAACTGTTTTCTTTCTGTAGGATAGACCAGAATGGTGATAATGCACTGTTTTTCAATCAAGATTTAAGTACTTTGCATCTGATGAATAACAGATTCCTGCCTTCAGCAAATTTTATTTTCCACATTATTAAGAAAAATGTTACAGAATTTTCTCTACATGTGTTGTCATTGTTGTTTTTGGCTGCAAAATATTGAGAACTCTCTTAAACAATATTTTGCAATTTAAACTGAATATTAAAATTCTGATTTCCTGATCAAAATAATTATATGTAAGATGTATTTGTAATTTTAAATTATGATATAATTTTATTTTTAGTATTAAAAATAGAATTATATCACAATTACTATTATATTTAAATGGTAATTATTTTTTTTTTCTTCTTAACTGTATATATAAAAGTTTTAATAGTTTTGTGTTTTTCTATTTTTGTAAATTTATAAGTCATCCTTTTTTATAAGTTGTCATTTCATTTAACATATATTAACATTTAACTGTAAAATCTATCAAGTGATTCACGATCCATCATTTCAAGAAGCATTGATCTAATATTTCTGTAACTGAGAGTGATTCCTTCCTCTTAAATGAAGCTGAATTTTTATAAAGTATCAGCAGAATTAAATTTAAGGAGAGAGAAAAAAAAATGTAGATCTATTGTAAAGACAAAAAAGAATTTATTAAAATTTCATAGTTATTTTAATATCTGAAAACCACACATTATTTGTCAGTACTAATATAAACCAGGTAACCTGGTCTTAAATTGAAATTTTTATAGGATATACATGTACAATCTAGTTCAGTGTGTTAAAAAAATGTGGGGGAGGAGAAATCACTGAAATGTGTAGTTTAACTGAGATATTTTTTTTCCTAATTAATATTTAGAATTTTTGCATATAGAAATATATATATCAAAACATAATGGTATAAATTAAACCCATTATAGAATTTTAAATCATATTTTATTTTGTATTTATACTGTCATTGCCTTTCATTTCTTCGTACTTATTTTATGTACTTTACCCTTTATTTTTATATTAAAAAAAAGCTCAGTTTTAAGGGTATATTTCTAAAATTATGAAGAATGTAGTATCCCCATAAGCACACCTTCATCCCAGGGCATCTTTCCCTACAAACATGGCCCACCAATGGCCAAGCAATTCTGCGCTCAAAGCTGGTAGATGGGAAGTGCCGTGTTCGATCCCAGGCCGTGCTCATTGACCTAGCCATTCGGAGTTTGCTGTGGTTTTCTCTGAAGCTCGTGTAAATATGGGGTAGGACCCCTTGGAAAGATCCCCATGGAGGGCATTCCATGTATAGGCCTAGGGCCCTAGCACAGTCAATCAGCCTTAAACCCTACAACTAACCAACCCTATAAAAATGAGTTGTTGGTCCATTGACAAATATTTAGTTCACATGGTTAGCGTTTGATTAGTTGAAATAATGTTGGTTGGCCCAACAGCATATTTTGTGTCCTCATCATCAAAATTTTATTTGTTGAGTAGCTACAATTGGTCCATCATAATGTAGAATGTTATGAATGCAACTGTAATTGATGTGTTAAATTAGAAAAAAACGGCACATTTCTAACCATTGTGTAACATCAAAGAAAATATATAAATTTATTACAAGCATTAAAATAATGTTGAAGACTTTATTTATTTGAGAAAAAGTTTTAAAATAGCAAATAGGAAATGCTAAAATGTATGGTTCCATATAAATTTTGTTTGTAGGGTTAAAATGCCCTGGAAAGAATAAATGCTGTATGGATAGTAAAACCAATACCAGGTAGTGGTGTATAAGATTTACTAGTGCAGTAGTATTTATCCTGTAAACCATTAAAAATAAATCTGTATTATTTCTCACAATGATAGATAAAATCTGCAGCATTTCTTTTCATAAAGAAATATTTCAAACTTTTGAACTCTATATTCTTATGTTACACATATTCCTTCTTTATCAGTAGATTTGTAATACTAATTGCATTGTGAAAACACACATCTTTTATAATACATATTAACAGAATTTCACAATTCTGTGAAATTACTTTTTTTTTAATTGTACTGTTCAAAATGTTTTAAATGTTGATTTAAAAAAGGCCAAGCTTTGTCGTCTTCCCCATCATATAAAACTTTTCAGCAAAAAGAAAATTAATATTCAGAAAAATTACATTTCAGTTAAATTTCCCTCCCCTCCCCCCACATTCCATTTTAAGCTTTTCTATTTCCATATGAAGTTAAATTTCAGAAATATCAAGCTTTTTTTCTTCTATCCAAAACTGCAGATTTTCAATAAATATTGGAATAATTGTTATATACATTAAATTCTATGCTCACTAGACAAATTTTATAACTAGTTTGTGTACAAATTAAAAAACAGACAATTTTTTAATTTGTGTCAACAGTAGATTTTTCATTTTGAAGAAAGGGATTGGTCTCTCTTTAGGCATGTATATATAATGTAAGCACATAAGCAAAAAACTTTATATTGGGTTAGAAGTCAGTTTTATTTATTTTTGTGTGTAATATTTTATCTTTCTTACACATTTAATATCATCTCAGTTTCCATATTTTACTGTAGTATTAGCTCTGTTTAAAAATGGCGCAATGATTAGACATTTTTACTTAATGAAATTATTAAATGAAATAATATATTTTCCTTAAAATCATCTGTTTTTGGAATTGTGTGGCTTAAAATTAACTGTTTGTAGCAGTAATTAGGAAGTCAGAATGCATGTATATCCAATAAATAAATAAAATATTACATATTCTTTAATTGTGTGGTTGTTAAGAATATTTTCATGTCTGATATGGTTAAATTTTCTTTCTATAATACTCTGTTTATGCATAACATTGTAAATATATAATAAAATATTTAATTTATAAATTATATCACTTTAAAAAAATATTTATTACATTAAAATTTCTTTTTTAGGAAAAACAAAGTAGAAGTAATTTTTTTTTTTTTTTTTTTTAACTTTTAGAACATCAATCTAGAAATGACTGTACTACTTTAACTGATTTTGAAACTGTTTGACTTTTGTTAAAATTTATACACTAGTTTACTTTTAGTGTTATTTATGAATGCTTAATGAAGTGTTATTTTGGTTTTAAGTGTGTGATGGGTGTCTTAGAATGCTTTTTAGTTCTAATTAGAAATACACAGTCTGAATGATCACTTGATGTACAGATACATACTATTTTTTTTTTCTCTATGAATATATTAATAGTAATTAAACATATATGTAAATTATCATCTTGTTAAAATGTCAATAATCTGATCATTCAGTCCATCAGTAATAGATAATGTTTATATCTTTCCGTATGTATTTTCTCCATAATAGAATATTCTATTGACCTGTGATATAGAATAATTATTTTACTGTTCCTGTGATAATTAAATTTCCCTATCTATCAATGCTTTATCAGTAATATGCTTTTTGTAGATCATATTGTGCTCATGTGGTTTAAATTCTTATTTTACATTGGAATATTACTTTCTGAATTTTATTTATTTGAGCCAGATTACACCTTCTATTTATAAAAATTTCCTCTAATGTATCTTTTTACTTTAGAAATAATTTTGTCTTTTAATTTCTTTTTTACAAAGTCTATTCTATATGGTCACATGTAAGCATTTTAATCATTTTCTCCATCTGCTGTTGCGAGATTGCATTTTAATATATTTATTTTTATAGCATCATGACCCATAGTTTGCATAATCACTTAAGAAAATTGTTCATTATCATATTGTTAAATGAACTTGTCATTTCATATATTTTGTTATAAATGTGATATTTAAATTGAATATCAGCCGCCTTCATAAATTTTCTATAAAAGTCTTATTTAATATGTCTAGCGAACCTTGATTTGTTTTATGAAGTAGTCTGTTCAATATTTTAAGATAAAATTATATTCTCTCTCTCCTTTTTTTTTTTCTTCTTCTATCTGTTAGAAATATTTTAAATGCATACTTATGCCTTATGCTTAACTGCTTAATCCTTTTTCTTTTTTTTTAAATTGGAAATATAGAATTTTCTTTAATATATTCTCTGTCAATGTCACGTGACTGCCATTTGAAACAATATGCGTGTGATCGGCAGCGAATGCGTTAATGCACTGTCATATAGATATATATGTATACAGGGCTGTTAAAATTGAAGTTTGCCTATTTAGAAGGCTCTAGTGCCAGTTCTATTGCTCGAAATAAAACAAAATTTCACTAGTATAAAATTTTACAAATTATGTGCTTTGCAAAAATAAAAAAAATAAAATTAGTTAAAATTTTTGTCAGTAGGTGGCAGGCACTGTGCAAATATCTAAGGTGATTTTTGCAGATATTTTTTTTTTTTTTTTTTTTTAAGGAAAATTTATTTTATGGTTGGTAATTTTTGTTCATTCTATCAGTATGGGTCAATTGAGATGAAACACACAAAATTTATTAATTATTATTTTTTTTTTTTAATTTTTGCAGACCACAGTGCCACCTAATTATTTTTTTCAATAGGTGGAACTACGCTCTGCAAAAATTAAGAAAAAAAAAAAAAAAGTTACAATTTCCATCGATTGGTGACACTACACTATGATGATTTTTGAAGAGATTTGTAAAAAACGAAATTAATTTTATGTGTTCATCTGTAATAACCGAAACTGATAAAATGAATTTGAAAAATTATCAACTGTTAAGTAATTTTTTCTTAATTTTGTTTTTTACAAAAAAATTTCAAAAATAGCCTTAGATATTGGTGCAGCACCACCTATTGACAAAAATTTTAACCAAATCTTTTATTCGATTTTCGCAGAGCACATCACTTGTACTAACATAGTAGTGAAATTTTGTTTTATTTGGAGCCTTAGAACCCACTCTAGAGCCTTCTGAATAGGCAAACTTTAATTGTAACAACCACGTATATATATAAATTTATCATTTTAAACGTTTTGTTATTTATATTCAGGTTTAAAGTAGAAATGATATCTTATACCTTGAATCATTTTCTGTTGTTATTTGTATAATTAGTGTTTGGTATCTTTGTTCAAGATATATTTGAACTTATATTTGCTTATTGTTTTAGAATAAGCAAGTGCCAGATTTGTATTTGTTTTACATTATAGTTTTAAGATTTTAGTTTATTGTTATTTATTTTTATTTATTTATTTATTTAAATATTCAAATGTAGTATTAAGAAAATTACTTAACATTTTTCTGAATTAAAAAAAAAAAATCAAAATAATAATAATAATTTTTGAGCATATCTATTGTTTTACTATTTTGTTATGAGTGTGATGATTAAATTTAATGCAAGTTATTTTCTTAAATTTTCTATAAAAATATAAATATTTAGTGATATTTAGTCTGCTTTTTCAATGCCTTACTGTAAAAACCTGATTATAAGCACTCCCCTATAATTAAATTATTAATTCAAAATCTATTTTATTATTAAGCTAAATTGATGATTCAAATTAGTTTATTCCTATGGTTACTATGAAAGATGAATAAAAAATTAAAGACTGATTTTGATATAGTGAAAATAAATCTTGAAGGTTATCAAACATTAATTTAGGGTATATAAAATAATAAGAGTATACATTTAGGGACAAAAAAAAAAAAAAAAAAAAAAAAAGGGCTGCACTGCAGAAAAATTGATTTATACCTTTTTTATTTGTAATAACTTTAAAATTTATGGCTGAAACAAATACAACTGTCATGTTTGCATAATACCAAAGACATGAAATGATACCTATGTGCATTTTCGATTTAGTAATTTGCTTTATTACACTCTACGAAGTATTTAATAAAAATCTACATAAAACTTCCTTTTTAAACATAAGTTAATGAACATATACTTTGTATTCTGTTATGATTTATTATATGAAATAAACAAGTTATATTTTAATATATGAAATAAAACTACTTATTGTAAGATCTAAACAATTACTTAATAAAAATATGTATTCTGCATTGGGTTAATTCCACCTTTATATGGAATTACTGCTTTAATGTGCAATGGCATAGTATTATGCAGAGTTTTAATATAAATCTCAGAAATTTCAATGTGTCAAATATCACAAATAATTTTTTCTTTTTCTGGCAGAGTTGTAAGCTGCAAATTTCAAATCCTCTCCCCCTAAAGTGTATGCAAAAGACGACATAACAAAACCTATTCGAAAATTTGCTTTTTAAACGATAAAATTGGCAGTTGCAGAAAGAGAAAATATCCAAGTGTGGCTTTTTTTTGTCTCTTGGTATATATGTAGGTAAATATGAAATGCACAAAACACATTTTATTTATTACACATAACATTTTACTAAAATATAGTTTTTTTAATTTTTTTTTTTTTTTTTTTTTTTTTTTTAAAGAACAAATGATAAATTGCATGTTGGTGCCATCTATCAATAAAAGAAATATTTATTTAATAAGGAAATCTGTATTATAATCAAATATGCACATTAGAAATTATTGTATTGATGTAATAAATTATTACATCAATACAATAATTTTTAAATATATATATTCAAGGAAACTTTTAATTTTCATAAAGGTAAACAAAAGACTTATTTCATTAATACTAATATTGTCTTGAGCTTCATATATTTTTTTAAATTGAAATAATTAAATTAAAGGTAAAGCTAGTACTTTTTTAAAAATGCAACCTTTGTTTGATAAATAAATAAAAGGACTCTATTGTTTAGTATATGAATGGCAGAAAAGTTTACTTATATGTTATATTATTATTTTAATGAATATTGAAGAAGCCTATAAGAACTTTTTCTGGAATTAAGACTGGTGCTGTCATCTATAGAAAAATACATTTATAGTTTCTATTTCAATATAAAGCTATAGTTATTTTATAGTTCTCATTCCCACATTGCATTATTATTTTGTAAAAACAGAAGGATAAGAGGGGAATTAGTAATTTTTGCTGTAGAAAAATTATTTTAAAGAATAAATTAATTTAAAATCATTAAATATACATAAACTTTCGGAAATTAATTTTACACTTAAAAGGAAAAAATGTAAGGGGAGGTATCTTTTTTTTTAGGATTATGGAAAAAATCCAAAATTGTCTAAAAGTGGAGAGAGGGCTTTTTTTTCGAGGGGGGGGGGGCTTATATTTGGGATTTTACGGTAATATGTTTTAAGATAAAAACTTTCTTTTATAAATGTTTTGTTTTGAAATAAATTATGTTTTGATACATATATTATCAACTTTAGAATGAGAGAATAAAATAGATCTATCAAGCACATTTAACAAAAATGGTCCTGCCTGAAAAGATTCATTATGCCAAATTATTTAGGGAGTTTTTTCCAATGGACATTTCTTGTTATTGGTGAAATAATTGAAATTTTAAGTCAGCTTTTTTCAAAATTTTTCTACCAAAAACTTTTTAAATATGCTTACTGATATTTGAATTATTATTTTCAATAATCCTGATATATTTAAAATACAAATCTGTTTCGCTATGCAGTAAAAAGGTTTTCAAAATGTTCATATATACAACAATGAAACAAATTCAACTTTATGTGGTAATCCTGTCTTTATTTTCTTTTAACTGTATGTAATCAAGTTGTTTTATATGTTTGTTTTTGTAGTATATTCAGTAGATGTTTTTGAAAAAGGAAAGATAAAATTGTTTAGTAATGTTTGAATTATTACATTAACATTTGTTTTGCTACGCATTAAAAAAGTTTTTTATATGTTCATATGTACATCAAACAAATATGTGTACGTAGCACCTTTTTTTTTTTAAATTGTAATCTGGTCTTTTTATTTGTAATGTTGTTTCTTATGTTCATTTTTGTGTATGTTTGCTGTTTTTTTTTTTTTTTTCAAAAACATAAAATGTTGTTAAAAAAAAAGAAGTTGCTAATGACTTTTACTGTTTGACAAATTTATCATTTAAAGAATTTTGTTTTGAATGTGATATCAAAACACTTTCATCCATTCATTTGATGTTTTTAATGTAGAATTACATAATTTGTTTTTAATATGTTTTAAGATTTGTATCTTTTTCATTATGCCATTTGAACATTTTCAAAATATAACTGTATTTGGCAATCAATTCTGATTTATATCCTCTCAGCACACTTTACTAAAAAAAAAAAAAAAAAAAAAAAAAGTTATCAATTTTCTATTTTATTGTGAAATAATTTTGTTCATTTTTGTGTATAATTATGGGCTTTTTAAAGAGAGGATAATAAGCATCATTATCAGGAATATTTATTTTAAGAAGTCCTAATAGTCAAGGACTATTTAATATCTCAGCAAAGTTTGTTGCTGTTAATAAAACCTGTGATATACAATTTACATTTTTGTTTATTTTCTGTGCTTGTGTGTCTCCTTTTATTATAATTTCATGTCACAAGAAATTTTTTTAAATAATAAATACAATTATTCACCTAGAAGGGAAAGGGGAATGTGACTTTAAGTTTCTTTTTCTTTTTCTTTTTTTTTTTTTCTTTATACGTGTAGTATAATTAGAATGTCATCTGTCATTTAAAATATTTTGATTTATACTGTCTCACTTTTCTTTATCTCTTTAGGTTTTATTATAAACTACATAACTATATAAGATTAAAACATTGTTTTTTAATTTATTGGTTACTCAGAGTGGCTAGTAACCTAGAAATCAGAGAATTTCACAATACTGAAAATGTCAGGGAATTTGATTAAAATTTGCAAGAGTCAGTGAATTTTCACTAATTCTTGAAATAAAAATTGCAAAGCCTCATTTAAATGTAGGAAATTATAGAGAAAAAATGTCAATTTATAAAATGTCGTACCAAAATGGAAAAAAAATGACCTAGAAAGTCAGGGAATATCAAAATGATCAAATGCTAGCCACCCTGGCCATAATTCTGTTGAACTTTAACAAGTAATATTCTCAGTACTGATATAGTGAAACACTGCGAGAATGCAGGATAACAAATCTTCAATGATAATTGTACATAATAAAAGTACTTGGCTGTTTTCTTCTTTTTAATTATTTAACTGCCATATGGTGAGTCATAGTTTATGAAAAAAAAGAGAAAGCAAGAAAAAACAACTAGGCACATTTTATATCTATATTAACCAAATCAGTTCCCCCCCCTCAGAAAAAATAAGTTTGTTTATACTGAGCAAATACATTAGGTACATAATATGAAAAAAAAAAAAAAATGCCTCTTACAGTGTGATTGCAGTGGATAGCTATTGTAGAGTGCCTGTCACACTCATTGCATGAATACACTTCAACTAAACTGAGCTTTTATGTAATTTTTTTTTTCTGTAAATTATATGAGGTCATTGTGCCTAAATGCGACAGTGTCCATTTACTGAAAATCTAAATGCAAAAATCGTATACATATGCATCATAATGGAACATCCACATTTCAAGAATGGTCCACAAAACTTTTCATTGCATTTTAAATGTTTTGTCTAGTAGAATTTTCTCTTGCTATACACATTGTTCATTATGGCTCTTCCAACATCATTCCCAAGTTGCGATGAAACATCTTCAAATAGCAACTGTAATTTTCTCCATTTGCCTTTCAAGGTCAAATAACCACTGTTACATCATGTCTTTGAATACCTTTTACATCTATCGGAAGCAAATTAAAGAAAATACTACACATTTTGAATTAGAGGTATTTAAAAAAAAATTATCGCATTTAAGCATATGTTTACTGCATTGTCCTAATTGCGACAAATTTCATCCTTTGAATGCCGAGAGGCTTTTAGTTGATATACAAAGGTAAGCTTATACAATTTTTCTTTTTTTAAGTTTAAATTTCTTTATTCAGTTTAATTTAAGTATGTGTATGTTTAAAGATAGAAATTGTGAATAATTCTAATTTCATTTAGCAAATAGATCATCTCATCATGTACAAAACAGAAATTTCTGTATAGGTGTATTAATTGGTTACAGCTGAGTTATTGCTTAATAGGGTGGAATTTCAAAAATTCATTCCTTAAATGATAAAAAAAATTGTTGTCATATAAGGTAAAGACACCAGTGCTCGTCACCCCTAAAATCTGCACCAGTAGTCGTCACCCTCTTAAAAGAAGTGTTAAAATAACCGTTTTATAACCTGTATGAATTTGAATCTACCCGCATAAGATTCTCCAAAGCCTTCTGCTTCTTATGACATAAAAAGTTCGATTTCAACTATTGGGGAAGAGTAGGGAGAAACAAAATAAGGGAAGTATACGTTAAATTACAATTGAATTGAGTCAACGTAAAGCAAATGATTAAGGGAATACATATGCATTTCTTGATATATTTTGTTGTTTGCTGCTTTTGACATTGCTCATAAAGCATTGTATGTAATGCTTATGAAATGCAGAATACGATTTATGTGCAACTTTTTAAAATTTGACATAATATAAAGGTTTTTAAGGTATGACGACTACTGGTGCATATTTTGCACATTTTACCAGTGCTCGTCACACCTGACGAACACTGGTGTTTTAACATTTTTAATAACTGGGTAATTTTTTTGATGAAAAATACTATATTTTCGTTTAAAATTATGATGGTATAATTTTTACTTTAATTTGACTATCGGCACCAGTAGTCGTCAGGGGTATTCGTAAATGTAAACAAATGTATTTTAACCTCAAGAACGTGAACTTTATTGCACTTGTAACTTTTGTATAGCTTGTTTAAATAAAGTAAGTCATGGTACCTTTAATTCACTATGACTGACTTTAAACCACCTAAAATTTTCCATATTATTTTGCTGGAAAAATTAAACAGTGGCACATAAACATATTTAGTTATAAAGAGCTTTTTCTAGTTTTCTGTTATATATTTTAGAAAAACAGACATGATTACTCCATACATCTGTCTAATGTATTTTAAATTTTTATGATGTCATGCTTTTACGAAGATGTATTTAAGTGATGTTTAAGTTTTTTATTGACCGTGATAATTTAATTTTAATTCATATATATTTCGAAAATGATAAAATACAAAGGCTTAATTTCATAGTTAGCATGACTGTGAGTCGGTTCAAAATTATGTTAAGGCTTTTTTGTTATGTTAGATGCAGGTGAATAAAAACTTATATAGAAAATATTAAACATTAAAAACATTTCTTAAGCAAGTTTTCTGTTTATACATTATATTAATTATGTAAGATAAACAGATAGTTAAAATGTTGATCAAAATTACCCTGTTGACTGTTGTTCTTAAATAAATAAAATTGTAAGATAATATTTGATAACATTAATTAACATTAACATTTGATAACATTAATATCCATAATATTTGATAACATTAGCTTGATGTGTAGAATATTCTTAGCAAGATTTGCCACCTTCGCTGGTCCCTATATTTAAATAAAATAGGAAAAAATCGATATCATTATCAAAAAAAAAAACAACTTTGAAATCAGTCGAAACCGCAGTTAATGTTCCCGCTGGCTTCTGTAATAACTTTCCGTCCCGCAATATGATGATTGGCTTCTACTGCCTTCGGCATAAACTTAACCGCTTTTTATCTCCCCCCCCCCTCTCCCACGGGTAAATTTAGAATTTTAAGCAAATTGCATATTGCGTACTTTTAACCAATACCCACACATCAAAACTCGCCTTTCTGAGTCAATTTGGAGTAGAGCTAAGGTTAAAAACGTGTTTTTTGTCCGCCCGGCCGAGGGAAGAGGGGAAGGGTAATTTTGCAAAATCGCCTTATAATGCGTGTAAGGTACACATACACAACCAATCAACGCATAAAAAAAATCCCCTCCCTAAACTTGAAAACATATATATATATATATATTGCCACCCTCACATAGACGAAAGATCTTCGCAAAATATCTTTATACTAGGTGTTGGATGCATATGACCAACTCACACATCAGAAATCGCCTTTGTAAGATTATTTAGAGCAGAGTTATGCGTAGAAATACGTTTTTGCTACCCTTTCTCAAAATTTGGTCAGAAAGAATTAGGCAAAAATACCTTTACAGTATTTTTGGGTACGCATAACCAATCAAAGCATCAAAAAATTGCTTTCCTGATATAATTTGTCCTGATATAATTTGGAGAATAATTACTCTTGAAAACGTGTTTTTGCACCCACCCCACACATAATGAGGAAGGAGAGGCGAAGGATTTCTCAAAATTCCTTTATAGTATTTGTTAGGTACGCATAATCTACCCATACGTTAAAAAAAAAAATTGCAATACAAAAAGAATTTTTTATATACCGTGTTTTAAAATTTTCTGTTGAATCATATAAATGCTATTGAAGGCAGCGAGAACCCGAAACAATTGGCTAAAAATATTTAAAAAATCCATTGTTACAGTCTTCTGAGCTTTTCTGAAAGTTTCAAATGTCTAGCTAGTCGAGAAGTCAGTTAAAAATCGATTGCAAGATTTGTACTGAAAACGCTGCCGAAAGCTGCAGGGACCCGGAGCAGTTGGCTAAAAGTATTTAAAAAATGCATTTTCATCGTGTTCTGAACTATTCTGAAAGATTCAAATGTCTAGGTAGCCTGGAAGTTTGTTAAAAATCAATTGTAAGATTTGTACTGGACAAACAAACAAGAATACGCGTTAATAAAAAGCATGGTAAAATCAATCTTACTGCGATAATTTGGAACAAAGTCACTCTTAAAAACGAGATTATTACCCCCTCCCCTGCTACTTACCCTCTGCTTTAAGTAAAGATATTTTTAAGAACGAATAAAATTTTGAAAACTTTTTTAAAAGCAAAGAATGTTCAAATTATTTCACATATGAATTTGTTTTATTCGCAATATTTTAAATTTTACCATTTAATGTTTTGTGTTTTAAACCCTAAGAATGGATTTGGATTCTAAATATGTTCCAAAGATATTCTGTTTCATTTAATTTTGCAAAAAACGCAATTAAAATCAAACTATAGAGCAAATTGTTGCGTTTTATTTACATGACGACCACTGGTGCAAACACCTGACGACTACTGGTGAAACGCAGTTTTCAAGTGACGAGCACTGGTGCATTTTTATAGGTTTAATTATTATTTTTTTAAAAAAATTGGCTTAATGTATTGAAAAATTGAAAGTATCTAACAACAACTAGAAGAAACAGTGTATAAAATAGACCAAAGTATAATATTGATACATAAATTCCACATGAATGCCACGCGAAAAAAACAAACATTTTAAAAATAAGGCCTTAAGAGTGACGAGCACTGGTGTCGTTACCTTATATACCTGGATTTAAAATATTGGGAAGAGGATGACATTAGACAATATTCAGATGCAGTAATGATGTAATGATGTGCATATGTGCACTTAATAAAATATCATGATTGTTATTATAATAACAGCTAATTCTTAATAAATATTTATGTTATTTTGTACATAGATTGATAAAAAAGTCAAGTGACTTTTTTTTTTTTTTTTTTTTTTGTAGAATGGAAGTATAAGAGGATAGAAATTTAGGATTACATAGGAACCAATGCCTACAAATGTCATCTTAACCCTTTAAGAACCAGGTGTATTGGAGTATTTTTAACTGATGTAGGCGTGGCTTTGAAATTTTGATTTTTTAACAAGCATATTTTTCTCGCAAATAATTACTAAAAAAGATATAATACTAATAATGTTATTTCTAACTGATGTACTTGAAGCATTGATTGTATTAATATGAATATTGTGTATGATTTTGTGAAATGATGGATTGTTCAGGATTTTAAAATTTATAAGGTAGGCAGATACAAATAGTCAAGAAACAAGACTACACTTGAACAGTCAATAATATTCATAAAGAGTGGAAAGTGTTAAAAACTACTAGAATGTATCCATCCACTCTTTAAAAGATTAATATGATATTTCTGGTCATGGGTTGCTATGTATTCCACATTCCTTCTGCTATTATTTACATCAATTTAAAGCTTATAATTCTATGTTCATATTGTACTCTGCTAAAATTTACCCTAAAACATCTGGTTTTGGTTAAGATGACATTTGCAGATATGGGTTCCTATGCAATTCTGAATCCTTATTATCAGTGGCATACCAAAGGTGGGGCGGAGGCGGCGGTCCACCCCTGGCCTCTGGTCTTTGGGGGCCTCTGAAGAAAATTAACCTTATGTATATATATCTGGCGAAGTTATTGTGCCATTATTTTAACATGAAATATTCCCTGCATTTTCCCTTTAGGCTGTAGTTTTCTGTCTAAAGAGCCTTAATGTGCAAAGTGTTATCCTACAGCGACAACTCCAAAACCAAACTAGTATATTGTAGCCACCACATGACTTTCTTCTACATTCTCCTACACAAATTCTCCCAGTAAAAATAATTTATTAAAATTATCTTCCTGATGAATGCAGATTATTTCCATCCCAGAGACTAGGGGTGTTTGTGTTCCGGATTTTTTATTTCCCACCAGTAATTTTTTAATAGTGATATTATTAGTAGTTTTCTAGTAATGTTTAGCAATTAAATTTAGCCAAAAATATAATTCGTAATTACTGGTGTTAAACAAAATAAAAAATCCGGAATGCAAACACCCCTGAAAGATGCAATATAACACTAAATATCAAAAGAAAGTCAATTTTATTCTCTATATGACATCTTAAAAAATTGCAATTTTTTTTTTCTTCTTCCTTAAAAATGAAAAACTCGATACCTTTATTTTAAATTATTGCAGATCGATAGTTCAACCACTCATTTTAAAAGTCTGGATGAGCTATTTCGAAAGACACCCATAATGAAAATTTGCTCTCTTAATTTCATAAGGATTAATAAAAAATAATTCCTTTTATATACATTTATACAAAATTTAGAAAAAGCGGGATGGCAACATCACCTGTTGGAAGATTTCCATCAAACGTTGATAGACACTAATTTTTGTAAAGTTGCAACTACATATATTGTATGAAATTTTCTGCAGTAGTTACTGAGATATAGTTGCTACAAAATTTTGTCACAGACACACACATTTTCGAAACATTGTTAAATCGTGTTCTAAACCTCTTGAAACATGTAAATCCATTTAAAACCCGAGGTTGAAAATTTTTGCAAATCCAATAATTCCTTCTACTGAATATAGAAGAAAGTAAAAAACTTATTTATGCAAAGCCTGACTAAAGCAGGGTTCTTGTTAGGTTTTAGCTTCTGAATTAATCTTAAAACTTACTTTATTATCTTTTTAATAGACTTAAGGGAAGAAATGCAAGGGGGGAAAACTGCAATTAGGGGGGGCCCCAAAGAGATTTTCGCCCTGGGCCTCGAGAGTTGTAGGCCCGCCATTGCTTATTACGTGCAATATAAGTTTTTTGCTGTAATTTTGGGACACCCTGTAGATAATTAAATACATTTACGGTTTTAATGATAAAAATGAAAATAATTTATTTTGATTTGAATTGAAAAAATGACTGTTTTAAATTATTTTTTGAGGAGACAATCAAATGTGGAAAAAATTATTTTTTTTCTTCATGTGTGTGAGTATATTGTAAAGGAAGAGGGGGAGGGATTACCCGGGTTTTTATCACCATTCACGATTGTGAAATGATAATAGTAGAGTTTACCTATGCAAATAATGTTAAAACAGGATTATTTAATAATTCAAAGTCTTAAAATTTTCTGTAGGTGATTACATAAGTTATTTTATAAACACTGAAATTGTAATTAAATTAAAAATTATTACAGTAATATTTTAAGTAGAGATCATATATAAAATATCTTTTCTCCAATGAAATTGGCAGTCTGACATATAGTTTCTTTTGTTTATACTGGAGGGACAAAAAATATATGCCACATTAAAACATACCGAACCATTTTTTACAATTCATACCCTAGAATCATCCCCAGATATTTAGACTTAAAATATACCTATTAATGACATAGTGTGTATTTTTTATGAGCAATAAATGAGAAAAATTTAGTTAATTTAAAGAAATAAGTTCAAAAAATATCCAAATAATGAATACTAACATATTTTTAAAAACCTTACTTTCACCAGGGGCTCCTGGCATTATCAAAAGCGACCTTCTGTGGAAGTGCTCCAAGTTTCTAGTGAGCTTGTGCCATTGTTATTGGCTCCAGCAGACTAATCCACCAACAGGTGGTGCTAGATTTGTTCTACGTCAGCAGAGAACTCTTTACTATTGCAAGATTTAGAATTACTGAAAATTTCAATGGTATCTCTAAAAAAAGCATACATCACGTTCTTGTAATCGGCAATTTTCGTTGTCTCGTTGAATTGTATACTGATGTTTTCTTTTTGCACGTTTTTTGCTAAGGCAGTAGTGTTTTTGTTAAACTTAATGTCGGAAATATGTTCTTTTATGCGGTTTTTAATTTTTCTTTCTGTAACACCAATGTAACAGCCACTTTCGGAGTTGGGTCCAGAGAAGGGGATAATATAAATTCCGGCGGTTTTGAGGGGATCGATTATCAGTAGAGTCCTTATCACTCCGGATAAATTGATAAATATTGTGGTTGGGTTGAATCGGTATTTTATAATTATGCTTGGCTGTCTCATTTTAAATTTTTACAGGAACTCCATGATCGTATGGCATACTGTAGGTGAATTTGAGGGGGACTTTCTGACAGAGATATGGTTAATTTTTTAATATGTTTATGATATAATTTCTGGATAATGTTTTTAGGGTATCTTGCTGTATAAGTGGTTTATTGGATAAAATTTAGTTTTTTTGTAAAATTTGGGAGGTTAAATAAACTAGTATAGCACAGTTAATATGAGATTGGATAGCATTAATTTTATAGGTGATATAGCGTTAATTTTATAGGTGATATAGCGTTAATTTTATAGTTTGATGTGTTTTACTATAATAGCTTATAATTTCATTACTGCTGGTAGGTTTTCTATATACAGAAGTTTGGTTATTTTTGGTTTGTTTAATACTAACATCTAGATAATTAATTTGGTTATTTTCTTTTATTTCATAGGTAAACTTGACGTTCGAGTCTAAGTTATTAAGCTGTTTTAAAATTTTCTCTACAGGGTCATTTTTGTTCACAATGACAAAAATATCGTCGACATAATGATACGAGCAGTAGAATCTGTTAGGTAATGTTTTTTGGATTTTTTTCTTCAAGGATCCTAAGTTATAATTTGGCGAAGAACCCGGATATAGGGGACCCCCTAAGTTCCTCTTTGGTTTGTTTGTATTGAATTTGAAATAAATTTCTTTAAAAATTATATTACTAGCTGCAATAAGGGTGGGGGTGAATTTACTATCATAAGAATCCGTGATTTTTTGATTGATAATTTCAGAAATTTCTTTGATGTCTATGGAGAGGTAGAGGTTAATAATATTGAAACTAACTAAAACTTGATTATCCTGAATTTTAAGGTCCCTAATTTTTTTTAATAAAATCTTCAGTAGAAGTTTTACAACTTTTGGATGGAGGGAATAAGTTTCAGTAAATATTAGTCATGTATTTCTCAAATGAGTAAGTGAGGCCTTCACGTTTACTGACGATAGGGCAAATTTTAGAGGAATTCGTATGGTTATTATTATTATTTTTAAAGATTTAAGAGCCTCAAGATCCTCGCTGTTATTCTTGTTATTTTTAAGTTGTTTTACCAGATTATCATGGACCATGTTTCTAATTTTAATTCTTTTGGTGCTCAGGGATTTTATTAATAGCCATTTCTATTTTAGCAATACTATCATTGAGATGGTTGGTTGTTCTAGAATAAAGTTGGGTCCTAATTTTAAAAGGTTATCCTGATGTGAGTTAATTTTGAAATCTGATAATTTTTAATAGGGTGCTCTGGGTTAGGATGAGTGGAGGTGATATTGCGCTTTTTAACAGGAATTTAAGTTTTTTATTATGCTTACTCAATTATGTTCTTTTCCACGGTGCTGAAAGTCACATATACAAACCACAATATAGCAAAACAGTTCAATAGCCACATATACAAACAAACCAAAGGGGTCCCTATGGGGTCTCCTATATCTGGGTTCTTTGCCAAGTTAAAACTTAGGATCCTTGAAGAAAAAAATCCAAAAACATTACCTAACAGATTCTACTGCTCGTATTGTTATGTCAACGGTATTTTTGTCATTGTGAACAAAAATGACCCCGTAGAGAAAATTAAAAAAAAAAACAGCTTAATAACTTAGACCCGAACATCAAGTTTACCTATGAAATAAAAGAAAATAACCAAATTAATTATCTAGATGCTAGTATTAAAGAACCAAAAATAACCAAATTCAAACTTCTGTATATAGAAAACCTACCAGCAGTAATGAAATTATAAGTTAGTATAGTAAAACACCTTATCACTATAAAATTCACGCTATCCAATCTCATATTAACTGTTCTATAGTAGTTTGTTCAACCCCCAAATTTTACAAAAAGAATTCAATTTTATCCAACAAACCACTGATAAAGCAAGATGCCCTAAAAACATTCTCTGGAAATTATATCGTAAATGTATTAAAAAACTTAAACATATTTCTAACTGTCAAAAAGTCATTCTCAAATTCACCTACAGTATACCATACGATCAGGGAGTTTCTGTAAAAATTAAAAATGAGGCAGCCAAGCATAATTATAAAATACTGATTAAACTCAACTGCAATATTTATCAACTTATCGGTAGTGATAAGGACCCTATTGATCCCCTTGAAACTGCTGGAATTTATAATATTCTCTTCTCTAGACCTAACTCCGAAAGTGTCTGTTATGTTGGTGTTACAGAAAGAAAAATTAAAAACCACATAAAAGAACATATTTCCTATGTTAAGTTCAGCAAAAACACTACTGCCGTAGCAAAAAACGTACAAAAAGAAAACATCTGAATGCAATTCAGTGAGACAACGAAAATTGCCAATTATGAGAACCCAAAGTATACTTTCTTTAGAGAAACTATTGAAATTTTGAGTAATTCTAAATTTTGCAATGGCAACAAGCTCCGCACTGATGTTGACCAAATCTAGCGCCATCTGTTGGAGGATGAACCAACTGGAGCCAACAACAATCACACAAGCTCACTAGGAACATGGAACACTACCACAGAAGGTCGCTTTTGATAATGCCAGGGGCTTCCATTGACAGTGACTCAGAAGTAAGAGTGCCTAAGTAAGGTTAAGGTTTATTTAGTAATTTTTGAAATAAGCACAATTATATTTTTTTTTTCAGGAATTTACTGCCGTTAACAAAAAAGTGATCAAAGACGAATTTTCTGGGGATATTTTATAGGAGAGTGTTTATTCTAGAATCATACATTGGGACTCCCTTCCTCCTCTTAAACTGAATTGCAAGAAACATAAATCATCACTCCTTTTTAAAAAGTTTCTAATTCATAAATAATAATCTGGTATGGCAATCACACGACTTTCTATTACACCCTGCATTTCAATATTATAAAGACAGATTGCAGATTAAGGAGTAAGATAAGAACTGTGTACTAAAATAATTCTGTATGAGGGGCTACCTTCCTATATCAACTCTCTGTTTCAATGTAGTAAATACAATTAAAAACATTAAAAAACCTTACTTTTATTTCTCCATATTTGCCTGAGTAAACTTGTAGGAGGGGTCCCCTCCATTCTTCAGAGGCAGTTCTGTGGCCGCTTGCTGCTTCCTTCTGGCGAAACTTGCTTCTATTCCAGAATCCGGACTAGTTACGGTCCAAGTCCTGAGCCGGGTCATTGCCATTACACGAAAACGGATTGGAAAAAATTTCAATTGTCTCACAGTTATATGCGTACATTGTGTTGTTATAATTTGCTAATTTACGGACTCTTCTGAAATCGATATTTTCATTGCCATTAGTTTTGGTGAGCACAGTAGTAATTTTACCTAATTTGATGTCTGCAATGTGCTCCTTGATTCTATTTTTGATTTTGCATTTGGTCATCCCAATATAACAACCATTAGTTTTATTTTCTTTAACAAAAGAAATTTTATAGATGCTGGGGGTTTCAATTGGGTCAATTCTATCCTTCTCATTTCTTATAGTTTGATATATGTTATTGTTTGGTTTAATGAGGATTTTAATGTTTTTATCCCCCCCCCTTCAGAGGCAGTTCTGTAGCGGCCTCTGATGAAGGGGGGAGGGGTGCCCTCCTGCAAGTTTACTCAGGCAAATATGGAGAAGTAAAAGAAAGGTTTTTTAATTGTAAATACTGCTTCTCAGAAGTTTAAGAATAAGTAATTAAAATGTCTAACCTGGACTTTTCATTTTGTTTGTGGTGAAGAGTGATGCTCTTTGTCTTGTTGCCGGGCACGTGCCATTATCGTTTTAGTTTCTCAATTTATTTTAAATTCTTTCGTGTTTAAAATTGATACTTATTTAATGCTTTTATGTGTTTATCCTTTGAAAAAAATGTACTTTTAGTGTTATTTATATAATTTTTTTTTTAACTTTTCATGTTTATTAAATATTTTTACGGGATTTGGCTTATCATTCCCCCTTCTCCTCCCCCTTTTTTTTAAAATGTGTGTTTGCATTGTTTACATTAAATTTTCATATTCCCTTTGAAATATTTTGACCTTTCAGGGTCTGCAGTGTCGTTTGAATAATCCCTTTGATCGCGTTAATAGTTTATTATTTTGAAAATGACTAGTAGTCAACTTTTCATGCATTGGAAAAAAACTTATAAAAAAGTTGTTAAAGAAGAACAACACCGTAATTCTTTACATGATTTTAAGTCTTTTAAAGTTGCCCCCCCATTTTGTTAGGGTTAATAATAAAATCTTAAAAAGATATTTTAGAAAGAGGTCCGTGATTTTGAAAATAGGGTTATCAATAAAGCCATTTATAGGAAAAAGACCAACTATTATAATTTAAAGAATGAAGTTTTTGGAATTGAACAGGAAATGAAAAATCTGGTTGATAAAGATACTTTCAGTGAAATGAAAAATAAAATTGCAACTTTTGTGAAAATTGAAGAAAACATGGCCATTAAACAACCCAATAAAAAACTTCACAATTTAGTTAAAAAATGTAACTTTAGTGCTACTCCCAATCAAAGTGCTTATGATTATATTAATCTTTTAGATTTCAAAATTAATGCTCATATAGATTCATTGCTAAAATTAGGACCAAAATTCATTCTAGACCAACCCATTGACCTAAAAGGTAGTATCGCGTAGATTGAAACTGCTTTAACAAAAATTCCCAACACTCAAAGATAAAATAAGGAATATTGCCCAAGAAGAGTTAATTTTTAAAATGAAAAACTAACTGTGAGGATCTTAAAGCACTTAAAGCCTTGAAAAATAACGATAAAAGCACCTGTTTACTGACCGATAAAACTAGAAAAATTGTAATCATGAATAAGTCCGATTACAATAAGAAAATGGAAGATGCTATTCAAGAAATTGGTTCAGAGGAAATTAAAAATGACCCCAATAGTAGACTTAATGAAAAAATAAAAAAAACTTATTAAAGAAGGAAAATTGCCAGAAGACAAACCCCCTCTCATAAACAATCATGCTCCCAATACTCCTAGAATTTTCGGTAGGTTTAAGGACCATAAAAATCCCCCAAAAATGTGAGGACCTGGCTTACTATCTAGAAAAATATACGACTAAAATTTATTCTTCCATTCTCCCCCTTCTGAAACCAGTTTAAAATCAACTGAGGAATTCATTAAGCAAATTCAGGAGATTAAAATTAATAAAAATCACACCCTTGTTAGTTTCGATGTTGTAAACTTATACCCTTCAATCGATCTAAATGAAATAACCGAAATCATTAATGCTACAATAAAAAAAAAATTTTGAAGTAGCGAACACGTTAATTGCCGCTAGCAATCTGGTTCTAAAAGAAAACTATTACAAATTCAATAATCTCTTTGACAAACAACAGAAAGGGGTCCCAATGGGGTCCCCTATCTCAGGTACAGTCGCAGAAATAAAACTAAGAATTCTAGAAGAACATATTTTCAAAACACTTAAAAAAGAAATCCATTGTTGGTTCAGATACGTTGCAATGACGTCTTCACTATAGTTAACAATGATTATGAAATTCCGACTGTTCTAAACAAACTAAATAACATTGATAAGAATATACAATTCACCTATGAAATTGAAAATGACTCTAAACTAAATTACCTGGATGTTACTATAATAAAAACTGAAAACAATACCTTGGAAACCACTATTTATTGGAAACCCAGCTGCAGTACTGAAATTATCAATAATAAAAGTAAAACTCCATTTCAATGTAAGATGAATACTATACAATCGTATATTAATCGCACCATAGTTATTTGCTCAAATAAAAAACTATTAAACCAAGAACTCAATAACATTAAGAAAATTACCAATAAAGCAGGATTTAGTAAAGATATTGTTGTCAAACTATATAAAAAAGAATTAAAAAGCTCAATATCATCCCAAATTTTCAAAAGCCTAGACCAGACTTTACCCCAGCAATTTCCTATGATCGCGGAGTTTCTCAAAAAATTAAAAATGCCGCCCGTAAAATTAACATTAAAATCCTCATTAAACCAAACAATAGTATATATCAAACTATAAAATGTGAGAAAGATAGAATTGACCCAATGGAAACACCCGGCATCTATAAAATTCCTTTTGTTAAAGAAAATAAAACTAATGGTTCTTATATTGGGATGACCAAACCCAAAATCAAAAAAAGAATCAAGGAACACTTTGCAGATATCAAGTTAGGTAAAAATACTACAGCGCTCACCGAAACTAACGCCAAAGAAAATATTGATATTGATTTCCAAAGAGTCCATAAATTAACGAATTATAACAACGCAACGTATGCATATAACTGTGAGACAATTGAAATTTTTTCCAATCCGTTTTCATGTAATGACAACGACCCGGCTCAAGACTTTTACCGTAACTGGTCCAGATTCTGGAATAGAAGCAAGTTTCGCCAGAAGGAAGCTGCAAGCTACCACAGAACGGCCCCTGAAGAAGTGTGGAGAGAGGGGGGGGGGCTCGGGGCTCACCCACAAGTTTACTCAGGCAAATATGGAGAAGTAAAAGTAAGATTTTTTAATTGTAAAAAGTGCTTCTCGGAAGTTTAAGAATAAGTAGTAAATGCATTTTTATAGAATTCAAGACCATTAAGTTATTTTAAATTTCACTGGTAACAGACATACACAAAGATCACAACCATTAAACACAGAATTAGTAAAAAGAACAAACACAGTTACACACAGAGGTAGTAAAAAGTAAGCACAGAGTTACACACAGTGTTATTAAGAAGGTAGTTACACACAGAGTTAGTAAAATGCATACACAGAGTTACACACACTATGTTAATAAGGTAGATTTACAAAAATGCACACATAGTAATATGATATATTAGGTCGTTGCAAAGTTTGTGCGCAGATCATTTTATTGCCTCCAAAGACGAGAGCTTCTATCGCCGTGGTATACATTTGTTACCCGAAAAATGGGCAAAGGTTGTAGAAAGTAATGGAGAGTATTTTGATTAAAAATTGTCATTTGATTTGATGTATTTTTATGAAATGAAGCAATAAAAAACCGCACAAACTTTTGCAATGACTTAATAGTTACACACACACAGTCACATACAGAGTTACACATGTACTGTTAGCCACATACAGAGTTACATGGACTGTTAGTAAAAAGGCAAGATTACACACAGAGTCAGTAAAAAGTGCACACAGAGCTACACACACTGTTAGTAAAAAGGGAGAGTTGCACACAGAGTTATTCAAAAGTACACCAGAGTCACACATGCTGTTAATTATAAGGCAGAGTTACACACACACTGTTAGTAAAAGGCAAAATTACACAGAGTTAGTAAAAAGTGCACACAGAGTTACATACACTGTTAGTAAAAAGGCAGAATTATACTCAGAATTACACACACACTGTTAGTTATACACGGAGTAAGTAAAAAGTGCACACAGTTAGTAATAAGACACAATTACACACTGTTAGTAAAAGGACATAGTTATACACAGAGCAGTTACATACATGCAGTTAGGACACGCACTGTTAGTAAAAAGGCATAGTTACATACAGAGTTAGTAAAAAGTACATACACTGTTACACACACTGTTAGTAAAAGGTAAAAATACACACACAGTTAGTAAAAGATGCATACAGAGTTACCTATACTGTTAGTAAATTTCAGGTATTTTTTCATGAATTCACAATTACCCCTGCTTTAAAGGTAAAAACAGTAATTTAAAAAATTAATTATTTAATGAGTAATTCTATTAACAAATTTTGCCATAGGATAATATGGGATTTGACTGCTGGAGACAGTCAAATTACACGAAATAGAAAGGAACCTTAAATGTTTTTCTCCTGCTTAAATAAGCAAAATTTTCTGAAACATGCACAAAACAATTTTCAATTTCTATTTACTTGAAAAATTCAAGTATTAACTTTTGGGTGTTTAAAAACTGAATCTTTTTTTTTTTCTTTTATTCGTCTCTTATAAATTTTATCTAAAATTTTAGTCGTCTACTGTATACCATTGTCTTATTTGGAAAATAGATTTAAAAGGCCTGCTTTGATCTTACTTTTTATGATTCTTTATCATTTTAGAAAAATGAGAAACACTGGTTAATTTCATAAAATTTCTTCAAGTATACCTCTAAATATCATGCATTTATGAATAAAAACTGGTTTGCAGGTATTTCAAGCATTCCTGAAAAATTCTACATTTCAGTTTCTAAAAATAAGTTTTAATTTAACTACTATAAAAAAGCTTCTGCAATGATAAACTTTGCCCTTTAAAACTTTTATTTTAATTTCATGCATATAACATGCATTCAATTTAACAGGTATTTAATTTCAGATAATTTGAAAATCAAATCTTATTTTGCTATAGAGGCAAAAAAAATTCTGATGAGAAAGAGTATCCTGAACCAGTTTTCGAAATGTGGTAGTCATGAAAATTTCACCATCTTGGATGAGTCAAATTTCCAAGATATACTCTACCACAAAATAATTGCATACTTTCAAGAATTATTTTTTATATGAAATTTATAGACAAAATTATTCATATAAGAATTGAACAGTGTATTTTATTAAATGTGAAGCACTAATGATGTAACAGATTGCTTGCTGATGATAATGATGTCCTTACTCTGACTGTGAAGTGCTGAAAACTGGTTTAATATGAGAAGGTGTCCAAAAGAAACTAGAATTTTGCTAAACTAAGTTCTAAGGTCCAGATAAAAGTTTCCCAGCTTTAAAATGGTCAGTAACAGGTCTTCAAGCACAAGGACACAATTATTTTTTACATTTTTGTTAGTTTGTGAAGTTGGCAAACATTGATCTGAGGGAACCACTTTCGCACTTGAGTTTTTTCCATAGCACTATTCTCAAAAGCAGCTTTTAACATCTAACAGTTTTAGCAGCATTTTTCATAAACAAGAAATAAATTTTCATAGCCCGTGCAGGTCAGGTTTGGGTCCGGTGTAGTTTACAAGTTAGATCAACTTGAGAACATACTTCAAAAAAGTTTACAATAATAAGCAGAAATGTGTTTGATATAATTATAACTGATATAGGCATACTATGTGCATCTATTATAAAATATATGCATACACCCAAATTATTATAGTAAACATTCATATTGGACAAAAGCAATAAACCAAGAAACATTAAATCTTTTTTTTTTTATTTCAGAGTATAAGCATTAAACGATAAACTAAAAACACTAAACTTGAAGTACATTTTTGAACACTTGAAATACACAATAAACATAAATGTTAAAAATTATTAATACATTTTTCAAACTTTTAAATTTTTAACTTATAATGTATTAGTAATTACATTTTCAATTCTTTTTAAAATGATTTACCAACTGTGTGACCATGAAAATTTACTTTATTTTATAACTTTAAAATTTTTTAATGAATTATTAATTTTCTTTCAGTGTTCGGGCTGTGGGTCATTAACATTCTCTATTGTGGGTTTGGGTCACTGAATTTTTTTTTTTTTTTTTTTTTTTTTTTTTTTTTTTTTTTGGGAGGGGGGGGGGCTTGATGTAAAATTCATATGTTGGATTTGGGTCAGTTTAAACCTGACCCATGTAGGATTGTACCATCTGCTTTTCTCTTAAATAGGACATCACAGAAAAACAGGGAGTACATGAAAAGGCTTTTAAAAATCATCATTGTATCTGCAGAAAAATATCCTTGGGATACTGCTGGGTACACTGCAAAAAGTACATATTATGACAACTTCATTTAATGTACACTATTGAGACTTTCATATATAGACTTTAAAACTTTTCTAAAATTCAAGCTACAACCTGTTTATTGCTTTCTTTTTTGTGCATTACTTTTAAACAAATGAACTTAAAATTCATTAAATTAAATAAATTGTTGAATGATGTTCTAATATCTACAAATACAGCCAGATCTCTAAGAAACCCGATTTTGCATTAAAGTAAGATTATTTTTAAATTTCCATGTAAAACAACTTCCACAGACTTGTCAGGTCTTCAACTATATTTTGTTCTCTAGATTTCTATCAAAAATCTTCGACTTTTTAAAATGTTGTACAGGCAAGTTTTGTTTCCATTTTGCACATATGAATGTACTAAAAATGAAGAGTTGGTGTGTCCACTTCTACAATGTCTTTCTCTGTGGCATTGCATACAGCTGGCTGTTACAGAAATTATACAGAAAATATGAAACTCAATGACTACAGAATCAGAAAAATAAAGATGTCTTTTTATCGTAACAGAATTCGTAAAGTTTGAGTATAAAGTTAAATATTTACAACATATGACGATTCCCAGTTCTGGTACTCGCACAATTCCTGGCTTGGGCATTTTTGGCATAGGTGGTATAAAAATTAAACCTTATGCTATGTTCCAACATATCTAAATAAATATTTATAGCTGATGAACGATATTTCAAAATTTTTATTTTTATTTGTTCTGTAATGAGGGTTCAGTTATCTTAATATTTGTTAAATGCTTATTTTAAAAATATGAGTTTCTTTAAATAATAATATTTACATGAAGCTTTATATTAAAAAATTAATTAAACTAAAAAACCTTTTTATATACTTCATGCCTTGGCCCAGCTTGGTCACCAGCACTCATGGTGTTGGAAGCCTTGCACGTGTGGTGTTTCATTTTGTTCACATCTCTTTTAAGGATGTGGCGCCACTGTCTGTCGAGCCCTGCTGCATCGTAGGCATTGCAAGAATTAGTAAAATTAATAATTTCGATGGCTTTGTGATATGCGGCGTACTTATGGTTTTGATAATTCACAATTTTTATGATGTTATCGAAATGGATGTTTATGTTTTCCTCCTAGTTGGCCTTTGTTAACACGGTAGTAATTTTTCCTATTGTGGCTGTGTTCTTTGATTCTGGTTTTTATTTTTCTCTTTGATTTTCCAATATAACATTTTTTCCAATAACATTTATAATTATACATTTAATACCAAAGTCTATAGAAAACCAACCAGCAGCAATGAAATCATCCACTATAAAAGCAAAACTCTATATAGGTATAAAGTCAGTGCTATACAAACGTATATTAATAGAGCCATAATTATTTGTAATGAACCTGAAGATCTAAATAACGAATTAGCCCTAATTAAGCACTATACTAAAAAAGCAGGTTATCCCAAACGTTTAGTTAATAAAATCTATAAAAGAGTATTAAAAATCTTAACAATATCCTTTAGGTTCGTAGCCCGGAGCTTTACCTCACAGCCACAACGTTCACAATGTACTTAACAATATCCTGGATTACCAACCCCCTCCCCCCATCAGTTTCACGACTTCGATCCCGTATGTTGCAGTGTTTCCTGCAAAATTAAAAATATCGCTGCTAAAAATAACAATATTCCCATCAAACCCAATCCGAACATCTTCCAAACTATCAGAAGTGACAAAGATCCTATCCACCCTTTAGAAACGGCCGGTATATATAAAATTCCACACTGTTAAAAATTTCAACAGAAAACTCTGTGTAATCTATTATCTCAAGTCTTACGTAAAATTACAGCGAAAATAAACGGAGATGTTAAAAAACATATTTTATACATTCATTTTAATAACTAATATTAATTTAATGAATATAGTATTTGTGACTTAGAATGCTTTTTCTGAAGTAGAAAAAGTCATTTTTAATTTAAATTAAATAATAAAATTAGGTAAAAATACAGAATAAAGATTGAGAAACTCGATTAGTCACTTTTACCTAAGAATTACTGTAAATTTAGAGAGACTCTGGATAAATATTTACATTAAATTTACAGAAATTTTTAACAGTGCATACACTGACAGCCAAGACAATAGTAAATGTTATATTGGAAAATTAAAGAGAAAAATAAAAACCAGAATCAAAGAACACAGTCACGATATCGCAACAGGGAAAATTTTTACTGCATTAACAAAGGCCAAAGAGGAGGAAAACATAAACATCCATTTTGATAACGCCATAAAAATTGTGAATTATCAAAACCATAAGTACGCTGCATATCGCAATACCGTCGAAATCATTAATTTTACTAATTCTTGCAATGGCAACGATGCGGCAGGGCTCGACGGACAGTGGTGCCACATCCTTAAAAGAGAAGTCAACAAAGTGAAACACCACACGTACAAGGCTTCCAACACTGTGAGTGCCGATGACCAAGCTTGGGGACCCCAGCGAAAATGCGTTACGGCCAAGGCATGAAGTATGTAAGAAGGTTTTTTTGTTTAATTAATTTTTTATGAATTTCTTGTCAAAAATAAATATCTTTGTCAATTACTTATATAATAAATAGTAGACTCAAAGCTAATTGAAATGAGCGAAAAGGAGAATGAAAAATATATTTCCTATGATTTTTATTAGGATAATATAAATTTATTATAGCTCAGTTTTTATAAATGAAGAAGCTAAGAAAAATTTAGGGCTGAAAACAAAAGCAAAAGTTTTAAAATTGAGCTAGGAGCTAGAAAATTGAATATGGCAGCAGTTGCCAACCTTTTTGACTTCAAGAACCACTATATTCACAATAAAAAATCTTGCAGACCACCAAATTCCTAACATAAAATTCTGGAAATCACTAACACTTTGCATTCACTTATCTTTAAAATTTGGTAAATTGCTATAAAATAATAAAGTTAGCTTATTTTTTACAAAATATTTTTAAGCTAATTTAAATGTTACAAAATGTGATAATTGTTTTTGCTTTATATAATCAGTTTGATTTTTATTTCTATAGATGTTACTTCAAGATGGAAAGCGGATTTTATTTTACATAGTTTATAGTACACTTCGTTTTCTTTGCTAAAATAAATGAAAATATATTTTTGCATAATATAATCTTGAAAATTTAATGAGATTTTACATTGCTTTTCACTCAGTAAAGGATATTCCCTTTTTACAGAAATCTAAAAATGATATATAAACGTTTTCTGTTAAGAATTATGAATGTTCTGAAAATAATTTTTATCACTCTTTTAAGAATGATATTATTAACCTGAGAGGACGTGTGTCGGGCCTGTGAAGTCCGCTTGCAGTGAGTATTCTCATATTACAGGAAATACTGCATGTTTTCCTGTGTCAATGAAAACTGTTATGTGAGTAAAAGTGATGAATAAAATTCTAAAGTTAAAAGTTACAAAAACGATAATGATGCTTAAAAGATGGAAATAATGACCAGATTTTTCTGCAGACTACTAGTGGGTAGAGATGTAAAAAACCCGGGAATTTTGCTTCAGGCGAATAAGCATGAGAATTGTTGGGTTTAAACCAGGAATTTTGGAAACTTTGATGAGAAGAAACTAATATTCAATGTTTAGATTTAATTTAACTTCTTTTAAGTGCACAAACATCTTATTTCAATATCATTTTTACTCTATTTTGCTTAAATAAATGTGATATGGAAAATTATGTGTCTATATTACAGAAATTTGTAAAAAAATTAAATATTTACGGTATTGACAATAATAAATTATGAAGTTTTGTCTGCCTTTTTAAATAACTTTGAAACTTTTTTTTAAATTATAAATACTGTAATAAAATATAATACAATGAAATTAAATTATGGTAAGAATACATTAAAATTTATGAAATTTTGTTATAATTTATTGAACAAAACTTCATTTTTAGTTAATGAAATTTTGTTATAATCAGTTAAAAAGCACGGAGAACAAAATCGAACACGAATTCGGTTATTAAAAATTCCAGCAATAATTTTTTATGCCTTAAATCAAATACATAAAATATTAAATAGCTAATAATTAATAATTTGACTGTTATTTCTTTCTTTATTTTTTTGCATATTAAGATTGTTGAAATTTAATTTGAAATAATATTTTCCAGTGTAATATTATTGATTGTTTTAGTGAATGCAGATTGTTTTGAAGAATTTTTGTTTTATTTTTGAAATAAAATATTAAAGATATACAACTGATACATGGTGAGCTCTGACTGTGATAAAAAAGAAGTGTTATATTAGTCTCAGTGTGTATGCAGTCAGCACTTCAGAGACAGTTTCTCTGAAAATTTGTCAAGGGGTCTATTATTTGTTTTTTATGTACAATAAATACTAATTTGATGATTCATTTTTGCTCCTGTATCAATTTATATTGCAAGGATTGCTGTTTAAGGGGTATTTATTTACAAACAAAAATACTTTAAACTATTTTTTCTCCATATTTATTATTTTTTTTCCAGTTTCATGTTTTAAAATGCTATGGCTTCTTCTGCTGCTGCTGCTTCTTTTTCTTTTCTTTCTTTCTTTCTTTTTTTTTTTTTTTTAATTTCAGATAGAGATTTGTTGTTCTTTGTAGATTATGTATAGTACATCACTTTTACAGTAACTTCCTTAGCATGTCTTGGGGATTTCTGTTCTCCCCAGGGAATCCCGAGGAGAAAGTGTGCTATGTGGAATTTTCTTTATTGTGTATGTGATGTTCCTGCACATATAATTAGATTTCATGTTTTAATTTTTGTTGCAAAGAAACTTATAAGAGGTATTAGATTAGAATTTAGATGCCTAAAGAATTTAAATTGACTTTTTTTTTTTTTTAAGTATTAGAATTATTGGTATGTTTGTAAATACAGTTTATTATATTAAATGAATTCATCTGTTTAACAAATCTTGTGATTCCTTTAAAACATTCGCAATGCATAAATTTTGCTACATGGAGGGGGGGGGGAGAGAAAAGAAAAAAAATGGCACACAAAAGATACATTATTATTATTCAAAGTGTAAAATTTATGTATATATTTTTTTCTTTACTGCCATATTTTAAAGATACATTTTAGCTGATATGTATATACTTAGTATACTAATTCATTTATAATAATAATAATCATTATTATTAAAAAAAAAAAAAAAAAAAAAAAACTGACTTTAAACATAATTTGTTCTTTGAACTTTAAACACAATTTGAACTTTGTTCATTAAATTGTTCGACATTTATAAATGTTGATAAGTGAAAAGTGTTAATGGTGTAATATAATAATTATAAGAAAAAAGTCTTTCTGAGTAGATTGAAAATGATTATTATTATTTTTTTAATTATTATTTTAGTGCGGAAAAGATAATAAGTCAATAAGCTTTTAAATATACATTTGTTTTTATTACTTCATAACATTCTGAATAGGTACAATTTCTATAAAGTATTTCTTGTGTGACTAGATTTTATAAGTATAAGCAATTGTTTTTAAAATTATATTGTTTCCATGTTTACAGAAAGGAAAATAAACATGTACAAATAGCTTGATTAAAAGCATATGTAATGTTATATATAACATGCTTTTACATTTTATTATTTTGTTTAATTACATATAAGATTCAAATTATATTTAAACAGTATGATAAAAAATAAGTTTACAAACAGTTTTCCGATTACATAAAATCACACACACACACACACATATATATGTAAGACAAACAATTATGTGTGTATATATATCAAGCTATATATATAAATCTGAAAATATATGTACATGATATCTATGAAGTGTTTTATTATTTTGCTAGACACTTTGATTTAGTTGATTTATCCCAATTTGCAACATTAATGTACTTAATTTCCGTAGTTTTCCTCTGTTGATCACCCAAAGTACTAAGAAGATACACATTCAAGAAGCGGCTGTCATCAGTAATTACTGAAAATATAAAATGTTTTAATTAAAAATTTGTTACTTTGACCGCTATATCCGTTATATATGTATATGTATGTCAAAGTTAAAATAACGTAAAAATAATTACCTCTCATAGTGCTTTTAAAGGTTGAATCTACAAAATAAACAAATAAATTGTATGAGTAACATAAAAACTACTAAAGAAATTATTAAAAGTAAATCATTAATAGAATGATATTTTAGTTGGCCATTGAAAAAAAGTTGATATTAAATATTTTGTTACCTATTATTTGAAAGCTTATTTTTAAAATGAATATATTTAAATGAAAAAAATCTCCAGAAATTTTCTGTCAAATAAATGATGACTAATTAGTCTAGTCTTAAGTCCTATTTCATGGCATAGTATCAGCAATATTTGTTCATAAAAAGAAAAAAAAAATCTCTGTTTATATTACAATAGTAAACATATTAGTAAATCATATTTTTATGTATGTTCCACATACAGTACGTTGAGCTAAAAAGTTGATTTTTCCATAAAATATGGTTTTATTTTTATTTTTATAAGTTTTCCCTATCTTCTGATCACTAATTACAACCTATACATTTTTGTCGCGCACTAAAAAAAAAAAAAAAAAAAATGAGCCTTGTAGAGTTAAAGTGTGTCGCTTTTTTTTTTTTTTTTTTTTTTTTTTTTTTTTTAACCCATGGTTATTTTAAAACGCTAAGCGCGGGTTATCGTTAACGATAATTGTACTGAAGAGAAGGGCAATTACACTGAGAAAAAACCGTGTGACAGAAATTAAATCGTGGCTCTAGTAAAAATACTTCCATGTTATCGTTATAAATTCTAATCCCCTTTCAAAAGGAGTTCTAGAGACCCCTATTAGAATTCTAGAGCATTTTCCTACATTTTCGAGGTCAAACTTATTTAAAAATCTCTTCAAATAAATGCATACATAGCAGGCGAGTTTTAGCAACTATAATCTTGGTTTATAACCCAATTCTAGAAAATCAAACAGGAATTTCTCACAATACAAACAATTCATTATATTGTTTCACCATCTAGAAATGTATAAATTTTTTATCATTTCATTTATTCAGTACCTTATACGCATAGCTCGGGAATCTATTTTTCTAATTTATGGATTCAGAAAATGAGTACTTATTCGTTCTAGATGAAAGCGGTATATATTTTTTTCTCAGAGTAAGATTGAATTGTAAACTCAAAAAAGTAACTAAATTTAATTTTATATTAGAATCAGTCAAGTAGTTTCTAAGAAAACCAAGTCTTTGCCACATATTGCAACGGGCGGAGGGATGGTTAACAGTGAATTCTAATTTTCGTAAAGATGAGAGTAAGTCAGATGTATATCTCATAAAAAACTTTTAACGCTAAGTTTTTATCAAATCGTTAGATCCATTTCCGTGTAAGCCAAATTTCTGGGGTATTTCGCAACCGGTGGACTAAAGGTGCCGGTTGAAGTCAATGAGGCTAACAGTGAACGCTAATTTTCCTGAAGATGAAGATAAGTCACATGAGTTTGTCGTCTCAAAAAGCCCTTGTTCCAAAAATTTTATCAAAGTCGTTTGAGCCATTCTCGAGAAAATCCAGTTCCTGCTATATTTTCCAATGTGTGGAGTGTAGGTTGATAATGAACGCTGTTTTATCTGATTATGAGGATAAGTCAGGTAAGTTTGTCATCTCAAGAAACTATTTTTATCAAAACCATTAGATCAATTTTTAAGACATCCAGGGTTTTGTCATATTTTGCAGCGAGCGGCGTAAGGGTTGACAGCGAAAGATAATTTTCCTAACTTGAATATAAGTCCGATGGGTTGGTCTTTTCAAAGCACCTACAAATTTTGATTAAAATCGATATATCCATTTTCGAGTAAACCAATTTCTGCCATATTTTGCAATCGACGGATAAAGGGTTAATAGACAACGTGAATTTTCCTGAGGATGAGGATAATTCCAAATGTTCCTGCTCGACAAAAACCCTAAACCCCCAAACGTTCATCAAAATCGTTATATCCGCTTTCGAGTAAACCCGATTTCTGCCATATTTTGTAACCGGCGGCTAAATAGTTAACAGCGAACCCCAACTTTAGTGAAGATGAGGGTAAGTCTAATCGGTTTTTCACCCCAACAAACCTTAATCCCAAACTTTCATCAAAATCATTATATCAGTTTCCGAGTAAACCCAATGCCTGCCATATTTTGCAACCTGCAATCGGCGGATAAAAGGTTAACAGTGAACGTGTTTTTTCCTGAGGAGGAGGAGGTCTAATCGCCTTTTTACCCCCCCCCCCCCAAAAAAAAAAAAAAAAAACACGTAATCTCGAACTTTCATCAAAATAATTATATTCATTTCCAAGTAAACTCAAATTCTGCCTTATTCCCGCGAATAAAGGGTTAACATCGACCGTAAATTTTCCTAAAGATAAATCTAATCGATTTTACACCCCAAAAAACATTTAACCCCGAACTTTCATCAAAATCGTCATATCTATTTTCGAGTAAACCCATTTTTGCCATATTTTGCAACCGGCGGATAAAGGGTTAACAGCGCATGTGAATTTTTCTGAAGATAAAAATTAGAAAATGTTCACGAATCCAGTGTAACCTTTTTATATTGGGTTGTTCGGAAAGTTTTCGTTTTTCTTAGACTTAATTGTATTTTTTTTTCACACCATCTTTACAATTAAGCTGCATTACCATTATATATTATGACAGCTGATATAGCAAGGCCTGCTTGTGAAAAGTTCATTTTATTCTGCTCAATAGGTTTTGATTGATGCCCTATCAAATAAAGAAAATCGGAAGCGGCATTTTCGGCTTATTTTGTTTTTGCTATCAAAAAGGCGAAAATACTGTTCAAATAAGGAAAAAAGTTTACGATGTGTATACAGAAAATTTACTTAAAGAGCGCCAGTGTTTAAACTGTTTTACCAAATTTTGTTCCGGCAATTTTGACATTCAAGATGCATTACGTTCTGGAAAACCAGTTTATGCTAATGAAGACAAAATAAAGTATTGATTTATGAAATCTGCCAAATAACAACTCGTGAGATCGCTAAGAAACCGACCTAAGTTGAGAATATATAATTCAATACAATATTTATACAATATAAGAAAATCGTCTTTGTTTTTCAAAGGAAAAAACGAAATTATTTCCCGAACAACCCAATACATATAGAAGAAAATTAATAATAATAATAATTCCCTTTTATTTATTTGTCAATGAGGTCTGAATTTCGTGAAAATTAACGACCAAGCCTGTTGAAAAAGATAGCTTTGTGAATCGGCTAATACATACGAAAGATTTTTATCTAATTCTAAGGTAAGTACAATGACCTATACCAGTCATCATTCATGCATACCTTCTCAGAAATAACATATTGAAAATAAGGAAAGAAAAGAAAAGAGGCACTAAACAATAAAACGACTGGAGTATCTATTATGATGCGTAAAAAACCCGGGAATTTTGCTTCAGGGGAATAAACATGGGAATTTTCGGGTTTAAACCGGGAATTTTGGGAACTTTGGAAACTTTGACGGGAAGAAACTAATATTCAGTGTTTAAATTTAATTTCACTTCTTTTAAGTGTACAAACAACTTGTTTCAATATCATTTTTATTCTATTTGCTTAAATAAAAGTGATATAAAAAATTATGTGATTATTTTACAAAAAATCGTAAAAAATTAAACATTTACGTTATTGACAATAATAAGTGATGAAGTTTTGTCTGCCTATTTAAATAACTTTAGAACTTTTTTCTTTTCTTTTCTTTTTTTTTTTTTTATGAATACCATAATAAAATGTGTTATAAAAAATAATACAATGAAATTAAATTATGGTTAGAATACTTTAAAATTATTAAATTTTATTATAATTCATCGAACAAAATTTCACAATAGTTCATGAAATTTCGTTATAATCAGTTCAAGAGCACGTGCAACAAAATCGAACATGAGTTCTTCAGTTATTAAGAATTAGAGCAATAATTTTTTAATGCATCAAATCAATATATAAAATATTCAATAGCTAATAATTAATAATTTGGCTGTTATTTCTTTCTTTCTTTATTTTTTGCATATTAATATTGTTGAAATTTTAATTGAAATAATATATTCCATTGTAATATTATTGATTGTTTTGGTAAATGCAGAATATTTTGAAGCATTTTTGTTTTATTTTTGAAATAAAATGTTAAAGATATACAACTGAAACATGATAAACTCCGACTGCGATAAAAAAAAAAAAAAAAAAAAAAAAAAGTGTTATATTGAACTCAGTCTGTGATATAAAAAATGAGTCAGAACTAAGATATAAATATACTGCAATAACAGAAAATAAGTCTGTTAATTAATGAAATTTGAAACTTGCACTTTTTAAATTTATAGACGTTAAAAGCACTATTTAAAAACTGAAAGATCATAAAAAAAAAACATCTAAATGTGAGATAACATTTTGAAATGTCTTAGAGCATATCTAATCTCAGAAAGAAAAAAAAAAAAAAAAAAAAGCTAAATTTGTAACTTTTGAAAACTTTCAAAATTCCCTTGTTTTGGAAAAATTCAAAATTCCCTTCCCAAAAAACCGGGTTTAAACCCGGGTTTTTTCCCCGCTCACATCTCTACACACAGTTCAGCCGATTTATAGGTTTTCTCTGTGGAACGTTATAAAATTTATATTCTATAATGGGTACTAGTATATTTTAAATACAATTATATGTTTGAAATTTAGAATTAAAAATGGAGTATTTATGTATTATAATAGTATAAGAAGGACGAACCTGTATGACCTTTATAATAAATTTTGACATTATTATTTATTGCATTATAACTATACTACATTTAAACGAAATTTTACGCGCTTTTTTTTTTTTTTTTTTTCCATTAATAAAAAAAAATATATTAACCGATAAGCTAAATAAATTTTATGAGAAGATATTTAACTCATTCAGAAAGTTTGAAAAAAGGTTGAATCTGTTCGTTAAAATGTGTTATATTTTGATAGATTGATTAGCTAAGCTGTGAACAGTCATTTGAAAGACAGTAAATTTTTCGGTCATTCAACCGTATTTAAAGATAATGGTTGCTTTTTATATTAATCTCGAAGAAGTATTCTTATTGGTCAAGATAAATATAAAAATATGGTTGCATTAACAATTTCAAGAAAAACTGCTGAACGATAATCTTTTTTTCTTCTTAAAGCCTGTTAAAAGATTTCTTTAGAAACTAAGAGTATTTTTACCATTTTTTTAGCAAAATGGTGAAGTGAGTTTAAAATATTTGCCAATAAATCCTCATTTTTAAAAACATTTATACAGAAAGTTGCCGAATTTTAGCATAATATAGAACCTTTCTTCCACTAAATTAAAGATTTAAAATCCCACGGACCACTAATATTATTCATTAAGAAAAGTAAATATGTTTTTATAATAATGATCAAGGAACACCCAATTTTTATAATTATGCTATAAACCTATTTAATTTAAAATAATACAAATACTTATTTTTGTATTAATATATATATATATATATATATATATATTAGTCCTATCAATGATTAGTCCTTTCCTATGTGCAATTATTTGATTTACCACAAAATAATTGCAAATAGGAAAAAAAAAAAAAAAAAAAAAAAAAACATTTTTATTGCTTTCATATTATGAGAATCTTAGACGAAAGATTTAACTACAGTGAAAAGGTTCCGTTTCCATGTATCAAACTGTACCTAAATTATATTACTAATGTATTTCCTAAATCTAGTAATATGCATATTGTTAGATTATTAAAACCTACTAGGAAATTATGTTTTTATATACATTTTAAAAATGTGGAAAATTTAAATAATATGATTAATTACAACAATTCAAGCTAAATATCAAAGCAGATCAGAAATTCAAAGCTGTTACTATATTTGTATTCACAATTCAATTCTTTGTTATACAAACTAAAAAAAATATTTTGTTATCTTTTCTCTCATCCATAAAATTCATATCTCTAAAGCTATGAGAATGAGTTACTCAAATCCTAAGTTCAAATTATCATCTGTGTAATATATAATAAAATAATAAAACAATGCAAACAATCTCTAGATTTTTCTGCGGACCACCAAAATTTTCTCGCGGACCATTAATGGTCCCCGGAACCACCGTTTGGGGACTACTGACTTAGAACCCTTTCATTCATAAAATAATTACACAGATCTACAAAAGTAAAGTTGGTAAAATTTGATTTGATAATTTTAGCTGATATATATGTCTTTTGGTGTACTGTAACTGTAAATGCCAGTTTTCTCTATCACATATACATTTCTGTAAGTTGCCTACTGACAGTTGTTTACCGGTTGTCTACCGACATTTTTTTTTTTTTCATTTTTAGTACTTTCTAGTATGTTTCCACGATTAATTATAATTAATCATGGAAACATACTATGAAATTTAGCATATAATTATATTGGTGGAAGAGTCACGGAAGAAATTGTGTTTGTAGACACCTTGTACTGGCAAAAGTATGTACATGATAGAGAAAAACTGGCATTAGTTTCGGTTTCAGCACACCAAAAAGCATAAAGATCAGCCAAATTTATCAAATCAAAATTTTAGATGTAGACCTGTGTTATCTGACATAGTTATTTTATGCACGGAGGTAACATTTTTCTTATTTTGGCTATGAAAAAAATCTGCCATATTAGTATGTGCTAGAGTCCTGCGCGGGCCGAATAAACTTGATCCACACCCGACCGGTAAAGTGACCCGCAACGCACAATACAATAATGATACATTTATGTTATAAGAAACTGAAATGGAATTCTACTACAGAAAATACATTATTCAACAGATCTTTATTACAAACTTATATGCCTAATTATGATAAAAGTTTCAGTGAACAATATAACAAAATTTCAAATGTCTAAAATATATTTTTAAAAAATCGACGGTTCTAAATATTTAGACAGTATATAAAAAAGTAAAATGGAGGAAGCATATATACATTGAAATACAAATAATTTGTGCATATAACGTTTTTAACGTTAAGTATTAATATTTACGTAATTGTAATTAAACTTTTTTTATGAGTCAAGTTGCTTTAAATCATTATGAAGGAAGAGAATGATATCCAATCTCTATACTCAAAAGGTACCCGCGGGTTAAAAATTAATGCATATCTAACTTGCACCTGGCCCGCAATGCGAGTAACCCGCTCGATGTAGGATTTTAGTAAGTGCATGAATATATCGCTTTGGATGTGAAAGTAATAGCTTTCATGTTGTTATGAGTATTTTCAACATATCATTACATATGAAAATATCCAACTTTAAAACGAGCAAATAGTGCTTGTTAGATACCAATCTAGTTAACCCAGTAGTGCAATGGCTTGGTTATTTTTAGCTACAGTTAAAAATATTCCGTCTTTCCATATAAAACACTTTATTTATCACTGTAAAAAATATGTCCTATTTGCTGCCAGAAATTCTCTGTAATTTGAGAAAATACGCGTAATTTACGTAAAAATTACGTTGTCAGAACGTATTTACGGAGAATTTCTGGCAGAAAATAGGGCATATTTTTTACAGTGTATACATTTGGCAAAATATGTCATTTAAATTTTGTATTTATAAAGATATGGTTTCTAATCATAAGAGTAATATTTTTATTTTGCACGACTGTACTCACAGATTATATCCATCTAGCACTATTCACTATTTCACAAGTACAATTGATGCTTCTTTTATGTAACGAACAAAATTATTATTAATATTATTATTATTATTATTAATCTTACCTTCAACATCCCTAATATCTTTCACAGTGTCCAAGTTCCCATTCAGGTTCAGATCTAGAATTGATAGCACTTCAACTGTTGGTTTTGAGGTGTCATCATACATCTTTTCGTTTGAAAGTATGCTTACGATTGTAGAAGAAATATCGCTGATTCTAGTAAAAGCTTCAGTAATAGTGCTTGAGGCAGGCTTCATCTTAGGAAGCAAGAAAAGAAAATTATAATTGTAATCATGAACTTATTCTCACATATCAAAGAATTCCTTTCCCTTTGCCTCAAAAAACAAAGTTAATAATAATAATTTTTTTTTTTTTTTTGGAAATCAGGAAAGCTTTGTAGTGGTAAATTTTTCAAACTTTTAATTTAATTTTATGTTATATTTCTTTAAGATTATGGGTACAAATTCTTAAGAAAAATTTATGTAAAAATTAAAAAAGCTACAAACGGCCCTGAGCGATTTCTTAAGAAGAATTCTTATGGTAAAAATTAGCAATAAAAGTGCGACAAAGTTAAGTTGTTGGCACTGTGAAGAAGAAAATTTTGAGTCCTCTGTCAGAAAGGCATTTGTTTTCAAGTAATGTGACATTATGGAAAGATATATTATTTATTCTTCACTTAGGTGTGATGGAGCATAAGTGTATAGCGGCTTAGAGATAATTTTCCGCAACCTTTAACAATAATTAGAAGTGATGGAGCATAAGTGTATAGCGCTTAGAGATAATTTTCCGCAACCTTTAACAATAATTAGAAAGAAAAAGAAAAGGTATAACGTAAATGCAACGCTTTATTTTAACTATGTTGGTAGTTAGGTCATCACTGTCATGTCTTGTATCGGTTCATACGATTTGTACGTAATTTCAAAGAAATTGCATAGACTTGGAGGGAAAAAACTTTCATGTTGTAGTTCAAACATTATACATTCCAAATAACAATGAACAGATTTACAATCAAGATATATCACCTATGTTCGACATAACGAATAAAAACGTTGTAAGTAAATATTATAAAATAGCAAAAAACTCACAACAACTGTTTCGGGTCGAAATTATAACACAACTCATCACCAGGCGAGAAAAGCAGGCCCGAGCGTAGCATGAAAGCGTACAATGAAATAATGACAAGTCACAAGAATAAATAAATGGAAAGAAATTCTTACATGAATAGTAGTGCAAAACCAATTGCAAAAAATATTCAAAACTATTGATAGGAAATTGTGTTAAATGAAAAATGCAACGAATAAAATAAGAAAAAGTAATAAGTAAAAGCAACGACGGAGAGAAAGTTACGTGCATGATTTCCAAGCATCAGAAATGAAAAGCGTTGAAGAAAGACTTACACAACTTTCTATCCGTTGTCGCTTTCACTTTTGTTTTTATAACTAGTTTTTTTAAATTTTATTTATTTATGGGTAATTTTTATTTGAACTTTTTGGTATTTCAAGTCATTAAGAAATATTTTTCTTACACGAGGGTTGTAAATAAAATAGTGGTAGTATAGCCCAGAAAGTAGCAAAACAGCAGGTATGTGCAAACAAAAGCCATGGCAAAAATGCATCGCAATGTTATCAAGGATTATCGGAAGCCTGTGGCGAGAATGCGGTACCGTGCATGACAGTTGCATGATTGGTCAAAGCGTTTGGTGCGGGTCAGACTGAGACTGTGGATTTGTACCTAATAGATCGGCTATCCATTTTTCAACATCACGTTGACATCATGAGTGGTCTCCTTTCATAGACCGTCGATGGAGTGTCCGGGAATTATTCGTTGAAGTTGGGCTCAGTCATCAAACGGTTTAGAACATACTGAAGTAATTTCTTAACATAAGGGAAATTGCTTCCTGTTGGATTCCAGATTGACTCACTGACGTACAGAAATGGCAAATCTTTGAACTATCGTGCAATTATTCTATACGGTAACGCGTTCTTGCCACAGGCTTCAGATAATCCTTGATAATATTGCGAATCATTTTTTCTCCGGGCAACTTCGATTTTCATCCATGAACCATGACTGATGATTATTTTTTGTAAACATAATTTAGAGCGGTAGAAACAACACTGGTCACTTCAACGCCACGCAGCAACTATCCTTTCTACTGGATCGACGGTTTTATGTGCTCTACACATCAACAACAATGCTACTTCACTGATCCGATACCCTGTTTGCGCATGCCCGCTGTTTTGCGATTTTCTGGGCTATATTGCCACTATTTTATTTACAACTTTTGTATTTAATCTTGTCACTTGTTTTGGTTTTGTACGTTACCGCTTTCACCCCGCACTCATGCCTACTTTTTTCCCTTGATGAAGGATCAGGATTTTGACTAAAATCAATTATAGTGAATTTTTGAAATTTATGATATTTACTTACAAAAGTTTCATTCATTATCTTACTGTAAGAACAATCTTGTAAAAAAATTATAATTTTTTTTTTGTAATTTTCCTACAGAAAATTTCTGTTTTCTAAAACTGCAAAAATTTAATGTAAAACTACATCTCAATATTTCAAAAGAAACGTTTTTCTTTTCTGTAAAAAGATAAAATCTGTAACCATTGTTACAGTTAGAGTCCTGCATCGGGTCAGGTCGACTACACTTTTGTTCTCTTACGGGTCGGGTTCGGGTCGGGTTGACTGGATTTTTTTACTGCGGGTCGGGATCGGGTTTAGTTTTCGACGAATCGGGTCGACTTGAGAACAACTTTCAAAAAATTTTTATCTTAATAAAGTAGAATTTTGTTTACTCTATACACCCAAGATGAATATACGCTTACCCAAGTTATCATAGTAAAATAAACATCCATATCCGACTAAAGCAATGAACAAAAAGAAAAAAAAAGAAAAAAAGCAATTATTATTTAGAATATAAGCTATTGAAAACAGACTACTTCTCCCACAGTAACGTATGATTAATCTATTTTGATTACTCACATCCTTTTGAAATAGATTGTGAATGTAAACTGATAATTAATATTATTTCTCTTGAAGATGTTTTTTAAAAGTTATAGGAATGCAGATTTATATGAGTTTAGTGGACGTTTGGTTGGCGTCTGTAACAGTGTATTATTTTAGTATTATTCTGTGTGTGATAAGCATTAAACAATAAAACTACAAACACACTAAGCTTGAAACCCATTTTTGTACACTTGAAGTTCACAACATACATTAATAGTTAAAAATTATTATTAACCCATTTTTCAGATTTTTTAATTCTTAATTAGTTATACTTAACTTAGTATTAGTAATTACATTTTTAATTCTTTTTAAAATTATGTATCACACACACACACAGCAGTGTGACAGTTAAAATTTAATTTATTTTATAAATTAAACATGCTTTCCATGATTTTTAGATGAATTATTAATTATCATTTAGATTCGGGTTTCGGGTCGGGTTCGGGTATAAGGAAATCGGGTTCGGGTCGGGTGTGGGTTGCCAAAAATTCTTTAGTGCGGGTTCGGGTCGAATAAAATTTATTTGTCGGGTTCGTTTCGGGTTGATTCAAAATTAACTTGTCGGGCGTCGGGTGACTCTAGTTACAATGGTTACATATTTTTTCTGTTTTGAATTGGGAGAATTTGGTATCAAAACAGGATTGGCAAAAGCTAAGTAACAGCCAATGGAGATGGAAAAAAGGAAATTCCATTACCATGGTAACAGTACACGTCGTGCTTTCGTGGCTGTGATGTACATGGTCTCTGGTTCGATTCTGAACGTTAGAACTGGAGAATTTCATTTAATGTGAGATCTTTTACAGTGTGCCCTCGAAAAAAAATCTGTTGCATAAGAATATTCTTTATATTGTTCTGTTACAAAAAATTTTTAGTCAACGTATTTTTTTCATAGTATACGAATATTTTTTGAGAACTTTGCTGCGAGTAATTTTTTTTAATATAACAGAAAATTTTTTACACTGCAGTTTTTGGATGCGTTTCGCTGCAATGTAATGTAAGGTTTAATTTTCGAGAGTGAAATAACGTGCAAATGCTACAGTTAATGCCTTTGAGAAAGGAATGTTTTCTGCAAGCATTTCGATAATTAAATGCATTTTTTTCCTTATGCATCTTACATTAATTGAGAATTTCTTGTTTCAATGCGCCTGATAAGTATCTAAAATAATGAGTTCCTTTGTTTCACAAACAACGAGCTCGTCATCTATATAATAAAAAGCCGTTTCATATCACATGGTAGCATTATTTAAAATAATAATAATAATAAATAAATAAAAATAAATAAAATACACAGGAATATCTAACACATTTATCTGGTAATTTTGAAATAATTGAATGTTTATTATTTTTCATCGTTAGTTAATAATTTATTTATAACTTTTTAAAGTAATAAAGTATGCCATATATGTCCTTCTTTTCTTTTTTCCCCCTTTAAGCCATTATTGAATCAAAATGCAATCTAATAAATTTCAACAATTTACAAAAAAAAAAAAAAAAAAAAAAAAAAAAGAAAGAAAGAAAAAAGAAAGAAAGAAAGAAAGAAAAGAAAACCGCCAATTTAAACTAATTTAGCTGTAACCAAATATTTTTATAAATTTGGTGCTAACTTTTACCAGTCGCTACTTTTAGTAGTAAGTACTACTAAAAAGTACTTACTACTAAAATGGCGCTATTCAAATGGTGAAATTTAGCCCTAAATTTTTGAAAATATTGGTTGCAGATAAATTGACTGAAATTGGCACCATATTTTTGATGAAACGTTGAACAATGCACTGTTTTTATTGAAGTGATAAAATAACTTTACTTGTCTCAGTAAAAGAAGAGCGAAATCTCTTCTCTTTCCTTCTATTTGAATAACTTGGGTAGCTTCTTTATTTCCAAAATTCATCTTCTTAGCAAAACTTCCGTCGTTAGGATTTAAGAGTATTACCTATTAGATTAAAAAATAAATTAATAAGTACTTTGCCATGCCGACAATAATTAACGGTTTTACACTTGAGAACAGATTCTTTTATTCGCATTCCATTTTCCCAAAATTTATTGTAGTAAAAACTATAGCAAAGGGAAAAACAGAAAGCATTAAAAAAATATTTTATTTTAATACATTGTTAATTTTTACAAGTTTGGTAATAGTTTATTGATTTTAAAATCATTACATATTGTCGAATTAAATTGCAAAAGAGAGGTATTGCATGAAATGTGATTAAAGTGTAATTCAACTGCATTTAAAAGCAATTGTAATACTGCATATGGCTTTTTCATCAGACAATCCGAAAAATTTCCTCCACAATTTTAAGAAATATTTTTCACATGGACACACATACATTTAGAGCCCATTTAGTGCGCTAGTTTCTCAGTATTTTCTGCAGTTTTTTCTTAACAATCATTTCATGGAAAGTGGATTTTATTCGTTTAAAGTTTTCCCTTGTATTTTGTGATATGTTCGCAAAAAATTTTTAGTTCTGAAACACATACACATATTTATTTTTAAATGCAGTCGAACCTCGTTAATGTGAATTCTGTACTGATAAGTATAAAGGATTTAAGTCCAAAAATGTCGATTTTGAGTTAAGCACATAGTCAGACTTAGAAAAAATTTCTCCATCGATTGGTATAAAGGATTTAAGTCCATGTCATTTAGTCTTTGAGAAAATTCATTGGTAAAAAAGATTCAAGTGAGAAATTTAGCATTCATGTTTGGTATAAAAGGTTTAAGTCAATTTGTTCCTTTTATGAAATGAAATTTGACAATCACTTGAATGGTATAAAGGGTATAAGTCAACATAATCCCTTTTTCCTGATCGAGTCTTCTGATTAGATTTTGGTATAATGGATTTAAGCCCACTTTTCTCTTTTTGCGCTGTGCCACTTGGCGGTCAACAGGTTTTAATCCAATGCAATAATGAGATTATAATTATTCAGTTGCTTATTATTGTATTTTATGCTTTAATTTATAAATGTAGAACTGGTATCGGTAAAAAAATTTCCCACTTTTCAATTGAAATTTAATATCTATAAATAATTTACTAGATCATTCTTTACCAATAATTTACTACATTTAACATCAGAGAAAAGTAGACTTAGCCTATGAACAGAAAAGGCTTGACAAAGCAGAAGCCAAAACTGATATCTCAAAACTGTGTTTAGTTTTTGATTTACAACAGTGTCTAGCAACTCCATTTCTGTCATCATCTGTAGCTTTCTACAAACGCCAACTTTGGACTTTTAATTTGACTATACATGACAATGCCATAGGTAAGTCATGTCATTACATGTGGCACGATGGTCGTGAAACTAACGAAATTGCTTCATGTCTTTACGACTACCTACGAAATGTACCTGACACTGTTACAAGTGTAACTTTCTATTCTGACACATACGGTGCTCAAAACTAAAACATCCATGGGTCAGCGATGTTTTTGAAAGCGATGGCTGACTTCCCTCATTTCTCCAGCATCAATCACAAATTTCTAATTTCAGGTCACTCGCACATGGAATGTGACGTAGACCATGCTCTAATTGACAGACAAAAGAAAAGTATGGCATTTCAAGTATTCCACCCACATGATTGGTATCAGCTTGTTCGGTCTACAGGGAAGAAAAATCAATTCACTGTTGGAGAAATGACTCAAGATGACTTTTTTGATTTTGCGTTACTGTCAATAAGTACTCTCGTTGTGAGAAAGAATAATGTTGATGGGGAGCCGTTCAAGTGGCAAGAGGTGCAATGGTTGGTATTGCCAGGAAGGGGATCAGATATTTTATAGGGACAGTCTACTTGAGGGCACTTAAAAAAAAATTTGTATTCTTTGACGAGGCAAAACAAATCTCCGAATTACCCAGATTCAAAAACGGTATAATGGAAATCGGCGCTTGCGCCGCACCACCAACCGACCCAGGCTCGCTTAGTAGCCCATACGATCCAAAAATTTTGTCCCAGAAATAGAAATCCATGTCATTACATGACAGCAAGTACCAACCCATATATGGACAGCAAACAAACTTACGAAACTTACGCCAACCCTTCGGACCAACCTAGGTTGGTCAACAGCAGTCCCGTCTGCTTCGGGTCCTGACTGTTCCACGGTTTGACGGCCAGAAGGGCCAGTTTACCTTCTGAGGACGACACTCGGCCATCCACACAGCCGTGCTCCCAACGGCGTTCACTGCGCTAGTCGAGCTCAACTGTATCGACTAGGCAGCTATACACTCGCCTTTATATAAGCTGGCCTCCACTGCCACGTGACAGGCCCCACTCAGGACACCCAGACATGCCTGTGTTGTCCGGGCAGTCTTCACCACAAGAGCACCAAGTTCCAGGAAACACAAGCCATTTAGTCATGCACCACCAGTTAACAAAGACAGACCTGCTCTCACCACAACAGCCAGAAGTCACTTTAGACGCCACAACACACGCTCATGCGTTGTCTACTTTCGTTCTAGCGAACGGATATCACCAAAATGGATACTTGGAAGGAAGGATTAGCGCTGGTTTGGTATCAGCTAGGGAAAAATCCTCAAGCGGGTGAGGCAAAAACCCTATTTCAAAAGGCGTCCATTAGTGTTCCATCTTCCATCGCTATTGCGGGATGCTTCTACACTATCAGAGCGCACATAACTTAGGTTGGCGGAGGAAATACCTCCGGTACAACCAAATAGGAGCTAGCTCCTTCAGACTCAAAAATGAGTACATGGATTTTCAAATTTAAGTATATATTGTTTCGGAGCTATTTTGAGACAATTTAGCTCATTTTTAAGGAACTATTTTTTACAGTGTGTTTTAATTTTAGTGTTTTGCTTGTGGATTATTAATGACGTTTTTTTTTTTTTTTTTTTTTTTTTTTGCCATTTAATAGGGTGATACATATTTTTGTTTTTTAATCTATTATTATGTTTTTTTTTTTTTTTTGTTTTTTTTTTATCATCATCATTATTATTATTAACTATTTTCAACTACAGTATATCGTTTATTATGATTTCTATTCTTCTAATCTTCAAAAGTTTTATAACAGAAAAGGACAATAAAATTTTATAACAACAGCTTCTAGAGGTAAAATACAAAAATATCTAATCATTTTTAAAACTGATTTACCTCTCAATCAGTTTAGCTTGAGTAGTATTGTACATCAGATATTTTTTTAATTTAGTATATATTATCAAGTGCATATTATCTTTACTTAATTACTTCATAGACATTGAAGGTTTTTGAGCATTAATTTTCAATAATTGTGTAATAATGCTTATCTTTAATATGATAGTCTATAATATTGTATTCAATTCCTTGTTTGAGGTAATAAATTCTTTCAATAATGTTGATCGTTCATGTTTCACGAACCTGGATTTACCATGGACCCTTACCTAATAACCTTTCATTAATCTTAGATTTCTAAGATGAAAGCATTTGGTAATCCTACACAACTTTGTTCATATATCTTATTAAAGTCATGAATCAATATGTTGAGGAAGTTAGAATTGATAGGACCTTATTTTTATTAGGTTCAAAATATTTTGAACATCCACTGAGGTCATAAATCCAGTATTTTTTAATGCTGCAGCCAAGTATTTGGACTGTCAGCATAATCATAAAGTTAAATGAATGTACAAGTCAAAGTGGTAAAAAAGAGTTGAGTCCTGGGTTGAGTGATACAAAGGATTTAAGTCCTGCAGGCATTTTTTCAAAACTATATAAATCTGTTAAAAATAAACAAACTTCAAAATTAAATGTATGTAGTTTATTCACATAATTGTATATTATGATAATATCCTGGTTAAAACTGTATTGAACGGATAAGTTTTTACACAGAATTTTTTTAACTTTATTTTTCGTCTCCTGAAAAATCAAGAATATGGACTTAAATCCTTTATATTTATCAGTACAGAATTACTTATAACATGAACTGTTTCCAAAATCCCCGTCAAAATGAAGATTAATTGTTGAATTAGTGATAGCATGAACTACTGATAACATGAACAAATTTTTTATCCCCCTTGAGATTCGTGTTAATGAGGTTCAACTGTATTCGTTTTCAGATGCAATAAGTCCAGTATTATTTTCTTATAAGTATAAAAGATCTTTCAGAAAGCACGATAAATTCGACATTTCTACCCATTTTCTCCACACAACTTTTAGGAAAGATAGGACAATAAATATTAATTTAAAACATATGATATTTACTGAAAATTTTAAGACTCTATTCGATTCTTCGGCATTCCAATAGTCATACCAATAAATGTCATTCATTTACTTCAAAAAGCGATTTTGTATATGTATCAGAGAATTTTGTGTTGTTGTTTTCTTTTACATACGCCTTTTATTTATTGTTTTATTTTATTTTGTTTTATTACTGTTATTCTTTATTTTTGCTGAGTAGAGGCACAGCGACACAATTAGTAAAGCAAAACTAGAATCATAATGAAACATCTAAAAAATATTCATCATTTTATGCAAATCAATGAATGTAGCTGTGTATTTCATGTAAAAGGATTTTGACATTTGTTTTGTGCTAAAAAATAGCTATTCATTTCCAAGAAAGAAAAATGTGAAATAGCCTTGAAAAAAGTTTTCGATCATAAATTGATTTAAGTAAGAGCTATTTATCCTTCCACAATTCTTTTGGACCTTTAAAAATGAAACAAAATGCATATGTAATAAGTATATATAATTAAAGTTTTCAATTTATTATATTTATGTATAATGTTTTTTATGTATAATGTAAATTTTAATTTTTAAAATTTGTTTAATTTTTAATTTTTATTTGTTTAATCATAAGTTATTATAGTTTTGGAGTATGAATCGAAATACGCTGAATTTTAATGATCTTTCTGTACTGATATTTTCAAGAAGGTTAAATATTAAATGCACTTTAAAGTACTTTTAGATCTTTCGATAAATGAAATATTATTCATTCGTATTACCTGAAGTCCAGATGCAAGATTACTGCCAAAGAAAGCCAGTTGTTTATTATCGCCAAAGAAACTTCCATACAGTATATATCGGCTGAAAGAAATTACGATTTTTTTTTTTTAATAAAAACCTTTAAATAATAGAATAAACATTTATTTGTAAAATTTTCACATAAAGATTAAGCGCGAGTTTTACTTGAGAAGAAACAGAATGTATTTATATGTTTACTTTCTTCTATATTCAATAAGTATTGGATTCGTAAAAATTTTTCAACTTTCAGTTTTCGATGGATTTACACGCTTTGAGAGATCCAGAACACGATTTTATCATTTTAAGAATATGTCACTCTGTCTGTGAGTCTGAGTGACTGTGACGAAAGTTTTGTGGCAGCTCTAGCTCAAGAACTAATGCACAGATATAAATTTATATGCAGTTACACCGTGAAATAATTTAGTGCCCATCAACTTTTGGTACAAATCTGACAACTGATGCTGCTGGTATATTGCGATGTCTCCTACTTGAGGGAAGGCTATATCTCAGCTTCTATTATGTATAATTGAACAAAACTCATTGGGTGAGAGGACTATAACATTACTCTGATCCAATTTGGTGCATGTCCAATAGGTGGTGCTATTAGGTTGCAATTTTCCCCATGAATGGGAAGGCAATGTCTCAGAATTATTGTGTATATTTGCACAAAACTTGGTATGTGAGAGAGCCATTGTAAAACACTATGCTCGTTCAATTTGGATGCATATCAGCCTTACAATTGTTGCTGTTATGCTGCTATTTTCTTTCGTGAATAGGAAGACTAAATCTCAACTTCTATGGAATATAAAGGCACCAAACTTAATATGTGAGATAACCATTATGAAAATTCGAATGTTAATTTAATTTGAGTGTATAGCGGACGATAGATGGCGCTACTTTTACTCATCTTGTTTGATTTTCCACACGACTACACCTCAGCATTTGTTGATTAAAACTACCTCAAATTCTGTATCTAAAATGTTTATTTGAGAAGCTATGATTAATTTTTTGAACATGTTAACCTGTATGCAGCGCTGTTATATAGAATGATATAGAAGAAAGTTATGGCCACAACATAGATACTAGATACTAGTTTTAATTTGCTTGGTAAAACTTAAAATAGGGATTAATATAATATATTTAACTTTTCTTAAATGTACCAGTGGTGGATACTGTATCGGTAGCATGCACTTAGATTTAACCACTTAAAAATAAGCTTTCTAATACATGCATAGGTCCATTTCGTGCGTTCTAAAATGAGATCATTTTATCTCAAACTTATTGTCATCGTATCGTTATTTCTTCTTCATGTAAAAATCGCATAAGGAAGTAAAAAAGATTGTAGAAAATCATATAAAAAAACGTACCTAGTTGCTGATAAAAGGAATTTTGTTCTAATAATCGATGAAATATGGATGTAATTAAGCTTCTTCTTCTAATTTTTTTTTTTTTTTTTTTTTTTTTTTTTTTTTAAGCCATTTTTATGGGCTATTTGTTGAAAATGACTACACAAAATAGCTTTGTCATTTTACAGAAAAGTTCCCGAAATGAAATATGACAATTACAGAATTTTTCTACAACAGTAAATTAAAAAAAAATAAAAAGTTTAAAGTAAAACTAAAGTTAATTTACTCTGTTATTTAAAAAAAATAATTAAACTGTTTCTTTTCTTTCTTTCTTTTTCTTTTCTTTTTTTTTAATCAACTTTTGTACAAAGTTTTGGCTGCATTTTTATTCGTAAACGCCAGAAATCCCGGAAAAAGAAATGTTCACAGAGCGGGACCATATCCACTGAACCCCTTTCCTCTTCGTTGCGCCTCTGTCTTGGAGGAAAAAGAGGACCAGTTACAAATTAAAGTAAAAATAATAATAATAATAATAATAATAATAATGTCTGAAATTACCTTGCAAAAAATAATATTTTGCTTGAAATGCATTGTTATTGTAGCACGTGATTATGAAGCTCTTTTTTTTTTTTTTTTTTAATTAGAGCACTGCTTTAATCATTATTATTGAGGGTTTTTTTTAACTATGTTAGAAGAAATTCTGTTTAATAGTGTTACAAAAATCAATTAAAATGTGTATTTTAAGGCCGTTTTGCATTGATAATTTAAAATTTACGAGGAGTCAATCTTTCAACTTTCAAACCATGTAAGATAAAATCTGTGAGCAGGCAATCTTAGAACTTTTAAATCATATTAGAATATAAATTAAGAGGGCTTTTTATTATTATTATTATTATTGGAGTATAAAAAGGTTTTTTTTTTTTTTTTTTTTTTTTTAATATCGCGAATTTTAAAGCGATTTTGGTAAAAAATTAAAAATTGGCAGTATTTATGAGTTCACAACACAAAAATTTCTAAATTCGTTTGAAAATTAGAGATTATAAATCTCTAATTTTCATTTAAATTTATTTATTTTCATTTTAAAAAATTACTTAAAATGTGATATGTTTTTCTTTCAACTTCTAACTCCTGTTAAATGATTCTTTTTTAAAATCAATTCTGACAACAAAAAAAAAAAAAAAGGCTAAAAACAGTGATTACGAATTCACAGTCAAGAGATTGGTTGAAAATTAAGTAATTTTGTAGAAAGATAAAATTTAATTTAACTCAGGGCCAGACCTGCGTTGACATTTTGTAATTTGCGAGCTAGCGGCCTTCCAACTGAAAATTACAAATGTTAAAGAAAAATAATATTTAATTAAATTTAATGTGTACGTGCGTGTAGAGGGGGGAGGGGGTAAAACTAACTTTACAATGTTCATTTGAAATAAACATTCTTCGTTAAATATATGTTAGCAGTTAAATGTTGAAAATAAAAATAAGGTAACATTGGTTTAAAATATTTCGAAAGTGAAAAAAAATATATATAATAATTACTTTTCTTTAGGAAGAGACAAATTCGATATTTTCCATAAAACTGTGCCGTTAGGATGTATCATGGACACTTCAGTGTCAGACCATATCACAATACCATTCTCTCCCAAGGGTTTAATAGTGCTTTCTTTCAGCGAATCTAAAGGCCTGGGGAAAAAAAAAGAAAATAATAATAATAAATAAATAAATAAATAATAGAAAAACCCTGCAATCAAAATTCTTTATAAAATCACTTGTATGAAGCATTTGTGATTGCACTCTAATTTATTCTAACAAAGTGTAAGAGAAATATAAATGATGAAAATAATAAAGATGTTTTAAATATTTCAAATGAAAGTTTCAACAGAGATGTCAGTAACTTCTAATAGTAGGGGAGCCCAATAGGTAATTTTGGGATTTACTCAATCGCGGCAGATTAACATAAAGGGGGATGGATACCTTGCACCCTGTTGAGTACCTCCACCATATATATAAGCCCTCTATATAGGATCGTGCGTCTAGGATAGTCAATCAGAATAGAAAAAAAATCGATCGTTAGAAATACTCGAGTGCGTCAGATTTAGGTAAGGTGGGGGTAATTACATGCTGAAAAGTGTGCATTTCAATAATCTGACGATTTGAGCGTGAGGGGGGGGGAGGGGGTCACAGACTTGCAAAAAAAAAAAAAAAAAAATCACCTTGTCATTCTTGAGCGCGGTCGATTTTTTTTTTTAAGGAAATAATTTAAGAATATCGGAAAAAATATAACCTATTTCCATAAGCCGAAGCAGCAAAAATCGCCAATAATGTTTAGTGCATGCATCTGCAGTGAAGCATGTATTCCCCACTCCGCGCCTCTCTTTCCCTTTCACTTTTTCTCTATCTCATACTCTCTCACACCGTCCTCACATTACTTTTCGTCGCCATCACAGCTGATCACATGCTTTCGTGGCATTATAAATTAGATGTACAACGCTTTGGCTTGTTTGTTTTGTTTGTGTTTTAATTTAAGTTTTGTGAATCAAAGTTTGTGAGTTTAATATCGACTACGACGATGAGTGATAATACTATAAAGTATGTATTTTGTGGACAAAATACATTTGAAAAAATTGTGAAACAATAAAGAAATGCCTTACGGTTTCGGAGTATCGTCGGAGCAAATCAGTCTTCAGGAAATCACGGAAAACGTACGATAATGTTGAACTATCGGCTGAAAAATCATTAAATAAAGACTATCACTCGCAGTGTTATAAGTTATTCACAGCGATTAAAATACCTTCTAATTTTCAAAAGCTCGAGTAACAGGAAAGTGCTAGAATATAGATGAATCTTTTAACATCATACAACCTGAACCTTTTATCTGCCACTTGTATGGCTTAAAAAAAAAAATAGCTGATGTCAACATAGCTAGAATTGAAATCTTCAATAAGACATACAAGGTATCAAATACATCACAGCCCTTCACGTTGAATGTTCATAATTACGATGCTTGTTGCTTGCCACCATGTCAATCGGAGTTACTGCAGCACTTATTACGAACAAGACAGATTGCATGCTTGTGGAGCATACAATCCAAACAGCATCAACATGTCACCAACAGAGTACGGATGGACAGATGTAAAAGGAAAAATAGAAAGGACTTGGTTCGTTGGTAACCAATTACCAGAAACGTATGAAGATGTAGTCATAACTCCTGATATTCTAGGAGATACTCCAGATTCAGGTATATTTTCTTTTCAAAACTTTAATAACACGCTTTTCATGAAATAAATAAAATATTGATAAGTATTATGATGATTTCTTGTTACAGATATCCAAGCTAAAGATGAAATTGATGACCAAATCGAACCAGACTTGCAGTACGACGATAATTCCCCGGATGAAGATTGAAAAAAAATTATTTTTTAAATTTTTATTTTATTTTGCTATTTTATTTTATTTTATTTCTGAATTTATATTATAATTAAAAGAAATTGTTTTTTTTTATTTGCATGCTATTTTCTGTGCATTTTATTAGTCAGATTTAGTGATTTTAATAATAATAATAATAATAATTTTTTTTTTCTTTTTCAAACTGTCAGATTAGGAAAATCCCTCCAAATGGTCCTGATTATGGGTCAGCACGACTAGGACATCAAGCTGAATCACCTGTATAACATCTAATGTGCTCGAATATTTAAAAATGGCGATTTTTACCATATTTTTATTAACTTCAATTCTTGTTTGTTTATCAAGTACAAATCTTGCAATCGATTTTTAACTAACTTCCCGACTAGCTAGATATTTGAAATTTTCAGGACAGCTCAGAACATGGTGACAATACATTTTTTTAATACTTTTAGTCAACTGTTTCAAGTCCCTACCGCATTCGGCAGCGTTTATATGATTCAACAGAAAAATTATTTAACTAACTTCCCGACTAGCGAGACATTTGAAACTTTCAGAATAGTTAAGATCACGGTGAAAATGCATTTTTTAAATATTTTTAACCAACTGCTCCGGGTTTCTGCTGCCTTCGGCAGCGTTACCAGTACAAAGCTTGCAATCGATTTTTCACTAACTTCCCGACTAGCTAGACATTTTAAACTTTCAGGATAGCTCAGAACACGGTGACAATACATTTTTTTTTTAATACTTTTAGTCATTTGTTTCAGGTCCCTACTATATTCGGCAGCGTTTATATAATTCAACAGAAAATTTATTTAACTAACTTTCCGACTAGCTAGACATTTGAAACTTTCAGAATAGTTCAGAATACGGTAAAAATGCATTTTAAAAATATTTTTAACCAATTGCTTCGGGATCCTGCTGGCTTCAGCAGCGTTACCAGTAAAAAGCTTGCAATCAATTTTTAACTAACTTCCCGGCTAGATAGCCATTTGAAACTTTTATAATAGCTCAAAACACGATAGCAATGAATTTTTTTAATACTTTTATCCAATTGCTCCGGGTTCCCGCTGCCTTCGGTAGAGTTAATATGATTCAACAGAAAATTTTAAAACATGGTATATAAAAAGTTCTTTTTATCTTGTAATTATTATTACTATTATTATTTCATTTTCAAAAAGCCGTCACTAGCTTGCGTCATGTCCGAATTGTCAGTCTTTTAAATGGGAGCTTCTTTCGGGTTCATCCCCTTTGAATGTCTGACGCGCTCGAATAAAAAATTGTTTTCCCCGTTTTCAGCCACCCCCACCATGCAAACCGGCAGATTAACATACTTCCAATATCAGAGACACGTGGGCGTGGGGCATATACACTATCAGTATCTGACGCGCTCTAGTATTTCCATGTGACTATATATATATATATATATATATATAGTCACATATATATATATATATATATATATATACAATATTTTACATTTTTGTAAACCTGTAGACGCTCCTCCACCGGTGAAAGGGTGTACATCATATAACCTTTTTTTTTCTGTCATCTAATCTTCAAAATCCAATAGGTCCCTACGACGCTCGAGTAAATCACAAATTAGCCTCGTGAGCTTCCCTACTATAAATTGCTACTGAGAAAATTACCAAGGTTCATTAGTATTTCTTTCTCTGACAAATTAATCTAAACTAAATATTATGGTATGCACTCAAATTGATACAGCGCTTTAAAAAAAAAAAAAAAAAAAAAAAAAAAAAACATTAAAATTAAATTTACCATTGAAGTATAGTCTAATATAAAATTATAATTAAATTTTAAATGAAGAAATTAATTAGTTGTATATTTCAACAAAATTCAGTTTTTTTTTTTTTTTTTTTCCATTTTTCTTTTAAATTTAGCTTTTTTTTTTTTTTTTTACTAAATATTTCTTCTAAATTTTCTACATATATTCTTTGAGATACGTTTAACAAAACTATGCAAAAGTGTGCATGGGTATTTTAAAATTTATTTGGCATAATGCAAACTTTTAAATTTTTTATAAAACTAAATAACAAAAAGAATAAAAATCTTTATATTCTCAGTCTTTCGTAGTCTTCCTTTTTCTTTTTTGAACTAAAACTAACTTATGCACAGTTTTAATAAAATAAATTTTAAGGAATTGTACTTTTTCCTTTACTATTTTAATTTCGGATAAAGACTACTTTTTGTGGACTTAAAAGTTTGATATAAAGAAAACTTGCTTGAAAACTTTTCATACATAAAAGAATGGAATCGAACAAATAGCAGCCCTCAATGAAGAAAGATCTCAGTTCATTTCATTGACATTTACGAATAATTCAGGATGGTTCGTCAATTGTTACAGCCTTCAGGCGAATATTTAAAATAATAATATGTGCTTTTAAATATGCGTCATTGTAAAGTAAAAATTTATAAATTTCAAAATTATTATATTATTTGGCTTGAAATTTCATTTGTATTTACATAAGTAACATATTGCTGCAATGTAACTCAATAAAAAATATTTATTGTTTGAATAATAAAGACCCTCAAAGATTAGTTCTGCGATTTTTAAACTATGTCTGTTTAATAATTATTTTCCAGTGATATGTATTTCTTTGAACACACTGTTTTATTTGCTAAAAGTGTAGTTTAAAAGTTAAAATGTTAAAATGTCAACATATGTTTCGATACCATACGGTAACTTTTACAAAACTGATTGGACTGATTGAAGCAATTAGTCTTAAAAAAAGATACCATATGGTATTGAAGCATATGTTAGAATTTTAACATTTAAATTTTTAAACTGTTCTTTTAGCAACTGAAACATCATGTAAAAAATTTTAACAGAAAACTACTGATAATCATTTACCTTAAGTCTTAGGTAAAATTATAGAGAAAAATAAATGAAGATGTCAAAAAATCAATTTTATATATGAATTTTAATGACAAATATTAATAATTATTAGTGAAAGCCTATTTATAACTTAAAATGCTTTTTCTAAAGTAGAAACGTTAATTTTTATTGAGAAATTAAATAATAAAAATATATAAAAATACAGAATAAAGATTGAGAATCTTGATTATTTACTTTTATCTAAAAATTATTGTAAATTTACAGAGACTCTGGATAAACATTTCAGTAAATTTACAGAATTTTTTTACAATGCAGCATATTCATAAATCGAATGCTAAGATTATCTTATTTTATAGACCTTTTTTTATTATTTTGAGATTCATAAGGTATTTATGAACTGATCATTCAGTTTTTATTAGTATAGACTGAGCTATTAATTATCTCCGCCCTATATATATATATATATATTTATATATATATATATATATAAATTTAAATTAATAACAAAAAAAAAATAATAATAATTAATTCACCAATAATCATAATGTCTAAATCATGACATGTTGGCCTTTGGATGAGGAGGAGATTGCTTAAGACTAAACATAAATTGCTTAAGACTAAACTACGTAAACATTAGTTAAATCATACATTTTCTGTACTATTTACTTAATAGTAAATCTCTTTTTTCACGTAAGGTGGCGCTTGCTCACGTTACGTTGAAAGTTAAATATAAACTGAAATTTAAAAATGAGTAACGTTAAAATTAAATAACCCTTTTAAAAATCCCCTTTTAATATAGTTATTAGCTTTTAAAGATTAATAACTATCACTTAATGCATTCAATTATTGCATTTCAGTAGCACACAAATCGATTAATTGTTTCTTTACCTTTAATCTTTTCTTTTTACTAATGTTCGTTTGGCAACCTGTTTATTTCTACTATCTCCGTATGTATCGTTTAAGATGTGGATTTCTTAAAAATACTTATTACATGTATCAATTTTGGTTTGTGTTATTGTTTAATCTAATTTCCTTTTTTATTTTGTTTTGTTGCAAGATAGAGATTTGAGCTGTATATTAGCTTGAATTAGATATACAGTTTTCCGAAGTCTTGCACTCTGCTGATAGAAATGCAAGTTTCCTAATGAGTGAACATTTCTATTTTTCAGCATTTAAAATTCCAATTTTCAATTCGTGAATTCTCTCTCTCTCTCTTTTTTTTTTTTTTTTTTTTTTTCCTTTTATCGGATCTCTTTGGTAATTTTATCCTTTTCTCTTTTCTATAAAATCTCGACTGTTTCTATTACTTTAATGGTTTTTGCAAACTATTATCTCATCGTTAGGCTTATGTGTTATGCTTGTATCATTTCTCTTCTGCGTAAGTACTTTAACTTGTTTTTACTAATCATTGGTACTCAAACTGAATTATTCCCGTGACAATAATTTTATTCGAAATAAATCTCATTTAAAATTTAATTATACGTTGGTATTTTCATCTATCTTTTGTTTGCTGAGTGTTACAAAGGTATTAAATTATTCAAATTATATATATACATATATATGTGTGTGTTATAATAATAATAATAATTATTATTATTATCATTATATATTTCAATTGTGTCTGGCTCACTTATTACTAAGAACTGGTAAACTTATTACTGAGCTTAACTCAAACAAAGGTATGAAATAAAAATACAAAATCAGCAGAGTTTTATATTTATGTATAACATTCTCTCTCTCTCTCTCTCTCTCGTTTTTTTTTTTTTTTTTTTTTTTTTTTTTTTTTTAACATAAGCAGAAAATAACAAATCCATTTATTTCTTCCATAACCTCTGTCATTTCGAAATATGCATATTAGTTAAAATTTGCTATTTTGAAGAAATTACATAATTTTAAATCAAAATTAATAACAATACAAACATAAATAGCGCTGATTAATGATCACAACTACTGAGGATTACAGATAATTATTGAAAATTATCAGCAGATGTATTAAAAATCAGTTTTAAAATTCATCATCTATTTTAAATGAGAAAAAAATGATAAAAAGTTAAAGTAAGCTTACCCTGTTTTTAACACGAGGCGTTTTGCTGGGGAATACTCTGATAAAATACACCATGCATTTCTTGGAACTTTCACCAGTCTGTCTAAAATATACAAGAAAATAACGTATATTCAGGCAATAAATCATTCTAAGTCACTTTAGCATGTTTTTAATAGCGATTGGGTGAGTCCAAGATATTTTCCCTAGTACATATTAAACATTTAATCCCTTATTCATTTGTAAAAATACTAACTATTGCTTCCGTCGAAAGTTCTCAGAGTTTTCATTACCTCTAGTAAGGGAACCAGTTGGTTGTGTATATATCTCTCACTTTAGAACATCCAAGAAAAACTTAGTTTAAGTGTATGCGTTCATCGTATAAAATCAACCACTACCCTTTTATTTTTTCAAATAAAGCATATCTCTTAAATATCGTATAAAGTTTTCATTTACAAAGGTCCAGATAAAAAATTAATCAATCAACCACTATCCTTTTATTTTTTCAAATGAAGCATATCTCTTAAATATAAAATTACAAGAATTGCTAAGCAAGGAATTTATTTACAACGGTCTACATTTAAGCTTATCGTTTGTATAATAAAATTACATGGCAAAATAACCCCGGCGAAATATCAGTGCTTTGCATTTTAGGAGAGACTTTTAAAATTTCTACTGAAAAAGTAATATGAAATTAACATTTATTGTTAATATGGTAAAATAATCTTTGGAATAGAATATGATATGCTTAGCGTTCATATTTACTGGGATGCGCTAAAATATTCAAATGCGTTAAGGACTACAATTGAAAATTGCTGGAATTTCATTTCTGTTTCCGTTAAGCATTTTTAACACTTTCCAGCTATGTTTAAGAATGATTATATTCAGTCTGTCATTCTGTCCTTCTATCTGCCCATTGTGTAATAACTTAGGCAAAAAACATTGAATGTTAAACGATGCAACTAGTAAGTAAAGTTGGGAAAGCGCAATAATCAATGCGTACCGCAGGATTTTTCGTTCTTGTTTATTTTTCAATTAAATTTTGTTGTGCTAGCTGAGCTCTTTTTCTTTCTTTCTTTCTTTTATTTACTTATTTTGCGACAATATGAGAATTCAAACTTATTTAAATCTAACTTAAATCTAAAATTTTTCTAATGAAATTATTTAAATTTCATAAATAAACCTTTTAGAATAACGCAATTTTCGTAATTTATTTCATTATTTTAATCATTATTTGTACACAAATGTAGATAGCATAATTAATTAAACAATAGTAATTAAATAAATATTTTCATGGGTTATTTATTGAAATTTTACATATTTAAAATATTTCACTTAATGACATTTAATAAGTCTCAAACTAGGAATAAAATATGAGTAACTAGCCTTTCCTACTTAATATGATTTTCAGAAGACTCTCATAAATAAAATCACTTACTGAAAAATTTTATTTAATTATTTATTTAATTAATTATTTTAATTAATTAATTCTTTTTATTATTATTATTATTATTATTATTTTCAATAAATCTTTGATATTTGCATCATAATTTCAGTTTTAGAAAATAATTTTTTCCACTGCTGAGTTAAAAGTTCTTAAAAGAAATTATCATTGTATTAAAATTATATCGTGATATGACCAAGCCGACGAAGAGGATTTTGATTTCCATTAACAGATGGCGCCACTACTAATAGTCAATGATGAAATGCGAAATGTTTTATTTTAAGACATTTTAAAATTTAAGACCCTCGCTTTGAATGTCTTATATTAAGACATATGACTATATTAAGACACTTGATATTAGTGCATTTGCACCACCAGACACAAAAGTGTGTTAAATTAAGGCATCTATTATGTCTAAGCTCCATATTAAGACATTTACGTGTCTTAAATGGTTTTTCAGACTTTTTTTTGTCTTACTTTAAAACTCCTTAATCTGCAGTGTTGGATAACAAATTCAAGTTTCGAATTCGGAAGCTTGAAAGGAAAATAATAAATTTAAAAAATATCAAAGTGATGTCGTAAAAGTTTAAGCACAAATGAAGTTTTATGTAAATATCTCTTTAAATGTGATTGGTGAGTATTATCTCCTAGATTATAAAGTGTAGGAGATAAGACTCACCGCTGTACAGTCGGTAACAAAAGTCTCCGAACACTAGCAAAAATTCCTATATAAAAAAAGTACACTTAATACAGTTTTGTTAAATAACTCCTTGTCGAATCCTGTTCTTAGTCAGTCTAAAAACAGGATTCGACAAGGATTTATTTAACAAAACTATATTAAGTGTACTTCTTTTGTATAGGAATTTTTGCTAGTGTTCGGAGACTTTTGTTACCGACTGTACGAGTTATCAAAGTGCCGAAATCGCTGCAGTTCTCGACTGAAAAAGTTGCGAAAGCATGAAAGCTGAAAACGGAAGGCAAATCCGTTTTGCAAATGTCACTTATTTTAAATCTGTTCAAACATGGTATTTATAGTGTTTTGCAACATGAAGACCAATTCAAAATTGCATATCGCTCAGGAAAGCTAAGAAAAACCACATTCCATGAGGATAAAAGAATAAAAAGAATGGCTCTAACTAACAATTTGTTTCTTAATCAGATAAAAAAAAATCTACTTGAATCAAAAATATCACGTGACAGCAGCAGGCAAATAACCGAGTCTAATCAGGATTCATTAAAAAATAAAAATTAGTTTGTAAGCCACTTTTTCAAACAGAGTCACAAACAAGCAAGACTTTAATGAACAAAACAGCACGCGTATTATCATGATGAATGGATTTGTGTTATTTTCTCTGAAAAAAAAAATGGAATTTGGATGGTCCAGATGGGTTCTCATTCTTCTGTCGTGACTTGAGGAAAGATCCGAAGAACATATTCAGCAGGCAACAAGGTGGTGGCTCGCTCATGGTATGGGGCGCTTTTGGCTAAGATGGACAAATGACACTTTGCTCTCTAAATGGCGGACAAAATTCAAATAAGTATCAGGAAACTCTGAGTGAGCATTCGTTGCCGTTTGGTGAACGCCTAGGTGGTCCTAATTGTACATTTTAGCAGGACAATGCGTTGATACACACTTCCCATTGTACAAAAGAATGGCTTAGATATCAAAATATCAATGTGATAAACTGGCTAGCACTCAGCCCAGATCTCAATCCGATGTAGAAAATCTAGAGAATCCTCTCACGTGACATCTACAAGAACGGGAAGCTGTATTATTCAGAGTAAGAGCTCAAATCAGCGATCGAGGAAGCCTAGTAGAAACTCACTCTTGAAACCATCCGAGAGTTCGCGTTATCAATCGAGAATCGCGTATTTGATCTTATCAGGTGCAATGGAAACATGCTTTGTGAAATGTAAATAATTTGGTTTTGTGCATAAACTTTTGCGGCATCAAGATTTTGATTTTTATATAATTTATTATTTTCCTTTCAGTTATTGTTTCCGAATTCGAAAAGTGAATTTGTAATTAAATTATTTAGATTACAATAAAACTATCGAAGCATTCCGGTGTATATTTTTCAATTTATTAAAAAATTTGGCTTGTGTATAAAGTTTTGCGCCGCACTGTATTGCTTAAATTTCATTTGTAAACGTGGAATAGTTTGCAAGTATTGTTAATTGTTCCAGAACGCGATATGTAGCAATGTTAAATTTTTGCTGTGTTCATAAAAGTCGTCCAATTCTCATAAATTTAGAAAAATTAAAGAAATTATTAATCAATGTAATGATTAAAAATATATTATGTCAGTTTTTGAATTTTATGTGTATCACAATAATATCCTTATATGCATCATAAAGATATCTTATATCATTATATATCCTTACCCTTTAAGTAAAGAAAAAAAAAGTTGGTAAAAATTTAACTTTTGCGTGAAATCATAAATCTAAAATTTTGGGAATCAATAACTTTAGAACGACGAATTTATTCGTCCTATTTTAGACTTTAAAACACAATTTTATGTTTTTAAAAACCTGAAATTTACATGAAATTTCACCATTCAAACATAAAAATATTTCTTATAAATTATTTTATCAATCGATTCGAAAAGTAACAGAAAATATGTTCAGAATATATATTTAACAATAGTAGTGTGAAATTGAGGGAAAGGGGAAAAATTAAAAATTAGGGAAGTTGGAACATTCAAAAAAAATTTCTTTTTAATCGAAAACTTAGAGTGTTACTTCATTAAATTAAATTTTTTCGAAGTAATTTTAATATACTTAATATTATTATATTTTAATGCAAATGTATTCAGAATTTCTTAATTTTAAAGCTTTAATTTACAAAAAAATGAATACAGGGATTAAGGACAATTGTCAGAACTAGGGACCTATTGCAGATAGCTCTGATGAAATTGATAGATTTGGGAGGAACTTCCTTCATGAGGACCTTTCTGAGGGATCCCAGACCGTATTCATGCGTCTTTTGGAGAAAACCACAGAAATCTCCGAATGGCTGGGCCGACAAGCGCGATGAGGGATCGAACCTGGCTTCTTTTTTCTACCAGCTTAAAGAGCAGAACCTCTGGACCATTTGTGGGTGCGTAATTTACAAAATAGCTGTATAATTTTTTATATATTGTTGCCTGAAACCTTTCCGAAAAAATAAATTTCTTTTTTGTTATTGATAGTTTTTTTTAAAACTTTTTTAAGTAGTTATAAATTAGTTGTTTGACGTTTTACATGTTCTTTGTACTATGGACATGACGTAAGCGGCTTTTAGAACTAATTATTTTTCCTAGTCACTTTCCAAATACTGTTATTGTCCCCTATTGCATTTTGTGGCATTCCAGTTGATTATTGAATTACAAAGAGCTCTGAATAGTGTTAGCTTAAAAAAAAAAAACTTTTAATATTGTTATATATTTCTCTGTATCAATCATTTAAATAAGGGTTTTACAGTATCTCAGTTACAGTTCGTGGTAAGCATAAAAATTTCAATTCAATACAATAATAGGATGAATTCAGGTATATTTACCTTTACCATCTTTATCGCAGACAAATACTATATCTGAAAATTTCCCTGTTTTCCATGACATGAGATTCATAGGAACTGAATCACAAAGAGTAACTAAGAAATTTGATATTATATTTCCACCATGCAGGAACTTGATAATTGTATTTGAAACCGCAATGCCAATATCTTCAAGCTTGTCACTACATCCAGATATGATTAGTGGAGAAGGAGGTAAGCTTTCTGCTTCAGATATAGGACTCCACAAAAAGCTGCCTGAAAAATTTTGAAGTTGTTTTGAATCAATGAAATCATTTATTAAACCAATGTTTAATACATTTACATATTTTCTCATATTTGTTAAAGGAATAATACATCTTAGAGCTAAATTTCATTCCTAGCTGTTTAAAAAATGCTGTATTCTAAGAATGACGTTGATTTATCAAGAGTTTTTCTTTGTTATACTGTTAAAGAATTAGTGATATTTTTTAATGAAATGGACTGCAATTATTTATAAATCTTATAAAAATAGTGTAATATTTTTTTAATAGACTTTTGTGATTCACAGGGTCCGATTAACCTTTCAACCGAGGGGAAACACAATTCCATTTGGGGGCCCCTACTGACAGCTTGGTCTAAAGTCACATGAAAACACCTCGAAAAATTTACAAATTTGTCAATATATTAAACACAAATCATAATTAGCTAGAATTGAGAGAAAATTACATAAGTAAATTTGATTATTAGTAACACCAAAATTTAAATTGCTGAAAGCGTGTATTCTCGACGATATATGAAATTATCCCATTGTAAATATATATATATATACATGCTTCATTGACTGATGTCCTATAATCTAAATATGTTAGTTATGTAATCGGATATACTGTGGCTTTTTATAATCAGACAAAGTTGTGAGATAACAGGCTCTCCAATTTGGGGCCCTTTGAAAATTTTCGAAAGGAAGCAAGTGCTTCTTGAGCCTATTTGGTTGTCAGGTCCTGGTGCTTCGCATGGACTATCGATATATTTGATTTTGTTATACCATCTAATTTCGCAATATAAGCCCTTATCCGATTTACAAATCAAAAATAACTCAAGAAACAAAAACCACCGTATCGTGAAAAATACATTAAATAAAATATTAAATGATTATAATAAAATGTGTATAAAGACAAGATTTTGAAGAGAATTTTTTAAAATTGAAGGACTACATTTAAAATAAAGCTACAATGTTTATCAAGAGAAAATTATTTTCCAGGAATATTTGTTCGCTAATGATTAGCACATCTCAAATGGCAGGGGCATATCACACTAATTTTCGATTTTAACCCAAAATATGAATTTTCAGAATTCCGCTTATAATTTGACACCTGAACATCAGAATAAAAAGAAAATTTAATTAAAAGCTTTTTTTTTTGTATATAATTTCAATGATGACCTAATATATATGTTTATTTTATAACGTTTTAATAATCCCATTATTAGTCAATAAATAATCTTGCAAATTGTTTATAATTTAAAATATTTAAGCACCTTTTTTTTTTTTTCTAAATGTTTACAAATTATTACATAAAAGGGAAATTAATGAAATACATAAATTGTTCTTCGAATTATGTCTAAATAACCGACTTCTTTCTTTAACACTAACTTGGTCATTGTATTCTACCCACTATTAATTCGAAGTAGAAGGAAAATTAGTTATGTACATGTGGTATCGAAATATGTTATAAAAATATAAGGCTGCTATTGAATTCTAAAAGATTTTTTTTATTTTAATATATTAAAAATGATTCTTGATGTCTGAATAAACAACGCCTCTTTAAAAAGAAAATTCCACCGATTAAAGTGACCTTTGTGTATCGTTATTGCATCAGTTTAAACAAGTATTTAACGTTGGTGTTTTTATTTAATATATATATATATATATATATATATATGATAGATATCATATTAAAATTTAACCTTAAAATTTTAGCAATTAATATATATATATATATATATATTTACGCTTATTACACTCCATCTGCAGTTTCTTCACTATCAGACAGATGTAGGTGATATTAAAGCCTTCAGTTATAACCAGGAATACATGCACACAGACACACACACACACAAAAAAAAAAAAAAAAAAAAAAAAAAAAAAAAAAGATCGATAGCCCCTTTGTTTAGATGAATAAAATAAAATGTAAAGCAAGTTTAATAAACTTTAGCGCTGTCTACCTATCTATAATCTATTTTAAGTAAGGCAACTGACGATGAATTGCAAATAAAATAAAAGCAATATAGCGTTTCTCTTGTAATAAGCATTATTAAAAAATAAAATGTATGAAAAACAAACGATATATATTTATTTTCTCTGTTATAATAAGGTGTTATAACAAAGTAGTAATTTTTTTACAGCAATAGTAATAAAGAAGTTAGTAAATGATCTATATATATATCATTTATTGACTTCTTTATTACTGTTGCTGTAAAAAAATTACTACTTTGTTACAGCACCTTATTATAACATATATATATATATAATAATAATTATTATTATTTTAAAGTACTTGGTCAAGAAATTTATAAATGAAATTTATCTGAATGCATAATTAATGACAAAATTTTGTTAGTTTAAAAAGAAAAGCATTAACCAAATAAGTGATAAGTATTAACAAAAACATTAATCGAAGGGCATAATGGTCAGAAACAGTTTTTTTTACTATAATTAAAATTTCATACAAAGTTCATATTTGTTAATACTAAGCGAAGAAAAAATACATTTAAAAAAAAATTCAAAATATACAGAAATATTTTTTGTTTCTTTTGGAAAGATTGTTATTGATTAAAGTGATCTTAGAAAAACTATAAAGAGCACGTGTAAAATTGTAGAAGTTAAATCACAAAGTCGAAGTTTAAAGACCTTTTTAAGAAAAATAATAAATGAAAATAATTTAGAGGTTTTAAGAGTTTTCTTTGATTCAACATCTCCCACATAGCATTGCAGATTTTGTATTATTCACATGATTAAATGAAGGTAATAATGATAATAATAACAATATTAAAAAAGTCAACAAAATTTTTTAAAATGGAATTTTTAAAAAATAATTCTGCACAACTATACAAATAACGAATTTTTCAACCCTATTAAAGGAACCCTACAAATAATTTTTGATTTTGCATAACAAATTTCGCACTAATAATCTATAAAAATCTAACTAGGTTTTAAAATTTCCCCTTGAAGAAATAAAATAAAATAAAATAAGGTAAAAAATTCTTACTGCGAGTGCCGTTAAATGTGTACATTTTTCCAGAATCATCCATTACTATACAATCTCTTCGGCTTTCATTAAATATTTTTCCACATTTAAGATAAGCTGGAGTAGATGGAAGCTTTATTTCTGTCGATTTGCCATCGTTTTTGTCCAATTCCAACAATACATTTTTATTTTCTTTAAAAGCAGTTAGCATAATTTTGTCAGTAAGTTCTAGTCTGGATATTGGCTCTGAAAAGTAAGAAAAAATTAAGACAAAGTAAAGGTAAGGAATATGCTATATATTAATTTGAAATATCCTACGCATTTTCTAAGGAAATATATCACATATTTTTATCCTTAAAAAACTGTTTTTTTTTTTTTTTTTAAATACAAAACGAAGTGTTAAAACTATTTAATAAGTTATGGTATTGGGAGTACAAATTAATTCGGTCCGTTTTCAATAGATGGCTCTGGCTGATTTGTTTACTGAATAATGATAGATGTTTTTGGCATTGTTAGAAAGGTTTGACCTTTGTCAACCATATTCAGTCAACGAAGCTTCGAGTTTTATACAACAACATTGGTTTTTTGAGCATTCAATATGTCGAGTTTTGTGCTAAAGAAACAACATTTGCGGGAAGTTTTGATTTTCTTTTTTAATTGGAAGAAAAGTGCCGCTGAAGCGCATCGATTGCTTGTGGAAGTTTATGGTGAATCTGCGCCATCTGATAAATCATGTAGAGAGTGGTTTCGACGCTTCAAAAATGGTGATTTTAGTGTCGAAGACAATGAGCGCCCGGGCCAGCCGAAAAAGTTCGAAGACGCCGAATTGGAGGAATTGCTCGATCAAGATCCGTGCCAAACGCAACAAGAGCTTGCAGGATCGTTGGGAGTCACTCAGCAAGCAATTTCCGTGCGCTTAAAAAAAATGGGAATGGTTCAAAAGCAAGGAAATTGGGTCCCATACGAGTTGAAACCGCGCGACGTTGAAAAGCGATTTTTCATTTGTCGTTAAAAATTACTTGGAAACGTTGAAATGGGAGGTCCTACCCCACCCGCCGTATTCGCCAGACCTTGCTCCTTCTGATTATTGGTTGTTCCGACGGATGCATCACGATTTGGCTGGACACCGCTTCACTTCTTTCGAAGAAATTCAAGAATGGCTCGATTCATGGTTTGCGTCCAGAGAGGACTCATTTTTCAGAGATGGAATCCGAAAATTGCCAGAAAGGTGGACAAAAGTTGTGGCTACCGATGGACAATACTTTGAATAACATGTTTTTTCATTTTGATAATAAATAAAATGTTTTTTTAACGAAAAAAAACGGACCGAATTAATTTGTACTCCCAATATATTATTAGCGACTAAACACGGATATGAGAAAAATAAATAAAATAAAATTCATGAGAAAAGTCAGTTTTAAACACAGAGATAATTGTTGTACAACCACATAAATGAATATAGAGTTTAATTTAATAGAAGAGTATTTTCTTAAAGTTGAATACATTTTAGACAAACAATTACAGTTTAAATGTTAAATATTCACGTGTATATGTGAACTATTTTCGAAAGTGCAAGAGTTAATTATCACAAGTGCTACAAGAATTAAATGCAATTCAAAATATTTGATCATAACACGCTTTTAATGAACATAGTTAGACTCTTTTAAGAAGAAAAAGTAATTATTTTAATTTATTTATTTTTTAATATATACATTTTTTTTTAAAATATTTAAAATAGAGTTTATAATAATAATTATTATTATTAACTGCTTTCTGTCATTAAATGAGGTTTGCGCGGTTGGATTTTTCACGGGACGCGAACAGGCTGGTGACTTCTGCCAAAGGAAGACTGCGCCGAAGGAATCTGCAAGGAGGAGTTTGCCATAGTCGGATTTTCATGGGGTGAAAGCAAACTGTCTGCCACGGTCAGAATTGTTTACAGCAATACATCGAGTTGAAAACTCTGTAAGTGCCACAGAGTAGGAGTTTACTATGGTCAGAATTTTTAGGATTCGCAAACTAGCTGGTCACTGAAGACAGCTAGTGTTTAACGAAAATTTAAAAGTTAATACTCAATTTAAAATAAGTTAGATTCAGTTTTGATGGATTATGCCCAAATTCTCAATGGCCAAATAAATATATAAAAAAATTATAAAACAACGGAAAATATATCCCGTGTACTTTTTTCTTGTTAACTCTGCATCTAATAACAGTTTTTTTTTTAATGTGTATGCAAAATATATTGAAATAAATCAGTTTGATTAATAAACAGTTCAAATTAAGACGCCATAAATATTTCAAAATGATAAAACTATGCCACATGAATTAGAATAACATTTTAATAGCAAGAAAACTGTTGACAATAATCACATAACTAATTCACCAGATTGGAAAAATATTTCAAAAAGTAAAAACATAAAATAGATTAATTGAAGAAGGCAATAACAAAAAATCAAAATTAAAAAGCGTATAATTGGCCAAGCTAGAATAAACTCTTGGGAAAAAAAAAAAAAAAAAAAAAAAAAAACTAATTGCTTCAGGTGGATTTATTTTTTTCTCTGAAACCAGTTAAAATTCATTCGGTTTCCGAGAAAATGAAGGGCAAATTCAAGGTTTCATAAATCCCACCTATGTATAAATATATTGAAAAAAAAAAAAAAAAAAAAAAAAAAAAAAAAATTACACGTCATGGAACTCATTAACTTAGCTACTATTTATTGAATTATTCACTGCAAAGTAATATAGTTTTTATATTTTTCCTTTTTTCTTTTCTTTTTCTTTTAATTAAATATTTGTAACAATGTGTTCCTTTAAAAAAATCTTTCTAGGCTATGAAAATTTAATAAACTAAATAGAAATGTTGCTACCTATAATGTATTCACATTAAAATATATTCACATTAAAATTTCAAGCAGTGTATCGATTTTTTAAGTTCATACATGAAGCTATTCAAAATTGGAAATGAGTAACGTTATTAGCAGATTTTTCTAGTTTTTTTTTTTTACTAGCTTTATTGTTAAGGTTATTATCAGCAATTGTCAAATTTATCTGCTGCAAATTAATTATATATTGAATTTCATCTCGTTTTATATTTAAAATTTTTGTAGTAAAGGTTTAAAAAAAAAAAAAAAAAAAAAAAAAAAGATAAAGCAATTTAGTGTGCATGGAAGTTCGAAACAGAAGAGACTGTAGCACGATAAATTTGTAAATATAAGCAAAACTTCAACCAAACTCTTATTTATTTTTTATTTATTTATTTATTTTTTTTTTCTAAGCTCATTTTATTGATTGTAGCAATAAATTTTATTTAAATGTAAGAGTACTTGCATTTATACTTTATGTATTTGGCTGCTTACTAGATCCTATTTTTACTAAAACTACACCATGAAGTTTGAATATATATCATGGTACTAAGTGATGATTATGAAATTTTCTCCAAAAATCCCCAAAACTTCTCAATATATCATCATTTACTGCATTCGTTGAAAGACTTAGATTGCTCAGGAAATTTATTACATAGTTAAAATTATATGAACAGATTTTTACTTATTTATTTATTTATTTATTTTATTATTTTTTTTTCTCTCTCTCTCCCTAAAAAAAATCAATATAACAGACAAAAATCTTTAGGGATTCGGATTTCATTTATATTATCATTTGAATAATTTACTAAAGCATTAACTTGCATGCGATGATGATATTGTATGTACTTGTAAGTATTTTTGACATTTTATAGGGCATAATTAAAATGATTATGCCTTACTATCTTTTCATAAACGCTTAAAAATATGGACTGTTGATTTTTTTAAGAGAATTGTTAAAATTGGTTATCTTTTAATAATTACACAGTGGATAAATTGCTATACGTGCAACGGTTTCATGGAAGACTTTCTAAGAAAAACTGACTTTAATTTAACGAAAAGAAAACTCTAAAGCTTTATACAAAACAACTCAGATAATGTCACACATAATCTAACTTACAAATTCAGCTTTCTATTTTGTAATTTTGTTTGACTGAACAATATGAATGCCATGCTGAATGAGAAATAATAATAACATTTACATGGTTTGTATGTGACTTTACCACTTATTAGTCATATTTTGGAAGTTGAATGGATAGCGCTCAAACCATTAGGTGCTAAATGCCGGTGTCAAATTCCGGTTGAGGCATGTATGCTTGTAGTGGTTCGAAAATTAGTCCTAGTATGCAAAAGTGAACATAGAACAACAAAATTAGCCCAAATAAACCGTATGTTAGTAATTATTCCGTAACAGCATTTTAAATATTTATAGGTATTTCAGGTGCAGGAGAACAATTGTCAAAAAGATAAAAACAAATAAGATAGTATCGGGAAAAAGGTTTATGATTGGTTCTGATAAATATCGGTTTATACGATAAATAGAAAGTTTTAATAGCGATTATGTTGTATATATTTTTGTGATAATATTATTATGTTTAAATATTTGATAAAAACTACAATTGCATACCTTAAAAATTTATTTAGAATTTATTCAGAAACTCTATTTTTAGTAGCTATCACCTTGGTTTTGAAAAGTAAAATGAAGTGGAGAGTGTACTTTCCACATTCTGTCAAAAAAAAGAATTTAAAGTATAAATTTTCAAAACCTGCAGGTTTTACGGTAGAGAGAAAAAAAATGTAAACACTATAAAGAATTGCTTAATACCTAGGAAAACATGAAACAATGTGTAAAAAGACACGAAATGTTTTCATCTGACCTTCTAGATTATTGCATAATCTTTAATTTCCTCAACCAAGTAAAAATCTCTTCTGATTGTAATTGTGGCTTTCGCATCCTTGAAGTTTAGAAGAAAAGAAAAGTGGAGGGTTGCAGTTTAAAAATTGTTAATGTTTTAGTTAATTTAAATACTTCCTCAAAAACTTTGAAAAATACAAATAGATTTAAATGTGAAAAATGTTTAAGGAAAAACTCTAGAGATTTCTTTCGAAAAGACGTTAACAACTAGTGCTTCTGAAATAGTAAAAAAACTGAAAGGTGAAAAGAGAAACAAAAAAGAATAGAATGAAAGATGAATGAATGAAAAAGAGAGAGAATTTAAAGTTCATAATGAATACATTTTCGTGACATTTCCAAACGCGAGGCACTACGTATGTAATGGAGTATAGTTATACGTTTTATTTATCTTCTTTGTCCATGTCTTTTCTTCTTTATCTTTCTTTTTACGCATTTGAGCTAATTTCATCCTCCTTGGAGTAATTGAAATTTCATTTATACGACACAATTCAATTACTAATTCTCCTTATATGTCATCCCTGAATTTCGAGAAATTATATCCGAGTAAGAAATTTTAGTATATGTCCTGTCTAGATCTAGATAATTATTAATCAAGAAACTCTTAATTTCTAAGAGGTGTTATTTTAGTGTAATAGAAAAAAGTGTCTATCCCGAGTTACTCAAGATCATCACTACTTAGTCTAGATTGACATTAGTTGAGAAAAAACAGACATGAATAATTTTGTGAAAAAATATATTATAATTGTATGAAAATAATTTGAGACCACTATCTTTAATTATATGAAATTATTTGCATTTCATTAAAAGCTCTTTTTAAATTCATATAATGAAAGATACACACCATTTGTAAAACATATTAATACAATTATACAATTATGTTAAAATGCATGGTACATTTTATATAGTAGTTTTAAAGTAAGTGGTTCCGTTTTATATATAGGTTTCGCGAATACTTCCCTCAGGTGTTGAAAATGAAACTAAAATAGTAATTAAAAGAAACTTTTTAGTCTGAAAAATATATTGTAAATATGAAAATCTATCAGAACAGCCCTATTTAATCTTTGTTCATCAAGATTTTTTCATTTTAGAAATGTCTAATGCATTTTACTGAAATGTTGGTAGATGAAAATATTTAGTTAAATTAGTAAAACTCTCAAAATTTAGAAACAGTGTGGAATGATCAAAAAGTAATAACTAAAAAAGAATTTAAGTTTTTTCAGTATGAGATGTTTTATAAATCTACAAAACTGGCATGAAGATATAGAGTTATTTGCAGAGAAAATAATTCTAAGTATTTGTGGGAAATATAAAAGAAAAGATTCAAAAAGTCTAAAATATCGCTTATTATTGAAACATTTTGTTTGTATGAACTTTTTGAAAATAATGTCATTTCGATGCAAAATATTTATAAATTGCTTGCAGTTTTAAGAATAAAAACACTTTTTTTTCTAACAAAAGTACTGAGAATAAAAAATATTAAATACAAACAACACGTGTGTTAGTTTTAAATATACATTCTATCTTCATTTTAAGATGAAAAACGTTCTAGTGAAAAGACTTCAAGATAACAGATAAATTTCCTATTACACGTTTACATAGGCTTCTAAAGTAAAGTATAATCGGTATGTATTATTATTCACCTTGACTTTAGTCGGTATATCTACGCAAAAGCAAACACAAGTACAATGATTAAAAATCATAAAACAATTCAAATCAGCTAATCAAATCAGAAAATTAAAATTAATAGCAATTACAGTAGAACCTCGATTATCCGAACCTCGATTAACCGAAACTTACCTCGATTAACCGAAACTCTCCGTTAACCGAAGTTGGTTTCATCTTCACTTTTTTTTTCACTTTCTACTATCATCCAAAATTTTCTCTAAACAAACATGTATTTTTAAAGTTTTTTTTTTTTTTTTTCCACATTCCTTTTGTATGCAAGCCATCCTTTCCAAACTACGAGTGCTGATAAATATTTTAGATGATTATTGATGAATTCTCGATTATCCGAAAATTTCGATTATCCGAAGTAAGTTCGCTCCCAATTACTTCGGATAATCGAGGTTCTACTGTATATAAAAATATATGGGTTTGTTTTTCTGTCGTCTACTCTCGCTAGAAAAAAAAATCCTTCCAATAAATCACAAAGATTCTACTTATTATTTTATTAACAATCTAAAAATAGGACGCTCAGCCTTAAAGGGTTAATAATGTTGTTTCTTTCAAAACGGACGTGATTTATTTTCCTATGATTAAAATTTTCCAATCTAGTTATCAGACCGCTATTAAACCGCTGAAATTCTTCCGATGGTGGAGATAGGAAATCTAATTCAGTTCATTAATTTGTTAAAACAGAGTCAATTTTAGTGATTTTAATTTCACTCGAAACAATATAAAACAATACATCACAATGCGAGTTTAATGAAAGGTTAGTTTTGAAAAAAGTCATTAGACACAACCAACGAAAAGTAATTAAGTTTTATGAATGAATGTACAAAAAAAAAAAAAAAAAAAAAAAGGACTGCTTATTTCACATACGAAGCCCTGTTTTGACATTAAAGACTCGTGAACTGAATTGGAAATTCAGTAAAATATTTTAGGCTCTTTGATAAATTTCTGTTATTACTGTCTTTATGATTTATGGATTCTAAGCACACAAAAAACCGTTAAGTGTTTTAAACCCTCTCAATCAAAGTAAATGTCTATTTTGGATGCAAAAAATGCAGATTCCAGTAACATTGAATGACATATTTTTAAGGAGTATGATGGGATCTGGAGAACAATGCGAGCAAAACCCAACTAATTAATAATAAACAGCCGAATTCCTTTAATTCGAATTTGGATAGTTCGAAATATTTGTTATTCTGTATTCATAATTCCTTTTCAAAACGTATTTTCAAATAATATAATTATGTTAATTTGAACTTCTTTTTATTCTGACATTTTATGTATAGGTTAAAAATAAGTTCCAAGTGTAAAGAAAAAACAATATAATTCAAAGATTTTATCAATTTTTAAGCACGGCGATACAAATTTCGTTAAACAAATTTTGTCCACATTTATTTTCATGAAAATAATTATGGACGAAATTTGTTTTTATAAAAATATTCTGACTGAAAGGGTAAGATTGCATTGTCAGGGTAAGATTGCATATCTTCAATTTTGTTTAAGTAACTTGCCCATTAACTCTGAGAGTTTTACAGTTTAATTTATTGCAAGAAAAGAAAATTACAAAAGATTTAAAAACTATTAAAAAAAAAAAAAGAAACATACAGAATTTTAATAATTCTTAGAAGGCACTTCAGTAATGAATATAATTCTTTGTGTTGACAAGTAAAAAAGCAGCTATCATAAATTGAGATTGGAAAATGGTTGATGACGGCTTATTTTGATAATGAGCTATAGGTTGTTTTGATGAAGATTTCATACCACTGAAAGTGGAAGGCATCATAACATCAAAAGAAAATTTTAAAAAGCATTGCTTTCTGAGATTATTAAAAGAAAAAAAAAATACTTTTCCAGTGAAAATTAAATATTTGTATAGCAAGGAAGTTTATTAAGAATAATGCAAAGAATCAAAAATTTGATGAGCTTTTTTTTTTTTTTTTTTTAATCATATTATATGTGAATTTTTATGTATAGGTAAGCACTAAAAATAAAATTAATCCGCAACTTATAATTATCTGTTTCATAATTTATTTTATTACTAGCGTTCCCATTATTAAAATTCAAATTTAACTACTCAGTTTAATAAATTATTTGTTTTATGAATTGTAACTCATTTTTCAATAAAGAGTTAATGTTGATAGAATATTGAACAGGTTATGTTATACTAACAATATTTGGCCTTATGCCCTGCTTTATACAAATTAATTATTTGCAGCAAAATGAAAATAACTAAGAGAAATTACGAATACTTATTTATGAAGTGTAATTTTAAATGATATAAATTTAATCTGTCAGATAAAATATATAAGTTGGTAGATATTTGGCAATTCGCAGCATTGCAATTTATAACAAACATTTTAGACCAGTGTGACTTATATGAATTTCTTTTATTTGTATAAAGTTAAAAACTAGAAAATAAAAAGTGAAATCAGCTTTAACTTAAAAGTAACAGTATTAAAAAAATTGTATTTTGTATGCAAAAACTGAAACATATCAATAAATATATAAGATATTAAATCTTGTATTCATATGTTTATCCATTAAAAATAATTATACATCAAAATATGATTTTAGTTCATTGTTTCTGCACTATTTCTTTTTTACAGATTTCCTAAGAAATTTGGTATTTTAATTGCGTTGATTTTATTTCATGTACCCCGCTCTTTATTTATGGAAAACGTAGTATCATAAATATTTTGTAAAATTAATGATAGTTATTTAACAGTCGGCATAATTATGATCATAAAATTATATTTTTAGTTCAAAACACTTAAAATACAATATAAATTAAATTATTGAATTATTAGTATTTATTATCACGATATGTCAAGCATTATTTTGTAGATTAACAATTGACTTACCGGAATATAGACTGATTGGCATGCTATAATAACCCGAATCAATATATTAGAAATGTATTATTTCAGCTTTTTTACTGTCACTTTCATCTCGAAAGTCGATGACATTAAAATTCGACATTAAATCTAATAGGTCAGCCAGTTTGTTCTTATGACATACCAGAATTCCGTGCTAAATATGGGGGTAAAAAAATCATTAAGTAAGTCACAATTCCATATGGAATAATGTAATTATTTCCCTAATCTTTTATGATTTTCTTAATGACTTTTCCTCCTAATTTTGCCTGTACCGAACTCGATGACACGAAAGTGTGCTGCAGACTCTAACTATTTTCATATATTGTTCAAATATATTCCTAAAAATCAATGATGTAGGCAGAGGGGATTTCATTGAGAGTCTGACCCTCCCCCTCCCCCATAAATGTTTCATCGTGGTGAATATTTTTATTGCATCAATCGAGTTTTCTTTTTAACGTTTTCAATTAATTTAAACTGTAATACAGGAAGATTTGGAATGTTTATTTATTTGTTTATTTGTTCATTTATTTACTTTTTTATTATTTCCAACAACAAAGTGGAAAATTCCAACAACAAAATGTGTTTGTCTGCCTGAGAAATAACTTCCATAAGTATGCTTCAAAAAAGTTGTGAAATTTATACCAGTTATTGGTGTTCGCTACAGCATGTTCCCTAATAAAAATTCAGTATGTGCCATTTGCAGTTCATTTGTAAGGATAAAAAAAAAAAAAAGAAGAAGAAGAAAAAGAAGGAATGGAATAGAAAAAAGAAATTCTTATACATTACGGAGGAAATCTATGATCTATGGAGAAAAAATAATTGAGGTTAATTTTAAGGGTGTTACCTGCTTCAAACTCTATAAGAAATTTATGTACGTTAGTCAAATGCACAACAACACGATCTATTTACAAAATGGTATAAGTAGGATCTGTATTCTTTTACAAGGACACACAAAAGGTTTTTAATGCATTACTGCCTGTGGGTGTTTTTAATTGTGTAACACTATTTCAAACAGAAATAAATCAATATATATTATTGAAGGTTACATTAGTATATTACGAGAAAAATCTATAGATAAATATACACACATACATAGTATATGTATGTAAATGTTGGAAAAAAGGTATGTTGTAACACCTCCCTTTCTTATAAATTTTCTGTATGTGCTACTAAACGTAAATTATCCGAAAGCACAAAGACATAGTCATTTGTATTACTAGATCTACTGTTTAAGATGCCTGATTTATTAATATAAGAATGTTACATAATTATTGCGATTCTTTCTTTATTTTTTTTTCAATTCCATACAGCAGATTTAATTATTAATTATATTTCAAATCATTTATTAAGATCATTATTCTATATTGAATTTTGTGATATATCAGTTGTACGAAAGATAAAGTTTTTTTTTTTTTTCTCTAATATTTTTTCTTTCCACTTTGCTCTCCTATGTAGATTTTTTAAAGTTTCTTATTTGGTGTTTTTTTTTTCACCTGTCGTTATAAAAATAACACAACAATATGACTCTTACGACGCTAAATTTTAAATGAGATTACTTGGTTTATTATTATTATTATTATTATTATTACTATTTTATGTTATTTTTGTGTTTGTTTGTAAAATTCTTCTTTAAAATGTTTTACATAAGTAAAGTACAGATAATAATTTAACAGATTTTTAAATAATTTCTGAAATAATTTACAAAATACTCTATTTTTCACTTCAGAAAAATATATACAGAGAAAACGTGCGAGAGAGATAAATAGATAGATATAGGTATAGATATAAATTTTCTGGTGAAACTTTCTGAAATATCCAAATAAAAGAAAAAATCGTTTTATATTTAGTAACAACAATTAGCATATATATTTCCTTCTTGCTAATAAAAACGTCAGGGAAAAAAACATAAATATTAAAAGTGTTTACACGCATATTCGAAAGATCTTTCCTCATTAACTAAACTGACCAAAACTGAAGAACGAGTAAATCGTTATAAAGAAATTTATGTAAAATGCTTTCGAAAGTTCAATTTTTTTTTGAAAGAATCTGCGTAATAAAATCTAAATTGCGAAATTTACTAGAGCTATCGTCTTGACAGATTGAAGGTCTTATTTTGATGGCAGAATGGATTTTACCTTTCTTAGTAGACCGAAAGCCTTTCTTTCTTTTTCTTTTTTTAATCTTTTATTTGATGTCTCTTTTTACAAAGAGTGTTGTTTTTAATCAACAGAACGAGCTGTGGTTTTGCAGTGAATAAAATACCTTGATATAATTTTTTTTAGATATACGCGTTTTTATATGTGGAAAATCTAAAACCTTTAATAAAAGTAAGCTGTTTATTTCAAAACTAATGTATAATTTTGATAGCTAGTTTTTGTAACATGTTCGATGGATAGGTAACACTAGTTTACACGGTTTTCATACCCCAGCTGAAAGTTGTTATTTTATTATTCATTTAGTTAGAATTATCCAGAAAAAATAATAAAAAAATGCTGTCACGTCTGGTTTAATAAATATTTATTAACTTAACTGAAATACATAATTTTGGTATTAATACAAAAAAAAAAAAATTAAAAATGACTAATTTTTGCCTTCTTTTTATAGTTATTTGAATCAGTTTCTCTTATAATGGACCAACAGTAATCCCCTGACATGTTTTCATCCCAAAATCCTTGATGTCGTTCTTCAAAAACCTTTAAATCTTGGTGAAAACGTTCCCCTTGTTCGTCACTCATACTTCTAAGTTTTCAGGGAAAAAACTCACAGATGCGAGTGTAGAAAATGAATCTTTAACGACATGTTTATTCCCGGGATATCATTACAATAACAATATTCACCTTTTCTTTTGAAAAATTCTGAAAAAACTTTGATTCTGTATCTGAAAAACTTAACTTTTGTGTCTGGTAGTAATAAGTTCCATTGTTGTAAGCGGGAACCAAGAAGCTCTGCTTTAGATCTAGATAATTGTAAATCTCTTATAAGATAATTTAATTCGGCTTGGTTAATTAAATGTGGAGTGTTTTCTTGAAGTGAGAACTCGTACGAATCACTAGAAATCGATTTGAATTCAACATCACTTTCATTGTCATCTAGTATATTTGCACTCGAATTACCGGGACAAACTGGATGTGGTAGATCTTTCGAATGTAATATGGGCTTAGTAACAGACGGAACTTCGGCATATATAATACTTGCCTTATTTTTTTTATTATATCCCAATGTCTTCGTAACACAAAAGTAACAATCATTTTCATGATTACTCGGTTCTCTCCATAGCATTGGTGAACCAAATAAAAGGTAAACGTTTTCTCCTGATGACCTTTGGAGTAAGACGATTTCTACAGCTTTCGCAAAACACATGAGGCACCCACTTTTTATCTTGATTTGCAACAGGAAATCCAAAATAATGAAGATATGCACTTTTTAACGAATCTACAATGGGTCTTCTCTTTTTTGAAAATATAAACTGTCCACAAACATAACAAAAACGATCAGAATTTTGTTTACACTTTCTACTCGACATTTTAAATCAATCCGAAACGAGATAATTGTCGTTTGATTGGTTGGTTGGTTGTAGGATTTAAGGCCGATTGACTCCTTATGTGTCCTAGGCCTAGAGGGGGAATGCCCTCCGTGGGGGTCTTTCTAAGGGGTCCTAGCCCGTATTTACGCGAGTTTCGGAGAAAACCACGGAAAACTCCGAACGGCTAGGTCGATGAGCGCGACCTGGGATCGAACCCGGCACCTCCCATCTACCAGCTTTGAGCGCAGAACCGCAATTGTCGTTTGAAGCGAACGAATAAACAACAAACTGTCGTCAACACATTAGGTAGTTAAAAAAAAAACATTTGACTGCAGGAAGAAATTGTGACGTGATAAAATATTTCTGCTAACATTTTTAGGTTTAAGGAAGGTAGATTAACATATTTATATACATTTATTTTGGGGTATAAAAAAAAAGTTCAATTTTGTAAACTAGTGTAATTAATATGATCTTTTATGAAACGAATAAATAAATAGAGTTTAGTAAGGCAAACATAAAAAAAATATGCTTTGTTTTAATGTGAGCTTTTCAACTTTGCCAGCTGAAAATGCATGCGTATTTTTTTAGATCACCATTCAAGATTTATTTAATTATAAATGAATTTATTTCTAACTTCTTATCATATGATCGTCATTAATACAGCCAAAAGCTTGGTCCTATAGAACGTAAACTATTATTAATGTTAATAAATAAATAAATAAATAAATAAAAAATAAAATAATAATCTAAGCATGTTAAATCTTTTTGCAAGCTCACTCAGATTTTTAATAAACGTGCTTTATATAAATAAAAAATTAACCAAATTTTCTAAAACTCTGGGCGGCGTGGCACTATGTGTAGTTTTCAACTTTTTAGTTTTTTGCAATACCACTATTTCAAAATAACTTTCTTCATCTTATTTAAAAGCAGAATTTCAGTCTTTAAATGTAGCATTAAAAAAAATAAATAAATAAATAAATAAATAAAAATAGAAGAAATAGAAATAGTGGTATTTTAAATGCGAAGAAGTTGAAAACTATGCCCCATTTGTAGCTTTCAGAACAGACCATGGGCAAAAATTAGAATTTTTTATTTACATTTCCTGTAAAAATTCTCGTAAAGGTGCTCATTCTAGAGTATAATTAGTAGACTAACATTATATATAAGGGTGAATCTACAGAAACCTAATAATATCATGTCCGAATAAAATATTACAAAAATGGCTGGTTATAGAATTTTTTTTTTTTTTTTTTTTTTTTTTTTTTTTTAAGACACAATTTTTTTCAATGTATTCCCATGCATATAAAAAAGATTACTCATTTACGATAAAATATATAAAAAAAATTAAAATGACTGGAATGTCACTCTCCAGGCCTGTCCAAATCTTTTTCTCAAACTTTATTTATTTTTTTAAAATTTTCACATCAACATTTCACAAATTAAATTCTTAGCAGTAAACTATATGTACTTAAAGGTGTAATATAATACTTTTTGTACATGTATGTAACCTGTACATACATGTTACATACACATAATATGTAATATTTTACGTTGTCACTCTCCTGTACAATATTTCTATTATACATAAATGAATTTTTCAAAAATAATACCTATTATTCAATGTAATTAAACGATGATAATAATAGATAAACCTTCATAAACCCAAATTTGCTCTAAGTCTGAGTAGCAGGCCTAATATAAGAAAAATGTCCCTCATCGTCGGCAAAAATATCATTCTCCTGGCGTAATTAGTATTAAAGAGTAAGTAAAGCTTATTTTTAAATTTTTTTAAAAACATTTTTGTTCTTAAAGAATTCGTGATTAGAAAATGCTAAGTTTTGGGGAATCACCCATATATACATACATACTTACTGAGAAAAATTCTGTAACTGACATCTAGAATCTAAATTGTGGCTAAAGAAAAAATAGTTCCATGTCATTCTTATAATTTCTATTCCCCTTTGAAAACCAGTTCTAGAAACCCCTATTAGAATTCTAGAGCGTTTGCCTATATTCTCGAGGGCAAAGTTATTTAAAAATCTCTGCAAATAAATGCGAATACAAGAGGCGGGTTTCAGCAACTATAATCTTGATTTATTACCCAATTCTAGAAAATAAAGCGAGAATTTCTTACAATACAAAAGATTCAGAATATTCAGAATATTGTTTCATCATCTAAAAACGTGTTGACTAGAAATTCTCGATCATTTCGACTATTCAGTTTACTGGCGTGCCTTATGCGCATAGTTCGGAAATCTACACCTTTCTCATATTTTTAGGACACTTTATGTTTTGAAATAACTAATGTAAAAATAATTGTGAACAAGATTATAATAAGTGCACTTAATACATCTAGTATTCTAAAAACCAAAACTGCTATTTTTTTTTTTATGAAACAAAATTAATAAAAAAGAATGCAAAATGTTTTTTTCTCCACGTTTTTATATGTTCATAATTATAGGGACAATCAAGATTTTTTCGTTTTATTTAACTTACAAGCGGATAAATTTCAACTGACATGCGAATTTGTTAACTACTGGGCTAGATTAATTCATATATAAGCCTTCAATTTTTCTTGGACTGACATTACTGATAATTCCTCGAAAAAAAGAACGTTCATGTAGTGAAGTATGATAAAAGTGTTTTTTAAGTGGAAGGATAATTTAAATCCGCCGAATTTCTAATGAAATTCTAAGAGCTAAAATTGCTGAAGGAAATGTGATCAAACGTTGAACTGTTGGTTCGATAGGAGAGAGATCTGATGCAAAATCAGAGTTGTTTTACAGAGATCGAAGACTCATAATTCCTCTTACTGTTTTACTCATAATGACTGCTGCTGAATTTGCTCGTAATTTTTAACGAAAGGTTAGGGTCCACGTTTATGCATGTTTAAAATAATTAATAATATGTTAAAATGAATAAAAACCTGTAATAATCAATAAGCATTTAATGGGGGAAAGCACGTTCATGTTAAAGTTGAATAAAGACAATATTAAATGGTAAAATGCTGCATTTTCGGATGAAAAACATTTTATGCTTGATTAACCAAATGCTGTTAACAGTTACTGGCACGATCTGAAGATAGCGAAAGACAGAGTAGATTTTTTGAATGCAGATATGAATCGGGCCTTTTAAAGGTGGATCTATGGTGCTCTGGGGAGCTGTTTTTACTGAAGGCAGAAGGAATTTAGTAATTTTTTTTCTATTATTATGAACATCAAGAGAATATCCGCAAATTTTAAACGTGGAATTCTCAGATTTTTGTAAGATTTTGGAGGGTAATAATATTTTTTTCAACAAGACTTACATTTTCGCTCTACTTCTAGAGCAATAGGAAATAGTTTGAAGAAAGAAACTTCTGTATTATTGTCTTTCCCGTGGCCTAAAAGTTGAAAAGAAACTTAACCTATCATATTAGAAAAGTGTATGCAAGTGGAAAGCAACTTTAAATAGTTTAAATGTATTCAGAATATCATCTATGATGTATGAAATGGTATTGAAACTGAAGAAAAAAAAAATGCATATATATATTTACCAGAGAGAATGTCTGACTGTTTCACCCTAAAAAGAGACCCCACAAAATGTTAATTTAAAGACTAACTGAAAAAAAAAAATTACTGAGATTCGAGCTGTCCTTATAATTGTGAACACCTCAAAAATCACCTTTTTGACCATATTTAAAGTTTTTTAAGATAGAAAAACGATAAAACTTTTTAAATATAGTCTATTAATGAAATTCAAATTAATAAAAAATATATTTGTTTAAATAATAGTGTTCAGTGTTTAGTTAATATAGAAAAACGGGTGTCCTTATAATTATGAGAACCAGTGTATATTCTTAGTTAAGGGATTTAGAAAATGACCACTTATTCATTCTAGATAAAGGCGGCATATTTTTTTTCTCGGTACAGAATTTTTATGTAATCTATATAATTTTATAAATTTTTATTTAATGGCATATGTAATAATAATAATAGTTATAACTTTTCTAAAATATATTAGTAAAATTCTAGGGTTTAAGTTGCTAGAGTGCAATGCTAGTGCAATTTTATATAATTGATACAGTTATAAGAAACGTAGTTAATACTAAAAAGCAGAATTTTCAATGAATAAAAAAAAAAAAAAATGGAATATTACCAATCCTAAGAGAAATCGCAAAACGACAAAGTAATTACAGGCAACTTATCAAGCACCAATTATAACATAATAAACTACCGGGTTATTCATTAAGGGAAATGGGAAAATATTATAATTAAGATATATATACAAATATAAATTTCAGCAAAAAAAAAAAAAAAAAAAAAAAAAAAAAATTACGAGGCAGCAAAGCTATCTTAACAAAAAAAAAAAAAAAAAAAAAAGTAAGAAATGTGTAATTTTCAATACATTATTTTTATATTATAGTACAATGTTTTACACGAACATTATCATGTTTCAGTTAGTTTCACAGAATTTGATTGAAAAATATTTGTTTGGTTGCAAGAACTCTATTTGTTTTGAAATTTAAGTAATTTTACCTGATCTCTCTCTGACTAAGTTGCTAACTTGCAGGGACTTTTATATTCAATATCCACCACTAATTTTTAATTGTAATGTTTGTCTAATTGAATATTTATCGAATCGACTATCGTATATATAAAACACCATTCTTCAAAATTAGTGGTAATTATTAAATTAAAAAGTCGCTACAAAATTTTACAATGCTGATCAGCATTTGAGGTCCTTTTCTCTGATAGAGGTTTCAGTAAGGATTCTTTTTTTTCCCCCTAACTGTAGTATCTGTCGGCCAAAATACAATTTCTAAGAGGTGTTTGTTAACACACGACCACATGTAAAGTATACGATGTAAACACTGAAACATTCCTTTCTGCTTTTAAATGTCAGCTATACATCACATGGAAGATATAAAACGAATGCCAATTTTTTTATATACTTTTTTCAAGTACAGTGTAATTTCCTAAAACTGCGAATAGCCAAAATACTTTAAAAATGCGGATATTTTAAATATTAACAAAACATGCTTTCAACCTGATATAAAAACGCACCATTAAATTCATAAATTGAAAAAGCTTATGATTACGTCAAACAACAAATTGAATTTGTGTGAAAAAAATATTTAATAACTTTCATAAAAGAAAATTTTTTTTAAATAACTGCTTTTTACATAAAATAATGTAAAAGTCCATTTTCAGCAAATGCTTTATAAAACTATAACTGTGCTGTAGACGGTTTAATTTACTACTTCTTATACGCATTTCTAGATTTAAAATATTTAAATAATACAAAGTAACTTTTAATTTAAATTTTGATTACTTAGTTTATCAGATCTGGAAATGTGGACAAATTACATTTATTGCCAATGATTTATAGCTTACGACTTCGAAACTCACGAGAATTTTAGTATATAAAATATTATTTTAAAGTTAAATTATTTTTTTTTAATCTCTTCCATCCGTAAAAATTCCTTGATTAAAAATTATAACCGACTTAAATATTTTTCAAACAGTCAAGCAAACGCTCTTATAATACACAATAGAGGTATAAATTATTGATAATATTTTTTTATGTAAACAACTAAATTATAAATATGTTCTAGCAGAGTTCGTTTTCTTTATTTTAATTACTGCCGTTCACTTGAACAGAAAATGAAAGGGGAAAGAATGATATTTCTACAAATTTTTCCTCATCCAAAAAGACAGAAATAGAGCAGTAAAAATAAAAGATGACTTTGAAATACGTCCGATACGCTGTCAAACGATTTCTGAGATTTGAATACTCTAGATTACTAAGCAATATTTTCCGGTTCCGCTTACATGTACCATCAATGACGAATCTTTATTTTTACAGATTGTATTTTGCATTCTTGTTTGAGGTAAAAAAAAAGCTGAGAAAGCAAAATTGCTATTAATTATCATAGAAGAGTTGTTGTTTTATCATATTTATACGTGCAATGAGACAGAAAAATGTTAAGGAAAACATCAAATAAGGGAGGAAATATACCTTAATTCATGCATTTTTCGTGCAGCTTTTGATGAAAATTATAATTTTCTATTCATATGTATAAGGACGCTTGATGTGTTTGAAATAACTAAAATAAAAATACTTGGAAGTGAGACTATCATACCTACAGTCGGTAACAAAAGTGTCCGAACACTAGCAAAAATTCCTATGTAAAAAAAGTACATTTCATACGGTTTTGTTAAATAAATCCTTATCGAATCCTGTACTTAGTCAGTGTAAGAGCATGTTTCGATAAGGATTTATTTAACAAAACCGTATGAAATGTACTTTTTTTACATAGGAATTTTTGCTAGTGTTCAGACACTTTTGTTACCGACTGTAGATGCCCTTAATGCAGCTATTCTAAAAGCTAAAACTGTTACATAATACACATATATACATTAAATAATAGTAATAAATATGGAAAATAGTTTTTCCCACATATTTACATGTTCATAATTGACGATCTGAGTGGATGAAAATGTTAAGAGACATTTTTGTAAAAATGAGATTTCTGGGTGAAAGAATCTATTATGGACTCTTTTAAATAACGAATGTTCACTCGTGTGAAATGTTTCAATCTTCTAATGACGCAGTTACCAACACAAGTAATTCTTATGTACATGGTATTTAGCTATTCCATTACCTCTTTACGACTTTACGATTTTCTCAAATTCACTAAATTGTTACAAAACACGTTCATCTACTAAGCTCTTCAAATATAAGGACAACCGAAATTTTGCTATTTTATCTTATACTATTAAGTGAGCAATATTTGTATATATATATATGTATATTTCACTGTTCTCGAAAACGGTAGCTCGGACAGTCACGTGATTTAACACAAAGGTACCCTCCGAAGGGTCATTGTGCACATCGAAGTCAGATTTTCGAATTTTTGATTAGTTTTCTTTTAATTAATAAAAATATGAAAATAAAACTTCTCATTTCTATAATGACGCAGAATGGAAAATCTTTGGAGAGATTTTATTGGTTTATTTGATTTTCATTGATTTGAGTGTATTTTACATTGAACTACAGCTACGTTATGAGGAATTACGAGAGATTTGATTGGTTTATTTGATTTTCCTTGATTTGAGTATATTTTACGTTGAATTAGAGCTACGTTATGAGGAATTACGAGAGATTTGATAGGTTTATTTGATTTTCATTGATTTCAATGTATTTTACGTTGAACTAGAGCTACGTTATGAGGAATTACGAGAGATTTGATTGGTTTATTTGATTTTCATTTATTTGAGTGTATTTTGCGTTGAACGAGAGCTACGTTATGAGGAATTACGAGAGATTTGATTGATTTATTTGATTTTCATTGATTTGAGTGTGTTTTACGTTGAACGAGAGCTACGTTAGGAGGAATTATGAGAAATTTGATTGGTTTATTGGATTTTCATTGATTTGAGTGTATTTTACGTTGAGCTAGAGCTACGTTATGAGGAATTACGAGAGCTTTGATTGGTTTATTTTATTTTCATTGTTTTAAGGTAGGGGTGTCCAGTGATTTTATATATATATATATATATATATATATAACATGCTTGACAGTGATTGCTGCGAAAACGAGTTTCGTGCGTTTTCAGATTCATGCACAGCGTGGTAGGGGTGTCCAGTGATTTTTTTGGTTTTAACATGCGTGATAGGGATTGTCGCGGAACCGAGTTTCGTGTGTTCTGAGATTTATGCACAGCGAGGTAGGGCTGTCCAGTGATGTTTTTCGGTTTTAACATGTGTGATAGTGATTGCCGCTGAACCGAATTTCGTGTGTTCTGAGATTCATGTACAGCGATGTAGGGCAGTCCAGTGATTTTTTTTTTTTTTTTTTTTTTTTTTGTACATACGTGCGTTATAGTGATTGCTACGAAAACGACTTACGTGCGTTCTCTGATTCGACCATTCATCGAATAGTGACTTTTACTGTACGAGTAACAGCTTCAGCTGTTTCCAGAATATTCGAATTAACATTTCTAATAGACTAATTTCGAGAATATTCGTTTTAATAATAGCTTTGTTGCACAGATTCGAGAAGTTAAAAAAATGTTTGATATTGTCAAGGAAATCCCATACTAAAACTGTGAAGAAAATAGTCGCCAATCGAAATTTATTTATTTAAACGTTTCAGTTATTCAATTAAAAAGAAATCCTTTAAATATAGTACCCAGCGAAGCGGGCGAAGCCTGCTAGTTTAACTTACAAAGGAATAAATTGCACATCATAATGCAAATTTGTCATCTATGAGTTTAACTCAATTCATGTATAAACTTTAAAATTCTCTGGAACGAATAATAATCTATATGTTTAGAGGAAAATATCTTATATTCATTGAAATATGAAAAGTGTTATTTTTAAATAGAAGGGGGTGTTAATTCAATTCAACATTGACTTAGCTGACAAAATTTGAAGATCTAAAACTGCTAGAGAAAATGTAGAACTGATGATTATGTAGAAAAGTAACCTGATACTAAATAAAGAAATTTGATACTAATTGACATTTTGAAAAAAAATTGGTCCTAAATTACGGTGTATCCAATGGCATCAGTGTGCCCATGCCCAGCATGTGTACCACAGATCTAATTTATGGTACATGTACCGAAAGTTTCTTTATAGAACATATATTTAAAAAAAAAAAAAACTATGTAATGATTATATGCCGTATATTAAATATACAATATATGTATTGTAAAAGCATTTATAATTGGTGTATGTACTGTATATTAAACATGCCACATATATACCATAAAAAATCAATAATCTGAATCTATGCTATAAATATATGACATGTTAATATGCCGTAATGTACCATACAATTATTTATAAGCAGTAATCTATTTACCGTAAACATGTATAAATAAGTATATAATCTGTAAAGCTAAAGTAGGGTATATTTACGGTAACATAATTATTAGTACATATACCATATTCTTAATGCACAGGATATGTGTATTGTAAAAAAAATACGAATTTGTAAATATACCGTATTTTAAATGCGTGATTTATGCGCTGTTAATCAGTACACATACAGCATTTTTCATGGTAAGTATATGTGTTATGATTAATTTGTAATCAGTACTTATACTAAATGAACATATATTTTTTCTATGCATAAAAGTATGTTTCGTATATAATACAGTAGGAAAATCTTTCGCCATTCGTTTACAGAGGATTCAGACATATTGGGGCTATAGTTGGAATTTGCTGGAAGTTCATCTAAAGCTGGACTATATGTTTTTCATATAACACTAAATATAAGTGCACAGTATGTTATGCATATAAGTTATAGACAATATAAGCTCTGCCCAAAATTAAGTGAATATATTCATTCGATATGTTAAATGTAATTGATACAAGAGCTTAACTAAAATTTACCAACGGAAGGAATTATAATTACTTTCTCATACGCATACGGTGGAAAAGTATAGCTTGAAGTCTCATTTTCAACGAAAATCTTTTGCAATTATTACGTGTTTACTCCCTGAATAGGAAAATTAAGATTTCAGCTGTTGTTATGTACAATGTCATTTACTAGCATAATTTAAAAACAAATAATTGCAGGTAATTCAAAACTGACATTTGGAAGATCAAATAATGGTGCCACTTGAAAATTTTGACCAAGATTGGGAAGTTTCAAAAAGAAATGTGAGTGAAATTTGTCTGCATCATTTGGTATATACTTGTAAATATAATAGTAACCTTAAATTTGTTATATATATATATATATATATATATATAAATGTAGATATCATATTCAAACGGGGGGGGGGGAGTGTTGAGGAGGGCAGTAGTTCCCCCCAAACACAGAAATATATATCAAATAAATTTGTTATTAAAGTATATTCATGTGGTACTTCTTACTTTACCCCTTAGTCTGTAATCCCTTTTAATAGTATTCATATGCAGGTTAGGAGAATGTTGTGTGAGTGCCACACCAGGTTATTTTTTACTACAAGTTGAAGAGTTTTACTCAAACTATAAAGCAGTAAAAAATAGTTTAAAAAAAGAAATATCAATATTTTAACTTACCTACCTGATTCCTGAGACCTAATTATAATTATATCTTCCGTGTAGGATCAAAATTGTGATGGCATGTCTCCGGACCACCTCTAGGGGTGTGTCCCAGACCGTCGCCAATTGCCCATCTGCGCAGCACTAGTGCGACGTAAAACCCAACCATCCATCCATCCTAATTATAATTATTTCTAAATCTACTTATATATATATATTTATATTTTTTAATAGAAAAATGCTATATTTATCATACGGGATAAAAGGATGTAAATGGAAGGCAATTTAGCTCATTTGAAGAGCTCGAGAATAACATCTATGTAGCATGGGGTATTACTGAATCTGAATATTTGAAAAATCTTGTCAAAGCTTTTCCGGACAGAATAGCTAATTGCAGGGCCGGCTCTAGGCGGTAGGCAAGGTAAGCAACTGCCTACGGCGGCAGAATTTAGGGGCGGCAAAACCAGCTGAACTACAAAAAATAAATAAATAAAATACTTCGATTATTGAATGTAGAAAATAAATAAATAGAAAAAAAAAATAAGTAAATAAATAAATAAGTAAATAAATACAACAAGAATTTACAGGCTTCTCTGCCCATTCCTATAATTGGAAATGCAGACAAGAATAGACAATTTTGTAAGTTCTGGTACAGTATGTATTGTATGCGCAGCCGCGACGCGAAGGGAGAAATACACACTCGCTGATTTAACAAGCTCTTTTTGCCCTCTAATTAAAGAAAGTCAAGAGTTTGCCAATTGTAGGGACTTTTAGCAGTGTTCTTCAGCATGTAGGAACTATTTGTAGGTGCCCTTTCTCCCCAGGACATTATCAGTATATCCTAAGTATGAAAGAACGTCCTAGGACATCCTCAGCCATAAGGTAGGGACATTTTGAGTTGTCCGTAAAAACGCAGCAAAATTTGAGTTTGAATTGACAACAGTGATGTCAGATTTAAAACAATGCTTTATTTATACAATAACGTTTATCAGATTCATTGGATGGGGGAGCGATAAATTTTTGATTAAGATATGTTTCCATTAGCCAATCATAATTTCAATGCAAATTCAAGGAACATTTTTAAGGTTTCCTTCCTGTTGAAAAATCTACTAATAAGGAACTGGTTTTATTAAAAGAGTTGGGAAAAAAAAAAAAAAAGGTTAAAATTAGAAAATATGAGAGGTCAAGGTTATGAAAACTGCTCAGATATGAGAGGCGACAGATTCGGAGTACAATCAAGGATTAAAACTTTAAATTCCAGAGCATTTCACGTACTTTGCAGCAGCTATTTATTAAACTTAGTAGTTAATGGATGACTGGAAAAGTTGTATAGATTCCCTAAAACCTTTATTTCTTAAAATAGAAAATATTCATGATGCTTTATTAAGCATTTATAAAAATGTAGAGATAGACAATGATTCAAAATGATGCAGTTGTTTACTGATTACAGACGGCAGCAAAATTATTGAAGCACTAGTAATAATTCCTACTTAAAAGATGCGCACATAATACTGTTTTATTAAGTAAAAGTTTGTCGAGTGATGATCTTAGTTTTATACTATTTATAAACAAGTAAGTTGATGATAAAAAAAAGCGATCAAACTAAATATATATATATATATGTGTGTGTGTAATTTGAATAATTTAATTCCTTTACAACACTCAGCAAATGAAAGATAGATGAAAATACCAACATATGAAATTTTAAATGATGTATTTCGAATAAAAATATTGTCATGATGATAATTTAAGTACACTGAGCAGTAAAAACATGTTAAAGTACTTATGCAGAAGAGAAATGACACACATAACACATAAGCCTAACGATGAGATAATTTGCATAATCCATTAATCCAATAGAAACATTCATCAAATAATATAAATGGAAAGAGATAAATTAACCAAAAGGATCTGTTAAAGGAAAAGAGAATTCATGAAATAAAAAATAGAATTTTAAATGCTGAAAACCAGAAATGATCACAAATCAGGAAACTTGCACCTCTGTCAGCATTATGCAAGATTTCGGATCGCTGTATAGCTAATTCAAGCAATATACAGCGCAAGTCTCTATCTTGCAACAAAACAAAGTAAAAAAGAAAATTAGATTAAACAGTAAAACAACCAAAATTGAAAAATGGAATAAGTTTTTAATAAGTTCACATGTAACCGATTCCAAACAGAGATAGAGGAAATAAACAGGTTGCCAAAACGAACATTAGTGAAAAGAAAAGATAAAAAGTAAAGAAACGATTAATTGATCTAGTTGCTTCTTAAATGAATGCATTAAGTGATAGTTATTAATATTTAAAAGCTAAAAACACTATTAAAAAGATGATATTTAACAGGGTGATTTAATTTTAACGTTAATCTTTTCTATTTTCAGTTTAGATTTAACGTTTAACGTAACGTGAGCTAGCGCCATCTTACGTGAAAAAAGTGATTTACTATTAAGTAATTATAGAAAATGTACGATTTGACTTCCAATTTTTACTTTAGTTTAATTTTTATTCTTAAGCAATCTCATCAAAAGGCCAACAAGTGATGATTAAGACATTATGATTTTGTTTATTGGTGAATTATTATTTTAACTATTATTATGTATATTTTTATGTATTTATTAGTTTATTTATTTATTTTTATAATTTAGAAGTGATTAAAATTAATGAAACCACCAAGTGTGATTATGCATAGAATGAAATTTTATGTTTGAATAATTAAACAAATATAATGAATGAAGAGTTGAAACTTAAATATCAACCAGAAAAAGAGGATGCAACCTGGAATTGCGATAATACTATGCTTCCTTTTTTTAAAAAATTAAATTCATCAACCCATCCATCCAACCAGCCATACACCACCACCCTTCCTCCCTAATCAGACATCTTCCCTCCCATCCTCCACATTTTTTATTTTATTTTTGTTATATATATTTTTGTTTTAATTTAAACTTTTTTTATATTCCATATCAGTAGCAGTTTTAATTAAATGGTTAATATTTTTGTTTTTGTACTGAGATGAACAAAGTCTATGTATGCGAAATAGGTGATTAAGAATGATATTTCTGTATACAGATAAATGAAGACAAGAATTAAAATGTGTAAATAAATTTACTTTAAAACAAAATTTTTTCGTTTATCGTATAGATCAGTAGATATTTTACCACCATTAAATTTAATTTTTAAATCTAACAAACTAATGCAATTATTGTTAGTAAAATTATGTGTTAAAGTAAGGTCAGAGGGATATTGAAATTTTAATGAAGATGGAATAGAATTATAAAATTATAATATCATCATAAAACATAACATAAAAAATTATAATATAAAAAACATAACATAAAACACATAACATAAAAAATTATAATATCGTCAATGTATCTATAAATAATGATATATATATATATATGAAAAATGTGGATGTGTGCTTCAATAACTTTGCTGCAGACTGTACAATAAAACAATTAAAGTTTTTTATGTTTGATCGTCATTTGATACAAAATTTTGAATCATATTAATCCGATTATGTAAGCTACGTGAAACAAAAGTTTTTGATTTATACCAAGCCACTGATTTATTAAATAGCTCAGTATTTTTTTTTCTTTTCTTAAGAATTAAGATGTTGAATCCTTTGAAAACTTTATCTTAGAAGCTGAAAAATTAGTTAATGTAATAGACGTAGAAAAAAAAAAAAAAAAAAAAACTTTAAATTGACTACACCATGCCATTATGTTCAATCTTAAAAATGAAATTTTTCTTATGAAAGTTTCGAAAAAGCTATAGAAAATTCAAACGTGAAATATAAAATAGATTTTCTTTTCTTTTCAGCGATCAGGCGATCAGTGCACTGAAGCTGAGATTAAATTTGTTGAATAATCATACTTTTGAATTTTTATGTAATATCGACAAACTTAAAGACACGTGTAAAAATGAATTACTGACACACTGTAAAGGTCTGGGAAACGACTTAATAGATGGCAATTCCTCTGATTTTAACATTTTAAAATTGGCTGGTAAAATGTACTTTATTTTCTTCACATTTTGAAAAAAAAAAAAAAAAAAGAATATTCAATTGACTCCTTAAATTCATTACCTCCCTTGACATTTTGCCGAATTTAAGCATTGCTTTAAAAATTTTGTTAACATTGCCCATAACTTTTGTTAACGAAGAAAGATCTTTTTCTAAACTAAAAATGATTAGAAAAAAAAAAAAAACTCTAAAACCATGTCTAGTCAAAATCGACTCAATGGGTTAGCAATGTTGACCATTGAACATGAATTGAGTAACAAACTAGATGTACAAGAAGTTATTTGAGATTTGCAGAAAAAAGGTTCGAAAGAGATTATTTTATTCAGGTTTAAATTTTGTATATTGCACTAGCATTCTTTATTCATTGCTATTTAGAAAACATTGTCTGTACTAGTATTAGTTCCAAAGATTTAGTGTTTTTAACTTAAAGAAAAAAAAAGAAAAGAAAAAAGAAATAGTAGTAAATATTATATGAGTATTATTTACTTAGCTCAATTCCATATGCAAGTGAAGTGTGACGTCACTGGCCGTCCGTGGATGCAAGAACAAAATTTCCTATGGCCGCCCATTGGATTTTTTGTAAAAAAATATTAAAAATCGAGAAAAATATTTCCCTATTTTAATCCCCATATTTGGGTATAGATATGTATTAGTTATCGTATGTATGTGTTAGATTTAGTTATTTTGCTGTTAAATTGACAAAATTTTAATTTAAAATTTCAAAACTGTCGTCTTTAGCGTTTTTTTTTTGTATTTGGCGATCAAAAACGTTATAATATACATGCCAGATGTATATTTTCGTAATATGTATTGTACGAAATATTGTTTCATATTATTCATTACTCTCTTAATATAAGTTGTTAAAATAACCATGATTTTTGAAAGGAATTAAATATGTTCGCCAGATAATTTGGCGATATTTTTTATTTCCGCCAAGGATGACAGATTTGAAATCTATTCTGCTGCAACATATGTGTATCTTATATCAGACACTTTATTTAGACATTTGAAAACAAATTTGACTTTAAATTATGATAGAATATTTATCATTTTCCTTTTAATTAGTGTATTAGTTAGATATTTATTGTGTAAATATCATTCTTTGAAATGAAATGTTTATGATTTCAATCGAATATGAAAGTTTGCCATTTTTTTTCTAGAATTTTGAAATTTAAAATTCAAATTTTATCAATTTTACAGCAAAAACAATTTAATCTAACGCATGCACACGATAAGTAATACATATCTATACCCAAATATGAGGATTAAAATCGATAAATAATTTTTCTCAACTTTAAGAATTTTTTACAAAAAATCCAATGTGCGAGTAACAAAAGAAATCTTTTTCTGGCATCCACGGACGGACAGTGACATCATCACTTCGCTTGCATATTAGACCGTTTTTATGTTTATATATATATATATTTTTTTTTTTAAAAAGGTTTTAAAGCTTGGGAGGGGGAGGGGGCGGCACTTTTGAGGTTTGCCTACGGCGGCAAAAACGTTAGAGCCGGCCCTGCTAATTGTCTCACTATGAAATGATGCCCCGTAACATATTAACTTAAAAGAATAACTAGGAAAAATAATAAATAATCATGTATGTTAACATGTGAAAAAAATATTATTATTATTATTACTTTAACGGTATTTTTGTTTTTTCAAATAGAAAAATGATAAAACTTTATAAACATTGTCTATAAATGTAATTTCAACCAATAAAAATATATATTTATCTGTTTACGTTATCAATAATAGCTTCCAATGTTTAGTTACAGTAAACGTTTTAATGTCCTTATATTTATGAGAGCCAGCGTAGAATTACTCAGATTAACTTATCACTCAGATTATCTTATTACTCAGATTAACGTATTACTCAGATTATCAGATTTAATTTCTTTTTTTTTTTTTCTTTTCTCCCCTTTAGCAAAAAATATCAAAATTAATATGGAGAGAAAAGATGCGAAAGAAATTTTAAGAAATGAATATACTAAACTAACCGTTATTAAGGAACGTCACTACGCATTTTAAGGCGAAAAATCAATTTATTATTATTATTATTATTAACTTCGATATAATCTGGTTTCCCGTTGAATCATACATCACGAACAATTTGGAAATTAAGAATATGGTTTTTCATTAGGATAACCAGCTTTGTAAAATGCATGTTTGTTCAGATTTTTAAATTTAAAAAATATAAACTCATTGCAAATTAGTGAAACCATTTTGAGAAAATTGACCTTTTGTGCTTAATTTTACTGTTAATTCCTCCAATAACACAAAATCTGACAGTTGTTTAGTAAAATATTTGAAGAAGTTAAATACGACGTTGAATGGTTGAGTAACTTTCTGTTGTCCGGACAATATTTTTCAAAAGAAAAATTTCATCGATTATAATAATACATTTAAGAGCAGACCATTCAAGCTTGCTATTAGTGGTACCGATATAAACGTTTATTTTTTTTATCCCAACCCTCTCGTTGATACATTTTAACATCTTTAGACCGAACTAAACATAATGAAGTTAACATATATATATGTGTGTGTGTGTGTGTGTTATATGCACAAAAGCTTGCTTTATATAGTCAACAGTACGAAAAGTATTCACTATTCATTTACAAGATCAGACAAAGGAATTTGGATATATTAAGGCTATAGCCAGAAACTGTTTCAAATGTATTTCTAGATGTGTTTGCATTTTTCTTACTGTGATAAATTTAAGTACACTATGTGATGCGTATCAGATGTATAGTCAACAAGCAGGCTACTTAAAATATGTTACACAAGACGAATAAGTTTCGAAAAATAATTCTGAGCAAAATTTCTCTATATAATTTGAAATAGGTTTCTAAGTTTAAGGACAAACATTTTTTTCCCCTAATTTAGCTATAATATTCAAACAGGGAGTTACAGGCACACACAAACATATGAAAAAAAAAAAAAAAAAAAAAAAAAAAAACTATTTTTAAAACAATTTGCAACTTTTTTTAAAGCATTGTGAAAACGTTCAAGTGCAAGTATTAGGTATAAATTTTATCTTACATCTTAAACTGTATAATAATCTGCCTCTAAAGAAATACAGTGTAAGAGAAAGTAGTGCGAGTGTTACAGCAGATAATTTAAATAAGAAAGATGCTGTGGTCGATCGTAATCAACATATTACAACATAAATTTCAACACTAAAGTAAATGCTTTCAGACCTGCCCAACTCAAAAGACCTTTAAAAGACTGCATTGCAAATGCGTTTCATTTAAACGGGCTATGTATATATTTATAAATGAATATGCACATGTACAAGATTCCCATTGCTCTCATTTGTAACATACCACTAATTTCAAACAGAAATTAAATTTGTGTCACAAAATAAACGTTTATGTTTAGGAAGAAGTTTATTTTTTAACAATAATAGTGGGAGAGTTCTTGAAGAAAGGCAATCCGTAGGAACCCTGATATATATGTATATATATTTGATATACTACAACAAATATACATATACTATATATCACAGATTTAGATACCATCGAATAGTTTTTTCCCTCAGAAGAGTCTTAATTTTTGCTTTGTTAACACAAACATAGCTGTATATAAAATCCCTGATATCCACTGCAGACGTTGTCCTTCTCTGAGATAGAACACATGTGAATAGAAGACAAAGAAGCCGCTGTATAACTCGAATAAAAATAACACCTGTAAAACATATAGTATCCGTAAACGTGCAACAATATGTTATCACCTAAACGGAGCTTCAGATTATCTTGATAAAAAATCTCCTTCTTAGACATTATTAATAAGCTATCTATTTTACCAGTTCTTGAAAACATAAAGCTGATTACACAGCACTGCAAAAAAAAAAAAAAAAAAAAAAAAAAAAGTTTTTTTCGAGCCTTGATACCATTCTTGCTGATTCTTATGTAAAATGACCGCCTGAACACGAATATCAACCCCATTTTGCCCCATCACCCACGGTTTTTGCGAGACGTCACCCCCTCTCGCAATGTTTATCACTATTCGGCAGTTTTATAGCAATGAATTTTATTTAAAGAGTAGAAAAATATATTGTGTATAACTTCCAACACTCTTTACCTACGTAATCACACTACAAACAGACAGTAGTTCTGAAAGGCATACAGATAGACTAATTGAATTCCTAATCATTCTTAAACATTGTTAGAAAATGTTAAAAATGCTTAACACTAACGTAGCCCTTATATTCTAATTGCAGTCCATAATTTATCTGAATATTTTATTGTAGCCCTGTAAATATGAAAGATAATAAAATCATATTCTCTACAAAATATTATTTTAGCATATTAAAAATCAATGCCAATTCCTTTAAATGTAATTTATAAAGATGGCTGTCCTAAAATGCAATGCATTGAAGTTTTTTTGGGTGTCCCTGTACACAAACCAGTTGCACAGGACCTATTAATGTAGTTTAAAATAGAGAACATTCCATAGTGAATTTGAATAACATACATAATTTTGTAAAAATTCTGAAAATATTTACGGATGCTGGGGCGGGCAGATGGACAGAGACACAGATGAACAGCCGGACAGATAGGTACTTAAATTGAAATCATATTCCCACTTTAAAAAAGTTAAAAAGTGTTATATCGCTTACTGTAAACGAAAATGCAATTTCAGTAAATTTGCAATAAAAGCCTTCAATGTAACTGAATGTTTTTGCCCTGTAAATCTAAAGCTAATCGTACTATATTCTGTAGAAAGCATTTTTTTGTGTATATGAATAACATATTTCAATTTTATTAAGATATGCTCCAAGTAAAGTTATTAAAATTTGGTTTATAGAAATACCTCTCATAGAACAAATGGTTTTAAATACTTTTGGGTGTCCCTGTACATAAAGCAGTGGTGGTATTTACTCCTTTTTCTATAGCAAGCATCCGAGAGTGAACTTGAACAACATATTTCAATTTCATTAAAATTTGTGTGATATAAAAGAATTAAAATATAATTCATAAAAATACCTCTCATAGAACACAATGCTTTGGAATACTTTTGAATGTCCCTGTACACAAACCAGTAGAGATAATCTCTCCATTTTCAATAGGGAAAAACCGATAGTGAACTTGAATATCATATATAAGTTTCAAAAATTCCATGAATATTTACGGGAGTTAGAGCGCGGATAGACTGACAGATAGACAAACCGAAGTCATTCACACTTTCCAATAAGGTTGAAAAGTGTTCGGTTTGTCTAAGTGTTAAAAACATTCAGAAAATGATAAAAACGATTAATATAAACGAAAATGCAATTCCAATTAACTTCCAATAATACCCATTAATGTAACTGAATATTTTTGTGTGGCCCTGTAAATGTCTAATCATACCGTATTCCATAGAAAACGCTCTTTTGTGCGTATGAATAACATATTTCAATTTTATTAAGATATGTGCAAAGTAAATTTCTTCATATTTGGTTTATAGAAATACCTCTCATAGGACACAATGCTTATGAATACTTTCGGATGTCCCTATATACAAACCAGTGATGGTATTTACTCCATTTGCAATGCGAAGCATCTGATAGTGGACTTGAATAACATATTTCAATTTCATTAAGATTTGTGTAAAGTAACGGTACTAAAATAGGGTTTACAGAAATGCCTCTCATAGGACACAATGCTTTGGAAAACTTTTAGATGTCCCCAACAAGTTTGTCTGTATACAAACCATTAAAGGTGTTCACTCCATTTTGAATAGGGAACATCCGAAAATGAACTTGAGTAACATATATCAGTTTCAAGAAATTCCATGAATACTTACGGGAGTTAGAGCGCGGACAGACAGACAGACAAAAAAAAGTCATAAACACTTTTCAACCTTGTTGGAGAGTGTTAAAAACATCACAGTTTTTACTCTATTTTTAGATATGAGAAACTAAAATAAAACATAATACAAAAACAGAGTTTTTACGTTCATTTATCTATGTATTGTGTCTATAATTTAAATTTATTTTATTTTATTTTACACTTTTAAAATTGTACTTTTTTTACAATTTCTCGGAATAATATTAATTACAAAATATCCTAGGATATGTCTAGGATTACATAAGTGGCTATTATTGACAATATTTGTTTTTCTTCGGCATTAATTAACTATTCACAACTGTCAACTGTAACAGATGAATGACGTCAGAGATGCATTGAAGAACGTCTCTAAAATGTCATATTTGACGTCCATTGACTTAATCAGCTTTATACAATATGAATATATTATAAATAGAAAATGCCGTTTCATACAGGTGCAGAACATACGCATGCCGTGAAAGAAGCGTGCAAAGAAACAAATATTGTTTTAAGGAGACCTGTAGTACTTTTATCTCCCCGGTTATGCATTTGCTCATGGCATATTTTCAAGGATTCAAGTAAATAAGCGTGGATTATATACTTGAACTTCTAAACATTAGCCACGGCACGGCCTTTGATGAACCGTTCTGTTTCGTATCTGTTCTATTTAAACTATTTTTGTAAGATTTTTTTAATCATGTTTCGCTAACAAAGATGTGCAAAATTCATACAGTTACAGAAATACTCAATTTGTAGCAGAAATTAGGAATTTAATGTTTCTAAAAATAAATAAAGAAAGAAAGAAATATTATAATAAGATAATAAAATTTGCAACAATAAATTAAAAAAACATATCTAAAGAGAGACATGTTTAGACACAAACTTTGCTTATGTAATAAGAAATTACATAGCGAATGTGTGAAACTTTGAATAGCGATATTTATCAAAGTTTTCTGTACTTCAAACCACTTCAGATAACAAGCATCGTTACATGACAGGTCATTGTTACGTGAGAATTTGTAATTCTCGCCAAAAACACAATTTTCCGAAAAAGCATCGAATGTAAGCGTGCAGAAAATATATTATTGTAATATGCTTTTAGATCGTGTTTTCTCAAGAGGTATGTATAAAAAACGATTTTTTAGTATGGTAATATTTTCGTGAAACGTTTTGGTGGTTACATTTTGTTTTTCGTGGCTACATGGTTTGTGGTTATATATATATTTTTTTCAATTTTTCACTTTCTGAAAAAAAAAAAAAAATGTCATGTGAGAAAATAAATTGATAGAATATTTGTGTTTAACGAACCTAAATTGTCCATGATATTTTTAAGGCCTTATTTTCTGAACACTGTTGTTTTACTGAAATGATATAATGATAATATGGAAGTACTGGGATTATGAAAATTATTATTGAATGATTATTTAAGAATTTTAGCAATATTTAAAAAAGTAATAATAATAAATAAAATTGCATTTAAAAAAATGCTCATGCTGAAGTCAACTAGCTGTTTGGTCTACACTTTTTTATATTAAGGGCCCTCTTCACTCACCGCCGCCGGATGCTGAAACTAATGTTATTCTATGGGAAATTTTTCTTTACAAATAACTTATTAACTAATACATATTTTTAAATTCTATTTTCACATTCTGAAAGTTCCCAGCTGTTAAATTGACGCTCCTTTTCTAAAAAATTATTTTTTTAATTTTTTTATATTTTATTTTGAAGCTGCAAAATACAAATTTTCAATATGTGAAATTTTTTCATTTTGCAATTTCGAAATAAAATATAAAAAATTAAAAAATTACATTTTTAAAAAAGGTCCGTCAATTTAACAGTTGGGAATTTTCTGAATGTGAAAACAGAATTTAAAAATATGTATTAGTTAATAAGTTATTTGTAAATAAAATATCCCCATAGAATAACATTGGTTCGGGCTTCCGGCGACGGTGAGTGAAGAGGCCGTTAAGAGAAAAAAAATAGCATTAAACTTTTATTTAATAATTGAATAAAACTAATGGAGAAAGGAAAGGCCACACTGAACAATATCAGAAGACACCAATACACTAATGTTGTGTTAGATGAAAATGATGGAAATTCGCGTATTTTTCCTCCCGTAATAACTAGAACAATATTACTTTAAGAAATTACTTCTAACCCACTTTTAAAAAGTTTGTTTAACCCTACAAGGCTCAATTTTTTTTTAGTGCGCGACAAAAATATATAGGTTGTAATTAGTGATCAGAAGATAGGGAAAACTTATAAAAATAAAAATAAAATCATATTTTACGGAAAAATCAACTTTTTATTTCAGTTCCGCATACGGTACACTGAGCCTTAACTATGCTTTTTGGTATTAAACTAGTACAATTGAATTATTTTGGAAATAGTTTCCTATTTGAATTTTTTTCAATTAGTGACTTATTATTTTAAACAAAATGAAATAACTATTATATATTTTACTTTTTTACATATTGCAATTTATAATAAACAAAATCATATAACTAATATAATAAATTTGTTATTTTTTTATTGATGAAAAGATCTAAAACATTTATTATATTTATTTAGGCAAAGTTCTATGCGACATTTGTCGCAAGATAAGAATGTTTTTCTTTTGCAACCAGGATAATTGCATCGTTGTCTTTATTCACCCCAAACAGGAAAATGCTCCAACCCATCACGTCTGACATCACGAGGAGGTAGGATTGATGTAATTGTCTTCTGCCTTTTATTTTCATTTTCATCAGATAAACTTGGTCTACCTCTCTTTTTGTTTATCGATAGCCCAAACATGCATAAACTTTTCCCTACTTCAAATTTGAAGTCCTTCTGTTTCATTGGGGTTGGCGTATGCTGCTGCTCCCCGTACAATAACCAGCAATTGATAAGAGTTACATCAAGAAGATGATAAAGTAGCCTCAAGGACCATTTTCTGGTCCTACGTTTTATTTTATATTTCCCTAGGAACGAATCTAGGAGGTCCACACCACCCAGATGCTGGTTATATGTTTTGATTATTTGGGGGCAATCCACTTGTATATACTTTTTCTGTTTCTTTCAGTATCTTCTTGCTGTTTCTATTGGCTATTGACCCACAATAGACGATGATAAAACGACTGGTTTGTTATCGTACCACATAACGGTGACAATATCTGTATTATCACAATTTGCTACCCATTGCTTTAAATAACCTCTCTGAGCCTTTTCTTTTTTAGGTCTTTTATGGAAGATATTTTGAGGTATTTTCCTAAACGACCTTTGTTCACAGTTCCCAGCGACTGTATTCCGTCTTTGGCAAAATAAGCAATCAATTCTTGCGACGTATATTAATTATCAAAGAATAATTTGTAATTTTGATTCTTCGATGATCGTCTAGGTGCCCGAGATTGTGTTAATGGTACCTGTAGTTATCCCTGAAGTCATTCCTGATGTACTAGGCTGAGGGTCTGATATTTCTGGCTGATGATTTTCAATATTTGTAAGAACCTCGTTGACGGGAGACGAACACTGATGTCTCTGCGGAGATAGGGAAGTTTCCAGGTCGCTAAGTGGTTCGGATAAAAAGTTTTGGATAGACTGAATTTTTTTCGTTGTCATCATCACTTTCAGCGTCAGAAAAATCTTGTTCATCTTCACTTCCAGAAGGAATATTCAAGAAACCCTCAATATCTTCATCGCGCAATCTTCTTCGCGGCATTATCTGCAATAAAATCAAAGTATTGACAAGGAAAGTTATCGTAAGTACGTATAAGTAAAAATGGACACTAAAGCTCAACGTACCGTATGTGGAACATACATAAAAATATGATTTATTAATACGTTTACTATTGTAATATAAAAAACAACTTACTTCTGCAAAATATACACTTCGTTATACACACAGTATTTTTTTTCGAGTCAAAACTCTTCAATAACTATTCTTTTTTTATTTTTGAATTCAGACTAACGACTAACGTATCACTTTCATTCAAATTTCACACTGAGTGCACTATAACAAAAACACGAACGACATCTTTAGGTAAAGATTCGTACTACTACATTGCTAAATGTCAGTAGCTTCTATCAAGATGTTAAGAGATGTCACTACTAATAGTTTTATAGCTATAGGAACGATTAAAGTCGGTGTTCCACATATGGAACTGGGTGCCTTGTAGGGTTAAACATTTAAGAAAAAAGTAGGATCGTAACTTGAACACAATAAAATACACTGCTGGCTATCCAAAATGCAACACCAAGAAGTAATGCAAATATCAGAATATTTATTGGGCATATGACATACATTATAATAGGAAGATCAATTGATTAAATTTTCAGGAAATTTGGAGTAATATATCCTGAGAAAACAGTACATAAAACAGCAACCTGTGGGAGCAATAAAACCACTGATCTGGTTAGGCAGTGAATCGAACAGCGATGGGATGACATGCACGAGTACAACACTCCATGAAGCTTCAACACGATGCCACAGTTCATCGACAGTAGTTGGTGAGTGGTGGCGTGCCAGTCGCTTTTACATGATTAAACAGTCATTTTCATTGGTGAAATCAGGAGCGCCAGAGCAACAGTCCAACAGATTCTCTACCAAGGTAGGTCCGGACAATACGAACAACTTGCGGTCGTGCATTGCCCTGCTTAAATGTTGCATAACTGAGGTTTCGAATATAGGGCAGTGCGATGGGCCTTAACTCGTCAGAAATGTAATGGCCGTTATTTAGAGTGCCAGGAATGCAAACAAGAGGTGATCGAGGCGTGTATCCAGTGGAACCCCATATCATCACTCCAGGTGATGGGCCAGTATGACGATGTCGAATGCCAGCTAACAATGTACATTATTCACAATATTGTCAAATCAAATACGGATGAAATATTCTTGATGCTGTAAACAGGATTGTGATTTGTCTGAAAAAGCGACGTCATGCCATTCCTGCGTCCAGGTCTGTCGTTGATCACATATTAAAGACGCCCATGTTAGTGATTCAGATTTTATGGTAACCGAAGTTTTGGTAGCTGTATAGTAGGTCACCACCTGGAGTGATGATATGTGTTATCATTGGATACACATCTCGATCACCTCTTGTTCTCATTCTCGGCACTCCAAATAGTGGCCATTACATTTTTGACGAGTTAAGCCCCGTCGCTCTTGCCAATATTCGATGCTTCCGTAGCGCAACATATAAGCAGGACAATGCAAGGCCGCATGTTGTCTATACTGTTCGGTCCGTCCTTGATACAGAATGTGTTCAATTTTTTCTCTAAACAGCGCGTTCTCCTGATCTCGCACCAATGAAAATGACTGTTTAATCATCGAAAAACGATTGGCACGCTACCACTCCCCAGTAATTACGGTCGATGAACTGTTGCATCATGTTGATGCTTCATGGATTGCTGTGTCCGTACATATCATCGAATCGTTGTTAGATTCAATTGCTAGGCAGATAAGTGCTGTTACTGCTCAAGAAAGGGTAGTTCATTATTAATAATGAACTACCCTTTCTTGACATCCTTATAATGCATAAACCTGTCAATGATTTTTTACATTTTTCAACTTCAGTCTATAGAAAACCCACCTTCTTTGGTCAATATCTTAACTTCAATTCAGCTAACCCTTTATCGCATAAACTTGCAGTCATTCGTACTCTTTTACATCGTGCAAAGCATTATTGTAGTAATTCCGAATTATTAAATATTGAACTATCCAAAATTTTTTCTGATTTAAAAAATAATGGTTACCCCCCTCGTTTTATTAAAAGAATTTATAAAGAAGAGTTCTATTTTTCATATAAATCAGTTCATCCTAAAGTTAAAAATTCCACTTGTCGTACGACTATCCCTTATTATAAAGGTATTTCCGAAAATATCTCTAAATTACTTAGAACAGTTAATATCTCTACTAGCTTTAAACCTCAACTCCGTATTAGTAACTTTCTCTCGAACTTTAAACCCGCTGTCCCCCCTCTTAAACGTCTAGGTGTAATCTATAGTATTCCTTGTAAAAATTGTGATTCTACATATATCGGTGAAACTGGCAGAACAGGTGAAATTAGATTAAAGGAACATAAACGATCATATAGAACAGGAGATTTAAAATCAAAACTCGTAATCCATTCTCTCAATAGTGATCATATTCCGGATTTTGAAAACTTTAAAATTTTAGCTTCTAATATAAATATCTATGAATCCCGTATTTTTCTAGAGGGCGCTTTTACCAAAATGCAACATTCTGCGTTGAACGAGGCTAAAGCTATTCCCCCTGAGTATTTAATCTTGTTATGATGTATTATGAATTTTTGTAAATGTTGTTTGTACTTGTATGTTTGACACTGAGGAGGGCTAGTGTTCTAGCCGAAACGTCTGTCTTGTGTTTTTAATGTTTTTAATTAAAAATATATTTTTAATGTTTTAAAATTTTTTGTATTTTTATCTTATTTTAAAAGTTACATTGGTTTTAATATATTAATGAGACGTATAAATTATGTTTAATTTTATTAAATTATATTGTATATATTATTCAGATACATACATTTTTGTATAAAATAAACTATTTTTAGCGTAATTTAGTGGTTTACAGGACGCCCAAACTTGTTCATTTACATAAGGCTATATAAATGTAAATTGCGCAATATAATTTTTTTGTATTATAGAATATTTTTTAGTATACTACATGGTGGGTAAGTAAGTTTTAGGTGATATACATGGTCAAACAAACATTTATTTTATTTTATTATTATTTAGTAATAAAGCTATAAAGATTCTTTTGTGAGATTCCTTCCTCTATAGTTAGAAACGAAATCTATTTTTATAGCTTTACTGTTTTTGGATGGACAATATACAGGACTGCACAAAAGCAATACATTGTACAGTTTTCTTTTAAAAGAAAAGTCATAAAGATATTTTTTGAAAACTTTCTTCCTTCATAATGAAAAGCGAACGTATTTCCCGGCGTCATTACTGTACTGAGTTAAAGTATTATATTTGAAGATTAAATAAGTAATGTGTAAATGCAGTTCGAAGATGTTTTAAAATCATGCGAACTGCATAATTTTTCTTTCTTATTTAGCTATTAAGCGAGTATAACTGCAATGAAACAGAGAGCAAAATGAGTATATAATTATACGTTTTTACACTATTTTATAGGAAAGGCAAAATGCGATTTGGAAAACGTGAAATATTTTCATATAATTGTTTACAAAACAATGTTGCATGTTTAAATAACCGTTGTTTGTTTTCCTTTATTAATTAGGATATATTCCCCAGTAAGAATATAAACAGAATCTGGACTGCGAATTGAGATGACTGGGATTGAAAACATTCCAGATTCCGCATTGTGAGGTCACTGTCTGATATCACTGAGATACCCTGATATTTAGTGGTTATATAATAAATTAATTTTTTCCTGTCCATATAAATTTATATAGATGATACCCTGTAGGAGAAACATTAAAGTAAGAAGAAAGAAAAAGAAAGCGGAACATTAACGCCGAAATCATTGGTGCTAAGAAGCAAGATCGTCTAGATTCAAGGATCTTATTCTAGAGGATTTAGATGAAGACATTTATCTTTTTACAGCCTACATTTTAAATCCAGACTGTATAAAGATAAATGCCTTATATTCTCAATATATGTTTTTTCTTTCTTTCTTTTCTTTTCTTTTTTCTTTTTTAACTTCATAATTGAATTGTTTCACAATAAACTATATGGATTTTAGCGTTTTTTTCCTGAGTAAGCATTTGTTTTGATTTCACTTTTCAACATGAAATAAAGAATAATAATTCAGATAAAATTTTGAAGAAAGATAGTTAACGTCTAAGTGATCTGCGTAACATAAATGTTTGTTTGAGCGTTCATTTAAAAGGTCATTTGTTGAGCGGGAGAGAGATATTATCACAGGAATTGTTTTATTGTAATTTTTTTTTCCCTCCGAGATAACATTTTCCTGATCTTTGGACTAAAATATGTGATAGAAGCATCGAAAGAAATGGATTCGTGCTACTTGGGTGGCACAACATAAAAGGAAAATGTTCTTAAATGTAGATACATCTAGTTAGTAATTAGATATGTTTATAGTAAATGTTACAATGTCGCAGTAAAAAGTCTCGGAAAACTAATACTGAATGATAATTAACAAAGAATTTGAGGGGAAACAATTTGTAAAAACACACAACAGTCATTTCGGGTCGAAATAATTAAGCACGTCATTTTAGTGTGAAAAAGAGTAAATACGAGTGCAGTGTGCAAAGTGTGTTTCTTTTTACACGCTGCACTCATCCTAGCATTTTTTTCGCCTAGTGAAAGGTTGTGCTTAATTATTTTGACCTGAAACAATTACTGTATGTTTCTACCTACTGTAGCTATTTATTTATTTTGGCATAAGAAAACATATAATGAACACAGCTTCTTTCTCTCTCTCTCTCTCACACACACACAAAAAAAAAAAAAAAAAAAAAAAAAAAAAACATACGCAGTTTGATGCAATTTTAACCAATAGATGCTGAGTCATAGCCATCTGAAAAATAGAAAAAAGGTGAATGACAGCGGCGTCATCTCTCATCCGGTCACACATGCCAAATTTAGTATATTTTTATTACAGAACCTGAGATATTTTTTCCCCGTAAATAGGTTTAAGTTAGAGCATAGCAGCGTCACCCATTGTAAGATATCACCCAAATTGAATCAACATAGTTTTTCATTATGATCTTTAAAATCATCAAGTCTCGTGCACTTTTACATTATAGAAGCTGAGATATAGCCTTTAAATGGAGGAAGTTGCAACACCGAAATTCCATCTGTTGGGTGATAAAGCCTTAAAATCTAATGAGCCCAATTTTAAGTCAAGTTCCAACCAAATATAAAATTAAAATTTTGTTGAATTCCATCCGTTGGTTCGTGAGATTCAGCGTTCACAAAATTTTACGTAGACGGACAGTAACACACAGACAGATAGATTTTTTTTTAATTGTCACACCGTGTTCAATAAATCATAAATGTGAAAATCCATTAAAAACCGGTGGTCAAAATTTTTCGCAAATCTAATACTTTCTTTTCGTTTCTTTCTTTCTTTCTTTCTTTTTTTTTTTTTTTTTTTTTTTTTTTTGTATATAGAAGAAAGTTTAAGAAAGAGAAATAGTTTCAGAGACTTTCTCAAGCTATCAAAATAACCTTTGATATTTTACATAGCGGAGAGTTTATTAATTTTTTTTTTCTATTTAAAATTCGGTAGCTTTTGTGCCAAGTTTCATTCTTCAGGGAAAAGGTAAGGTTTTCCAAGAGAAAATTCTTCGCGCATAAAGTAAATTTATCTTTATTTGGATGTTTTAAAAACCAACTTTATGCTTGTTTAAGTAAACCAACAAAATAAAAAACACTGAAACACTAAAGATTTTTCAAACGTACTTTTAAATAGGAGATTATAGTTTAAAGTTATTTAATCTATTATTTACCGTTTTCTCTTTTTTAGGACGTTACATTTTAGACAATATTTTAAACAGTGCATTCTGACACTGTCTCAAAGATAAACCGATGTTAGTACACTTAACTGCTTGAAATTCGTTGTAATCGTTTAATATTCTTTACTAAAATGTGTAACATTCACTAATTAAAAGAAAATTAAAAAATAATTTTAACAAATAATGGGTTAATAATTATACTTTGTATTAAATATCAGGAAAGATGAATTGCAGTTTTATTATAAACGAATGAGTTTTTCCTAATTCCATATATGCGTAGACACAAAAGATTACCCCGATTTTACAACATTTTTACTCTTTAGTGATTGCATTGATTTTTATTTTATTTTGCAGATGCATTAGATCAATCATAAAGGATTATATATATATATATGTATATATAATGTCTGAAATTAATATGCAGCTGTATTTTTAAGAGAACCGCTACTGATACGATGTAAGTTTCAAACTTGTTATGGCAAACAACCATCAGATGCGAAGTTGATAAAATTTTGCAAACAAAAATATTTAGAACTATCCATTTCGAGGTTGTTTGCGATAGCGGGTTCAAAATTTCCGTTGCGCCGTTTTTGACAATTTCGTGATCTTACAGCAAAAACAACATTATAGTTTTGACCTTTGAGCAACCAGAGGACTAATGATACATTTATATATTAATTCCGGACGTCAAAATAAACTTTATGATTAGTCTATCGTATCTGCAAAAGAAAATCAAAATAAATCACAAAAGACATACCTACCAACTTTTGCGCTTTTTGACTAATGAAATATTTTAATGGATATTTCTCTATATTTTTGTAACAGTTTTCACTGATTACATTAAATAAAAATTTATATTAAAGATTTCCGGTACCCAAACACGTAAAAGTTGTCAATTATGCTAAAGACGTCATTGGTTTTGATTTTGCAGAACGTTTTAAAATATAAGGTAATTTGTCTAGACGTTTATGTTCACCCTGTATAATTGCTATATAATTGCTGCATTTTGTGAAACCTTTATCACGAAGTATCGAGCCATTCTTTAGCAAAAATAAATAAATATGAATCCTCGTATTTGCTGTAATAAATGTACAATTACTTTCACTGTAGTAATTTTCAAAGTGTTTCGGGGAATAAAAAAAAGGGAGTTTGGGGGGGGGGGGGGGCTTTGAATGATCAAGTTTAAGAAAAAACATCATAATATACAAAAATATGTAACAGTTGTTTACAGTCGAAATAATTAAGAGGATGGTAAACATAATTATTATTATTATTATTATTACTACTAGTTTTTGTAAATTATTGTCTTAGAGAATTTTGCATACATATAAAGGAAATATGTATGCAAATGTGTATATGTATGTATAAAGGAAATATTAAGTAAATTAAAATTTCTCGAAAATTATATAAATGTAAAAAAATAAATTAATTAATTAAAAAAAAAATCAAAATTTTGAATTTTTTGAAAATATTTAAAATGTTTCTTGTTAATTATTTTTTAATCTCCTCTCCATTTTAAATTATTATTAGTTTGACAATATATTCTATACATATTTGGATATTACTTTGTAGATTCATTGATGTGTTCGGGTATGTTTTATATTTGAATGTAAAAATGTGCACAAAATTTCAGCGTTCAAGCATAAAAAAATATTTTTTAAATTAATTATAATAGAAGTCAAACAAAGAGTGTTTCGAATGAATATATTGTTAAACTATAATATTGAAAATCCTAGAGAGAAAATTAAGCATTGGTTAGCAGAGAGAATTTTAAAACATTAAAAGAAAATTAAAATTTGAATTTTGTTTTCTTTAATTTAACTAATTTTCGAAAATTTAAAAATATTAAATAGTTTTATATTTCAGTTCATGTGTATGCAAATTTTTATTATTCTGAAACAATAATTAACAAAAAAGATCGAAAATGTCCACCATCACATTAAGTACGATTAGCACAAACCTTCAGCCGGAGAAAAAAAGTAGACACGAGTCGGCATCCAGAGTGCGTTGTATTTAAGTTTTGAAATAATACCTTTATAGATTCAAATTTCGCATGGCAACATATGTCAATAAGTGATTATTGTTGTAAAATTCCAAAGCCAGTTTAAAAGACAAAAATGTAATATTTAAAACTTTCAATCAGAAAAGCACCAAGATGTTCCCATGTAAAAATATAGAAAACTTTGTTTTTATACTTTTAGTTAAAAGAATTCTCTTTCAAACATTTTTAGCATTTCTTTTAATTAATTGTAAATAATTATATGGTTTTATTAATTTATTTAGACCCTAAATAATGGAAAACGAACGTTATAATAATTGAACGGACACATAAAAATATAATCTTGGTGTGTTACACACACGACTTTCTCTTACTCTACATTTCAGTATTATAAAGACAGATTGCAGTACTTTATATGAACCTACATAAAAAATTATTCAAACTAGATTTAGGAACAGTTTTATTTGATAAATAATTCTGTGTGAGGAGCCTACCGCCAACCTTAAACCCCGTTTGGATATGGTGCTTACATGTACATAGAATGCAAAGCTTTTATTAAATTAAAATATTTATTGCAAATTATTCACACAGCCTTCACCTACACCATTCCCCTATACACGAACAGTTTGCTTGATCTCAATTTTCATATGTAGTAGCATAAAAATCCATATGATGCAGAAGCATATGGTTTTACCAATGCCTATATGATACAGATTTAGAATATCGAGTTTGGATTTACTGGTATTATTTGTTCTTGAGATATACTGATAACACACACACACAATTAAAAAGTTGATTTTCAGATCCATTGGACCTCAAAACGTGTGATTATAACAAAAACTTGATTTCAAAAATTTGACCCCAAAATAATACTTACTCTACCATATATATGGGTAAGAGGAAGTAAAATAAAATAAAATGAAATGAAAAAGTATGCTTCAAGCTAAGAAATAGAGCACATATATGCGAGGAAATGAGAAACCATAGCAGTGTCTTTACGTTTTTTGAAGGAAATTAATATCCGGTTAAGATTAGAGTTTTTCAATTTTAGTGGTTTAAAGTTAGAAAAGCAATTAGGGTGTTCCGCCTACAAAACACGATACTATCCTTTTCATTTTGAAAAACAAATATCTACGGTTTCCAAAGATATCATGACATAGAAAAACATAATGATTAGTATTATTATTTTTCTTTTAATAACAGGAGATAAGAAGATACATATACATGTATATAGATATCTTTTGTTAGTGAGTATTCAATCTAATTTTATGTAAAAAAGTATTATATTTGTGTAATATCTAAGAGGATTAATATTAGTAAGCATCCTGACTTCTATATAAAGAAGTTGAAGACATACACAACATGTTTATGTAGAACTTTTTTTTAATGTATAAATTAAATAACAATAAACAATTTCAGACCAAAATTCTCCTATTATTTAAATGTTTAATGTATAAGATCGTCCACAAATATCGTTCTGCCTGTATCTTAGAAGCGCATCGGATTTTCTGAAAACTGTAACAAACGTATACAATCTTTCTTTCTTTCTTTTCTTTCCTTTTTCTTCTTTTTTTTTGGGGGGGGGGGAGGGGAGGGAAGAGAAACGAACACATTTGAGATGGGAGCTAGAGTCCTTCATCGAGTCAGGTAACCCGACTTTACTTGAACCCGACTCAAACCGCGTGTCGGGATCGGGTCGGTTGACTAATTTCTTTCTCTTGCGGGTCAGGTTGACTAATTTTTTCTTCTGTGGATCGAGTTCGCGTTCGGGTCAAATTTAGTTTTAAACGAGTTGGGTCGACTCGAGAACATTTTCAAAAAAAGGGAAAAAAATAATAATAAGCAGAAATTTGTTTGATATAATTATAACTGTATAAATGATATAAATATACTACACGCATAATTAAATATACGCGTATCCTAATTATTATAGTAAAGTAAACATCCATACAGGACAAAAGCAATAAATTAAGAAACATCCTTTTTTTTTTTCTTCCCTTTCTTTCTTTCTTTCTTTAAGAATAGTAGCATTAAGCAATAAATTACAAACATTAAAATTGAAGCACATTTTTATATATTTGAAGTATACAATACACTTAAATGGTTAAAAATTATTAGTAATTTATTTTTCAGATTTTGAAATGTTTCACTTAGTGTATTAGTAATTATATTTTTAATTATTTTTAAAATGATTTACCGTGTGACAACGAAAATTTATTTTATAACTTAAAAAGGTTTTTCATGATTTTTAAATAAAATATTAATTTATAATTATTATTTAGTTTTCGGGTTTCAGGTCGGGTTCGGGAAAGAATTTGGGTTTGGAATATAAATAAATGAGGTTCAGGCCTGGTACAGGTCTTCAAAATTCTCTAATACGAGTTCGGGTCGGTTTTTGAGCCGAAGAAAAGATTTTTGTCGGATTTAAGTCAGGTTTTACCCAACCCATGCACTACTCTAATGGGGCATAGGGGTGGGGGTGAAGATCTAAAGGAGGCAACTTTAAATTTTCAAATAGGAAGAGGAGACTTTTGTTGACTGATTGAAAATATCTTCTCAAAAGAAAAAAACTTTAAAGAAAATATTTCATTTTGCGATGTCTTTTTAAGGAGATTATGACCAATTAAAGTTTTTGTTAAAGGTCTTCATTGTAACCAAACAAGGTTCCTTTTTCCTTAAATTAAGGTACTTGCCTACCTTTAAAATGCAATTCTTGGTCAAAAATACGATTTCCTATATTTTTGGTTTAGTATTAAAGCCTGATATTTTAGCTTTCTAAATTAGTTTGAATATTTTTCTATCTTGCTTAGAACTTGAGTTACAGGCATTTTAATATAAGTCACTCGCAAGTTTTTGAAGTGACCGTAAATGTTTGTTTCCCGGAAGTAACCGTAAATGTTTGTTTACATTAATGTTTTACTCAATACTAGCAGGATGTGCCCGCTTCGCTGGTCATTATATCGAAATGAATTCTCACTATTTCATATCATTAATAATAATAATAAATAATAATTAAAAAAAAAAAACTGAAAAAAAAAATAATAAAGAAAGAAATCAGTCACAATGTAAATTAAAATTCCCGCTACCCTTAGTAGCGGTTTTCCTGCTCCCCACACTTTTCGAATCTCGAGCCCCAATGCCTTTGGCAGTACCTTACCTATTTTTTACTTCCCTTCCCATACGGATAATGTAGAAAGTTTTGCAAAATTTCCTCCCATCAAAGTGCATATTCCGTACACTTAATCAACACCCAGTCATCAAAATTCATCATTCTAAGGTAATCTGGAGTATATTTAAGCTTGTAAACGTGTTTTTTACCCCGCCAGCCCAGAAGAGGAAGGCGGGGTAATTTCCCGAAATCCCTTTATAGTGCAACTTGCATACACATACCTAACCAGACATGAAAAAAAACCCGAGATCCTGAGATTATTCGAAGCAAAATTATGTTTTAAAATGTGACCCCCCCCCCCCCCCACTTCCCCAGCTCATAAAAAAGGGACATGGGAGAGAATTTTGCAAAATATCTTTATACTATGAGTTAGATACATAAAACCGACCCAACCATCAAAAATCTTCTTAAGATAATTTAGTGAAGAGTTACACATGAATACATGTTTTTTGTCCCCAACTCCGAAGAACGGTAGGGTGGAATTTCACAAAACCCCTTTGTAGTGTGTGTGTTGAGTACGCGTAACCAACCGACATATCAAAAAATCGCTTTCCTGAAGTACTTTGGAACAGAGTTACTCTTAAAAATGTTTTTTCCTCCACTCCGCCCTTAAAGGAGGTATGCAGAGGGAAATTTCGTAAAATTCCTTGATAGTGCGTGTTGAGAACGCATAACCAAACCACACATAAAAATTAATCCTACTGCGATAATTTTAAGCAAAGTTATGCTTGGAAATGTCTTTATTGATCTCCCTTCCATAAGGGGGAAAATGAGGAAATCCCGTTGCAATGGGTGTTGGATAGACGTAAATAAGCCACACACTAAAAATTGTGGCCTCAACTCCTATGGATGTCTTCGGACAAATTTTACCCGCTTGGCTGGTCACTATATTTAACAAAATTCTTTTCTATATCGCTTTATAGATAAAAAATAAAAATAAAATTCATTGAAATTGCTCAAAAGCTCGCTTCCGGTGTGTGTCACTATTGCATGCGCCAATGAAATACCAGTGGGCTTCCGTGCTTATCAAATGATAATTTCGAAACAGACAGTATCGAAAAAATTGAAGTAGCCCTTTTATACCTGAATTTTAATTATTTTTGAACAACACTGTACGTACTGTACATAATATTTACTTTTACGTTATTTCCTATATTTATTTGATTTTTCCGGTCGACCACAAAATGACAGCAATTTCGCGTCAAATGTAATATTACAATATGCTGTGAGACAACTAACTTTTTGTGGCTATATGTATTTCATAGTTAGTTAACATTGGTTGGTATATAGAAAAATAAATAAATATTTAACCTTATCGTGGTACAGGCTTATTATAGCTCCCCTTGGTGACTTTTGAATTTTTGTCAACATTTTAAACAAAAATACATAATTTATGAGATTATTGTTTCAGTTTCTTTCTTTCTTTTTTTTTTTTTTTTTTTTTTTCCCTCAATATTTTATAATTTTTTTGTTTATATGCTTTATCGGCTACTTGGCTTAAAGTGGCTATCCCGAAAGTAGACGCCTTGGCGAAAAATGTCGTATCTACTTCAGCATCAAAATTTTAAAAAAATACCCTGCATTATGAATAAGTAATTCTGAATATAATGCTAAATTAACTTTCATGTCAAACGTATTATACGTGCCAATAAATAAATTAATAAATAAAAACACTATTAAAAAAAACCTAAAATAGAGGTATGTTAAAAAAGATTATGAAACAAAATTTGAGAAATACGTTGGGTTTTTATTATTATTATTTAGTTTTGATAATGACGTCATTTTGTCATAGCCTAAGAAAATTTATTATTTAATATTTCTTTTACTATTTGCGTGAAAATATATTTTATTATAGGTCGTAAAATAAATCAACTCGTAATTTTTTTTGGCAACAATTAAAAATTAAAATAATTATTTTTAAAACTTTATTTTAGAAAAATATCTATATTATATATAGAAAATATAATATAGATAACGTTTTGCTTCCTCCTCCTCTCCTTGGGGACTGAATTTCTAAAATTCCAAAAATTGGTTTTTAGGTATTTGTGTTAGCTATATTTTAAAGCAAAAATTTTACGGATATCTGTATTTTTCTTTGAGATATAAAGATTTTTGTGAAATCACGTTTTGCCCCCTGCCCCCCGTTAGGGGCCGAATTTCTAAAATTCCAGAAGTTGGTTTTTATTTTTTTATGTTAACTATATTTTGAAACAAAAATCTCACGTATATCTATTTTTTTTTTTTTTTTTGAGATATGAAGGTTTTTTAAGAAATCGCTTTTTGCGCATGTGAAATCACATTTTGCCAAGCATCCCCTTTTGTGGACCGAATTTCTAAAATTCCAGAAATTGATTTTTAGACATTTGTGTTAGCTATATTGTAAAGCAAAAGTTTTACAGATATCTGTTTTTTTCTTTGAGATATGAAGGTTTTTGTGAAATCACGTTTTTCCCCCCACACCCCCCTTGGGGAACGAATTTCGCAAAATTGCTTCTTAGGGGGTGCTTACACTATATGTTCTATAATCTGACCCAGTTTCGAGTCAGTGGCTCCAGTAGATTTTGCTGTGCGTTGATGAGTCAGTGAATGAGTGAGTGAGTGGAAGTACTCTTTTATATATATAGATAAGCATCAAAATTTGTTACTGCATATAAAATGAATTTTAAAAAAATTTGAAATAAATCAGGAGCTTTTTAAAATTATTTTTTTTTATTTAATAGGTAAAATCTGTTTTTTAATTATGTTTTCTGATTTTTCTCAAAATGAGATTTTTAACATTTTGATTTTTCGCAAAATGTCATAACTCCAAAAGTTATAATTGTAACGTTATGAAACTTTTCAAAAATACTCTAAAGGAGTTTATTTAGGTAATGTGTCTCTACTATGATTACAGTTAATTGTTTTTTTTTTTTTTTTTTTTTTTTAATATTTTAGTTAATACAAGATGTAAATTGTCAGATATTTTCTTGTTTTTTCTGTGTGTAAAAATGTTAACTTTTATAAAATTTTTAATAACATAGTTATGATTATGAAAATGCTTCAGTACCTTAAGAAAATTTCATTAATCATAATAAATTTACAGAATAAAAATATCTTCATTTAAATTTCAGTTTTGATGATTTTTAAAAGTGCCATTTTATAGCAAATTTTACGTTGTTTTGAGCCTAAAAATCAAAATATTTAAAAATATGCGTATTTTTACATGTTATTCACAATTTTCAGCTATATTTTATAATATAATGCACATAAGTAGGCACTTTTTCAAAAAAAAAAAAAAAAAAAAAAAAACTTTCCAAAGATAGGCAGGTTCCTTAATCGAACAAGTTTCTTAGGTTTCAGAAATTTCAATGTGTTTTTGAGGTACAGGGAAGAGAATAAGACTTTTGGCCGGAAAACTTCTAGGTTGAAGACATTATATTTAGTGCAATATATAGTCAGAACATTAGTAAAATTTATAGAATTAATCCAAAAATTTTGTAATTAAGTTTCGGTGCAGGAATTAATCCTATGATGCTAATTTCATAACTTTATATGTTATTAAATTTAGATTTATAAAGACGTAAATGGAAACGTGTAAATATGTTTATTATGAAAATAAATTGCGTTCATTTCTCAAACGCATGAAAAGCCCACTTTTTTTTACATAAATTCAGTTTTCAAACCCAAAAACTGAATTATATTAATTTAAAATTTCTTTTCTATAAGAAAAGTATTTCACGAATTCGTATAGAGACTTCGATGAAAATCCCAAAATTTCAACTTAAATACAAATTATACCATAGATTTATTTATACTTGTTAAAATGATTATAAGTAATAAGAACTCCGTTTTAAAACTTTCTGAAAATATCTATATTAATATTATTATTAAACCTAGAATTTGCTTTTATTGGTTTTAATGTATATATTGAAATAAACTTTAGGTTAAGTGATTCTCTGAAAACATTTAACCCATATTTTTATGTACTTAAATGGATATGTACATAAAAAATAAATAAAGTAAAGAAATTTTTAACCTTCATAAGAAAAACTGTTGATACACTAACATATAGACATATTAAGAAAGCTAATCATTATTAATTAGATAAAGGTGCTAGGTGCTTCAACTGTAGCATTAAACATTTATCAAAATTCCATTAACTTCAACTACTTTCTTCGATTTAGGAATTTGGCTGTAACTGTTTATTCTAATATCACAATATCTAATTCTTAAAATGTTAGATAATATAATAAAATTGTTATCCATTTAATCACACCAAATCTGATAATGTTATCAGATAACAGCAGTAAACAATGAGCCTTTATAACGCAAAACGATATCGAATTGGACACAGTATAATTAGATTCTTTGTCAGGATTATTTACATTTTACGTGTACACATTTTTTTTTTCTTTAAACTTTGAACTTTTCTGGCATTTCGTGTTAATTAGGCCTTAAAAGTGTATAAGAAATCATTTAGACTTCAAAGTGTTTTTTGAAAGAAAGTAGTTAAAAAGTGGCCTCAAAAGACTTTTTCTCTTTGTTGATATAAAAAATAATTGATTTACAACAATTTTAATTATAAAATTAATTTAAAATATAAATATAAACACAGATACACTTTTTTTTTAATATAACCAATTTTGTAATCTACAGATGTTTGTTCATAATAAAGATTAGAAGTTAATATGTATATATATATATATATAAACATTTTTATTTAATACTTTTACATTGTTATGTAATAATTACAGCCCTAAAAACTATGCGAAAATGCGGAAAATGCAGATTTTCCGCATAATCTGCTACTTTTTGCATAAACTCTAATTTTCTGCATAATCGCCTGTATTTTGCATAATCTTTATTGTTTCCCTCAAATTTTATTTCTATGTTTTTTCTCATCATTTTCCTTCATTTTTAACACTTTCCAATAAGGCTGAAATGCGTTAATGATTTCGGTTTGTCTGTCTGTCCGACTGTCCGTACTCTAACTCCCGTAAATATTTATGGAATTTCTTGAAACTGATATATGTTATTCAAGTTCATTATCGAATGTTCCCTATTGAAAATGTAGTTAATATCTCTGTAAACCATACTCTATAAACCATTTCTATAAACCATACGTTTACATTAAGCGTTTTTAACACTTTCTAACAATTTTTAAGTGCGAATATGATAACAATTTGTGTATCTGTCTGTTCGTCTGTTCGTCTGTGTGCCCGCGTTTTAACTCCCGTAAATATTTATGATATTTTTATATCTTGAAACTGATATATGTTATTCAGGTTCACTATTGGATGTTTCCTATTGAAAATGGAGTGAATACCTCTACTGGTTTGTGTACAGGGACACCCGAAAGTATTCCAAAGCATTGTGTTCTATGAGAGGTATTTCTATAAACCATATTTTAATACCTTTACTGCACACAAATCTTAATCAAATTGAAGTAAATTATTCAAGTTCACTATCGGATGTTTTCTATGTAAAATGGAGTAAATACTATCAACGGTTTGTGTACCGGGGCACTTGAAAGTATTCCAAAGCATTGCGTTCTATGAAAGGTATTTCTATACAAAATAAATTTTAATAGCATTACTGTGTACAAAGCTTAATGAAATTGAAATATTTTATTCATATGTACAAAAGACTGCTTTCTATGGAATATAGTATGATTAGTATTAGATTTACATGGCCACACAAAAATATTCAGTAACATTAAGAGCTGTTTATAAAAATTTGCTGGAATTGGATTTTCGTTTACATTAAGCATTTTTAACACTTTCTAACAATTTTTAAGTGTGAATATGATTTTAATTTGTTTATCTGTCTGTATGATTGTCTACCTTTCTATCTGTCTGTCTCCCCCTCCCAGTGTCCGTAAATATTTTCAGAATTTAAAAAAAATTATGTATATTATAGAGGTTTACTAGGGAATGTTCCCTATTTAAAATGTAAAATGTCATTAATAGGTCCTATACAACTAGTTTCCGTACAGAGATAAGAAAAAAAAAAGCCAATGCATTGCGTTTTAGGACAGACATTTTTAAAAATCCTATTTAAATAACTTTGTACTGTAAAAATAATAAAGAAATTGATATGTATTGTTAATATTCTAAAATAATGTTTTCTATAGAATATGATATGATTAACCTTCAGAGTTACAGGGCTACACTAAAATATTGTTTGAAGTTCAATTAGTTAATCTGTATACTTTTCAGTCCTTCTGTCTGTCTGCTGTGTGATAACGTAGGCAAACAATATTGAAAGTTATACAATACAAAAAATACATACAGTTAGAAAGTGTTAATAATCAATGCGTACTACATGATTTTTCGTTCTTGTTAGATTTAATAATTATTTAATCACTCTGCAATATTTTCCATCACCCCTTCTTTCGTTTTGTGAACAAACTTTGTTGCTAAATCCCCCCCCCCCTTATTTATTTAGTTATTTTTTAGATCGGACAGGATGTTAATTAGAGTTTTCTTTTTGTCTTTCATTTGAGTCTCTGCACTTGTTCTTATACGTGATGGTTCAGTTCCCTTTCTTTTATCAATGTCGTAGAAATAACGTTTTCAATGAAATTATAATTTATACATCTTAATTAGTTTCCAAATTTTTAAACACATGTTGAGAAATATCTATCAAAACCCGAGAAGAATGCCATACATGTTTCTGCTCAGGATCGATGTGAGAAACATCAAGATTCACAGTACTGAGGGCATAATGTTTTGTACAAAGTGCAATATTCGATCGATCATACAAGAAAATCTGTGATCGATCAATATTTAAATAGAAGGTTAAAAAAAAAAAAAAAAAAAAAAAAAACGACGAACTAAATGACAGGGAGAAAAAATATCAAGCAGCAGTATCGCAAATGATTAATAATAGACATAACGCGGTGAAATGCGCAATTTTATGCACATCCAAAATGTCGACATGTTCGACAAGTGGCAATGTTCCTACAAAAAAACCGGATCCTCTAAAATGAGAAAATTCTCTCTGAAAACCTCCCAAGAACAGGTGACTTAATTTTTCGTTAGTTCTCTGCGTCAAAACTAATTGCAAAAAGTTTTTTAAGCCAAGCAGAGTGGAATTAAAGAAATTCTTAAGTCAACAGACTTGCTCTGTATTAGTTTTGATAAAGGTAGCGACGATCAAGATAACTAACTGTGTTTTACATCTTCTCGCTGTTCCACAGCTTACAGATACGCAAAATTTATGTTCTTATCTAATGAACAGAGTCCCATAACTGACAACTTGTACGTTTTTTTGTTACCAGAAATTTTTTATTGGATTTTTTAATTAAGTATTTTAGCAGTTTTCTGAGATTAAAAATGATAATTATTTTTGCAAAGAAATACTGGTGTTAAAAAAACCATTCAAGTTGGCACCTATGGAGTCCATATTGAAGTTGTCCAATCGATAACTTTCTCAAGCCGTTTTACAATGCCTTACAAATATGGAAATTGATGTCAATGACCTACATAAGAGTCGAGCTTACAAAGAAAAGGCTAGGTACTTTACTGCCCACTTAACATGCACATGACTTCCAATGCCCATATTGTTGACGTAGCTCCTGAACGGTAGCGTATGCATCTTTCTTAAGTTGATAAGTATACAGAATGGGTCAAGATGTTATTCATATATTGTCCTGTTAGAAAGCGTTGCTGTACAGTTTTTAACATTAAAAGTAAATTTTGCTTAGTACCCGTGAAAACACTCTGAAATTCCTTGTTACAATGAGTTCAGTGCCATGCTATATACTGCGACGTTTAGAAATATTTGATGATCAAATTAACTTTATTCCTGACACTGACAGTCTCCTCAATGAATGCAAGTCTCTGCTGGAAAGTAAATGCATCTGTAAAGACATCCAGTTCATTGCGGAATGCGTGCTGATTTTGATGGATACACTGCTTTTCTTCGAAATCAATCAATCAATTTATGGTGTATTTGCAAGGCATGTAACAAAGTACTCTACCTACGATCTAAACTGCAGTTAAAATCAGAGGTATCCAGGTATCATGCTCTCGAAAAGTCGAAAGTAATATAATTATCTCTGCAAGAAGTGTTTCACGATAGCAAAATTGAACATCTACTGTTGGCCAGAACTGTATGTTTCGAAAAGTTTTCGTCAACCTAATACGAACATTATGAAAGCTGTTCGAGGGTTTGACCGAAACTAAATGGCCAACTAAAGCATTGATGACGATGTAATGTTAAAAAGTATTCCAAAAATTGATGACCCATCAATGAGACGTTCAGTCAATTAGACCTATCAATAATTATGCTGTATACAAGGACTGTGAAAGAATGTTTCAATATAAATGTAATCAAATACTGGAATTTAGAGTCAGTTTCATAAAGGTTCCCAGGCCTAACACGAAAAAAGAAGCAAGTACTCTCGGTGCTACCTTATTCTGTAGACTGAGAAAGAACAGTATCGGACTGCAAAAGAGCTGTGCAGCGGTCAAATATTTGCAAATCGATGACAGACTTTAAAGATATTTTGACTGCTGGACTAACATCAGTTTTCTTTAATAAACTGTAATATACTATCTACCAATAAGTATTTGGACACATTCAAATTTAGATGTTTTGTCAAATATCTAGAAAAGTTTAGGAAAAATCCTAAAACTGTAAAAATATTTTTTTTTTTTTAATTTCTCCCCCCCCCCCCCCCCCAAAAAAAAAAAAAAACTTTTTTAATTATAACACGTAGGGTATTAGACCTAGTGCAAAGCCATTTTTAAGAAGTTTGCCATACTACATTAGACTCAGCAACGTGCAATCAGAATGCAAAAATATTAAATATCTTACGAAATATGAGCATTTTTATAATTTTTAATTATGCATGCGCTAAGTAAAAAAAAAAAAAAAAAAAAATTCATTGCATAATTTAATAGCCAAAAGTTTTGAGCAACTTATATGAAAACCCCAAACAAATATTAGGTAAATTCCAAAAGTTATGAAAGATAGAATGAACAAAATTTCAGTTCTCTCAAAATAAAAGCAAAACTATAAAGGGTTTTACTTACATTTTCATTTTGATTCAATCAATGCCCAATGGTATTAAAGTGTTCTCTGATTGAAAATAAATATTGATAAAACCCCCTATCATCATTTCTTTGTGAATAGAGCTGAAATTCTGCTCTTTCTATCCCTCATAACTTTTTGAATTTACACGATATTTTTTTGGGTTTTTCATATAAATTGCGCAATACTTTTGGCTATTAAATTATGCAAATGAATTTTTTTTAAGCTAGCGCATGCGTAGTTAAAAATTATTTAGTAGAAATGCTCATGTTTTGTAAGATATTTAAGATTTTTGCATTCTGATTGCAGTATGCTGTGTGAAATGTAGTATGACAAATGTTCTAAAAATGGCTTTTTAATACCTTACGTGTTATAATTAAAAAAGTTATTTTTTTTTTTCAATTAAAAAAAATAAAATAAAAACCGTTATATATCCATGCATATATGTGGTAACCTCATAAATATTTATACAGATACTGAGAAAAACCCTCATAATCATTTGCTACAGCCAAACCGCATTTAAAACATTACTTTGTACTGGGTGATCCAAAACATTTTGATTTTTGTTTAGTTTTTTACTGGTCCCCTTTTCCTCTTTAGGACACAACTTTTGCTGAAATATATGAGGTATAACCTGTTTTTTACACTACCAAAACTTTTCTAGATATTTGATAAAACGTCTAAATTCGAAAGTGTCTAAATACTTATTGGTAGATAGTGTACAATAATCACTGTATAATAATGATTGTAGAATTACTTTATTTCTAAAATATTCTTTCAGTAATTATTTTTTGTTTATAAATGTAACAAGAAACACTAATAAACAATTTAATAAAAACTCCATTCAATTTATTTGGTGCGTGTAGCATTTTATCAGTAGTCCGCACATTCTCCACATAATTTCAATAATTTGCTACATCAACCCCGCATAATTTATAGGGATCTAGTTATAATGCAATATGAGGATGTGATACTGACATTCTTTCTTTTTCTTTAAAAGTTGATTTTAAGAATAAAATTATATACGCATATATATTTATACATTATCACTTAGTTTAAATATTCTCATTTCAATTTATAATCTTTCTTTTGATAATGTTGTATAATTATTTTGCTTCCTGGTGATAATGCATTATAATATTGAAAAATTGTTAAATAGATATAAATTATTATTATTATTATCTTAACCTTAAGTCTGGTAATAATATTTTGCAATATTTTAACGTTATATCAGTTGCTCAATGTGGAAGTCGTAAAACTTCTACAAACTCGCGAAAAAAGCATTCAAAATCTCGATCTCCGTTACATTAGATTTGCAAATTCGAACTCTAAAATTTGCTCGGACACTGAATTTACAAGTATGATCTTAAAAAAAATAATAAATAATATTTTATTTTATTACTGCCATAAGCCTATTTCCTTCAATCCCTCTGAAGTACCAGGTTGGATCCCAAGTCTCTGCTCATCAGTCTAGTCGTTCGGAGTTTTCAGTGATTTTCTCCGAAATTCGCGTGAATACGGACTTGGCTCCTTTAGAAATATCACTATGGAAAGTAATTCACCCAGGTCTTGTAGTCAATAAAACTTAATCCACCATCCTTCAATCTCTGATTTAGCGTTGGTCCCAGTGGTCGAGAGGTTCAGCCCTCAAAGTCGGGAGAAACGAGGTGCCAGGCGCGATCCCAGGTCACTTGATGGCCTAGCCGTTCGGATTTTTCATGTTTTTTCTCCGTAATTAGCATAAATACGGGCGAGGATTCCCTAGAAAGACCCCCCACAGAAGACATTCTACCTATAGACTTAGGACCTTAGTTAGTATAGTCAATCGTCCATATCCTCCACAACCAATCGGCAACTAACTGATTTAGCGTTGGCTTTAAATTTGTTGACCCCTTGACCTTGAATAAATCTTCATTTCTGCCAACTTGATTTTAAGCAAGATTTTGCCTGGTTTTTGATAAAACTTTGAAGAGTTTTTAACCAAAAACCGACAAATAACCACCATCGCTTTTAATTTTTGTTAACATATGGGGCAATTGAGCATTTCATCAGTTAAATATTTACCATTCTCTTTTTTTATGATCGGCATTTTCTTTTCGATATTCACTTTTTTTCGTTTGATACTTTTCTCTTTCCCTTTTGCCTAATTTTGAGAACCATTCTGTCTACCTGTTGATCGAATAGCTGGAGTTTTGGGCTTCAGTTACCAAATGCCATGTTCGAATCCCGGTGTAGGCATGGATGTTCGTAGTGGTTCAGATCCCGGTCTAATGAAATAATAATATATAAAAATATCTATATAACCACCATAAATTGCTCTAAAAACTCACAACCATTTTTTCGGATAAAATTAAAACCGTAAACCTTATATCCGAAACAATTGTTGCGAGAACTTTGCAATTTATGGTGCTAATACAAAGTTTTTTATTTATTATTTTTAACAGCAACCGTTCAGTGCATTTTTTTCCCTTTTAATCCCATTGGTGTCACTAATTCATTGATTTTTTTTTTTTTTTAATTAGTCCATTTCATCCTCTCAGTTATCCTCCGAATATGAGTATCATGAGCTCTTGCTGCTAAAATAGACACGTTTTTTTATCGGCTAAGACTCACAACCAGGTCATCAGACGGTTTTAGCTATTTTGACAAAAAACAAAGATTAACGATTTTGAAGGAATAAAAATCGGTCTGACGAGTTGTAAATCTCCCAGAAAATAATTTTTCTCTGGTTACCCTATCTTCAATAGGAGAAAAAAAAATATTTCAGGCAGAAAATGACTTTAACCATTTGGATAATAATTAAGTATAAATAAAACTATGGAGATTAGTTTAAATTTAAAATGGAAACAAATCGTAAAAATAAAAGTTGTCTGATTTATATGGATAAAAGAGATAAAAATCGTGTGTTATGTTAAATGATTTTAGGCCTCTGGAGCTAAATTAAAATCTGTCAAAGAGAGATTTTATCATTCTTTTTTTCTTTTTTCTTTATTTTCTTTGTTTATTTTGACATAACAAAATAAAATATTCAGAGATTATTTCGTGCTTTAAATGTAATTTATGGTTTTGCATTTTTTGGGGTGTTTATGTGTTTTTTCTTTATAAGAGTATGCATACATATCCTCGTCAAAAGTCAATTTTCATACTATTCTATGAGGAAATTTGTGTATAGAATTACTCATTAACTAATGTTTATATTAAATTTCGTTTTCACATTCAGAAAATTCACAACCGTTAAAAAAGTTCTTGTTCTCCAAATAATTATCTTTTTTTTTCCTTCTTCTCTTTTAAGATAAAGTAAAATATTAAGATTCAAAAAAATTATTTTTTTTAAACAAGAAGTAATTTAACGGTTCTGAATGTTCTGACTGTGAAAAAAGAGTAATTTTATAAACAAATTTCTTCGTAGAATTACACAGTATTTGACTACCAGAGAGCATAGGAACTGTGGCCTCTTAAAATTCTGGAAATTTCGCATGTGTTACATTTCAGAGGAAACATAAACAGGTAAAGGTCCCTCAAAAAGTGCTTCGCAAACCAGGCTTCTCTTTATTTAGCTCTGTTAAAAACAAAATTTATTTGTTTGATGTAAATTAACAAAATAAAAATACTGAAACAATATAAAATAAGTTTTTTTTACATACTTTCATGTTAATTTATTTACTTGGTATTAAATTCCAGTGAGAAAAAACTGAAGTTTTTTTACAAAGTAAAGCAATTTTTCTATTCTTCTCCATTTCTCTCTTTCTCTCTCTCCTTTTTTTTTTTTTTTTTAATTACTGCGTAATATTATTTGTAAAACCTCTTCTACGAAGCATCGAACCATTCCATAACAAAATAAATACTTATGATTAAAGTAGAAATACTGGTATTTGCTGAAATAAATCTCATTTTATATATTTTATCCATTTTAGAAACTTAGATAAACACATTTCTGCGTTTCAAAAAATAGAATAAAAAATAAATCTAATTCAGCTATCTTATTAAATAAAAATACTGAAAACATTGTTTACTAGACTCTACAATTCAAGCATCACAAGTTAAACAAAATAAAATACATTTACGAATCAGTAAATGTTATAATAACTGTTTATAAAAGCTGATAAATAAAATACGTGCAATGATTAAATTTGCTAGGTCACAGACCGTTGGACAATCACTAATAAGACTAACTCTTAACTATTAAAGGGAAGAATCAAGATTTCAAACGAATGATGCGTTTGCAATTATCAGTTGAATAACGACTACTTTTGGTATAGACGTGTATTGAAGTTGCAATACAACTTCATGGTCGCTCACTTTATTTTACTTCTTTACTTAAAAAAGTAAAACTAAATAAATTGCACATTCATTTTGTTTTTCTTATTTTAAACAGGTTCAATTAATTTCCTATGACAGTGTTTCTTTCTTTTCATTCTACGAAATATTCAGATTTAATATTTCCTTGAATAGAAGTTTATTTTTACTATTTTTGCATTTACGATAGTTTTCATTTTTTCAGGGTCGCCTCTAGAGATGAGATCAGAAGCACTTTAAACTAAACGGCTCAAAAATGCAAAATAGTTGATAATAGCAGATTATTTCATCGGATGCTACCATTAGTAGTTGGTTCCACCACCCTTAGCACTGAAAGAAAAGAAGAAGAAAAAAAAAAAAGCTCGTCCCTGAAATCTAAATTAACTTCTTGAATGATGAAAAAAAGAAAGAAAAATATTTTTACATGATAAGTTTTAATTAGATCAGAATAATTTGAATGGATTTCAACCATAATAATTTATATAATAATGATATTGCATTGGCAACTGAATTAATTATTAAATATGAAAGATGAAACAAAAGAATTGGAGTCGTAATAGTTCCATTTTATTTATTTATTTATTTATTTCAAATGAATAGCGCTACGAACGCTTTATTGCATTAGGGCAAATAAATTTCCTATTTATCATTTATCATTTATTTATTATTAAGCTAATATTTATTACTTCAATAGTCAAATTTTTTTTTATTTAACTTTAACAAGTTTTTGTAAGAATACGCCTTTGATATTATTCTATAATACTACGCATTGGGTTATTTGATTTTCTAAACATTTGCATCTCTAAAAGATAGAACTACCTTGTATATATAAAATAGTTTTTAATTTCTTTCTGTCGAACTGGTACAAAATTATCAATAGATAAGTCAATTTTATTATCATGCAACAGGAAAATACTTGAAAAATTATTAGAATAATTTCTTACATTCACTAAAAACGATACTGTCAGTAGTAGGGTTTACGCCAGTATGGCGACATAGCGACAACTGTCGCTTAATTATCAACAAATTTTGTCAAACTCACACACATAGATGACAAATTTGTCGCCTAATATGTATATAATTTTTTTCAAATTTCTATATGTATTTTTAAAAATTAAAACAGATGTATTTTAATATTTTCAAAATTTCTGTAAAAAAGTCATTTTAGTAACTGAATGCGTGTATTTTAAACAAGAATCTAATTTCAGTTTTCGTTGTTCATTTAGTTAATGTCATTAATAGATGAATAGTAGATTTCAAGTTTCTTCAATTTTGAAGGTTCTGTATTATTTCTACTTTCAGGCTGATACATTGCATAGTTGCTTTCACACTGCATTCATTTAGGGGAACGGTGAATATGGAATAGTTGGTTAAAAATGGAATATTGTTATATCTGACCTGTACAGAACTGCAATCTATCGGAAGCACGTCAAACGTCTTCGTTGGACCTCAAATATAAACTGTAGTTCATCTTTTTTGCTTACAACTTCTTTAGTTTATCAAGATTCAGACTTTTTTTTTTTTTTTTTTTTTTTTTTTTGAGGTAAGTATTGCGATTTCTGTAATCCATTTACGAAGCAGTAAAATGAGTGAAAACCTAGTGTCATTTCCGGTAAGGGGGTTTAGTTAGTTTACAGTCTGATTCCCTTGAATTCATTTTTACCAACAGGTGGTTAAGGTTCTCCAAGATGGCGATTCGGGAAACATGGCATACCAACTATTCCGTATTATTTGCAATTTTTGTAAAGCCTAAATGTTGTTAATTTTTTCAATATTGTTTATTTTCCAATAGCATTTTAAAAATAAATGTTTATATTGCAATTATTCATAATTTTCTGTAAAAATACTACCCTATTTCACATTTTTCTTTAAGGAAATGAATATTCCATATTTCCTTTCATAACTATTCCATATTACCCGCTTCGTCCCAACTATATGAAAATAACTTTTTTTTTTTTCTCTTAACTTAAAATTTTGCATGGAAACTATTTTTTGCGACATAAAACCATCAGAACACATAAACAACACTCGAAAGTTTGCAATAGTCGAATCCACAATGATCCAAAATACTTCAGTTTATCATGGTGAATTCAAATAGAAATGGTATTCCATATTCACCTACTTTCCCCTATTTTTCTGACGAACTCTCTGCATAACTATTTCGACCCGAAACAACTGTTGCGTGTTTTTTGCAATTTAAGATGCTTGCTTAATTTCTTCATCTTTTAACATCAGTTTTTCAGTGAAAACCTCGTTTGAATAATTTATAAGTTTGAGTGAATTAGTAAAATTACTAATTTTGAACGAATTACTAATTTTTACTACCTTTGGATGAATTATCATTAATAAAATATAAAACATAGACAGATTACTTTTAGAATTTCTTAAAATTAAAGTGTGCTGTTTTCACATAAAAGCATTGATATATGTAAATTCTAATATATCTTTGTCTTTTTGTTTGTTTGTTTGTTTTTTACTGCTAAATTTATATGACTGGCGTGAACCCTAGTAAGCGTTAATAATTTAAAATGTCAATTTTTTTTAAATTGTTATTTCCCTGTATTAAAAATATTTTTTTATCTCAGTTTAAAGTTTAAAAGAAAATGTGCATGATAATCTCAATTAATCAAGTCCGAAGACTGCCATTGAGAAAAGAGCTTAGGTCAGCCGTCGCTGACTCATCTCCTACCGGTACTGAGAATACTTGTATTTAATTTGTCGAATCCAGATGTTAAAGGATGGGAAACTATTTGCTAAACATCTATTTTTAAAAATGCGTAAAGCCAGCTGAAATATATGAGGAGCAAACATTCAAACCGTGTTTTCTCTAAAAATAAAAAAAATGAGTTTGTGATTTTTCTTTTAACTTAACATAAAAATAGTATGTCTACATATTTTCATAGTATCTAATAGTACATCTAAACAAACGATAATTAGTTTTTAAGTTTAGTTATTTTTTAATTTATTAGTTTTTGTGTTGTCTGAAAAATTTTGCCCGAAAGAGAAAACACGGTTTGAATGTTTGCTCCTCATATGTTTATTACTTTTTACTTTCTCTTACCCATAAGGTAGAGAAGGTATTGTTTTTGGGTCAAATTTTCGAACGCGAGATTTTGTTATATTTACACGTTTTGAGGTCCACTGAATACGAAAATCATGTTTTTAGCAAATGGTCTGTGTGTATGTCTGTGTGTCTGTCTGTGTGTCTGTGTGTCTGTCTGTGTGTCTGTCTGTTATCAGCATATCTCAAAAACAAATTATGGCAGAAAGTTCAAACTTGGCATTCTAAATGTGTATCATATAGGGATACTACAGTAAGCTTTTCGTTAAGATCAAACAAATGGTTCGTGTACAGGAACAATCAAGAGAATTCTAATACATTACGTCTATGGGGGAAATTGCAGGTAAGTAGAGTTTAACGTCTATAGACTGCACTAAACCAAATGAAACGAATATATATTTTTTGTAATAGAGATAGTTAACTGGGAAAAAAAATTGTGTATGTAGGAGCCTTGCCTCCCCCCTGGGGGGGGGAAGTCCCCCCTCGAGGGGAGTAAATTTTCATGATGGGTATCTTTCAAAAGAGCTCGTCAATACCTTTAAAACGAATGGTTGAACCATCGATCTGCGATAATTTAAAACAAAGTTATCGATTTTTTTCACTTTTAACGAAAAAGAAACTTCGAAAAAAAATCGTTTTTTTTTTTTTTTTTTTTTTCTTTTAATTGAGAATAAAATGGACTTTTTTTTGGATATTTAGTGTTTCACTACTTCTCTAATATGGAAATCGTCTGCATTATCATAAAAGATAATTTTTTCAAATAATAATTTTAATAAATTATTTTTTAAAAAGAGAATTATTTTTTAATAACCGAATTAAATTTTATATAAATCTAGGTGCATTAATGAAACGGGGGGTTGAGGGGGGCGGTAGCCCCCCTCACACAGAATTAATTACCATATGAAACTCTTCCGAAGCCTAATTTGATTTGTTTAACATAGGTTTACATAACATGGTTATCTTACCTCTTAATCTCCAACCTATATTTATAGTATTAAATTTCAGGGTAAGAGAAAGTCGTGTGAGTGACACACCAGATTATTTTTTATTCCGAAACTCTAAAGCTAGTTTTATTTAAGTATAATATTTATTTTAATTTGACTTACTGTAGGTATTAGTGTTGAGAGTAAATGCGATTGACCACTCTAGGTTCTTAGGTTTGGGAGCAATGCCTTATGTGAGGATGTTTCTAATGGATCCTAGAGCTTTGACAGCTGTCTGTCTGTTGGGGATATAAATATGAAAGGCAATGGCGTACTAGTGGACGCATAATTTCGTGAAAAGTAATCTGGTCGTAATACATTCCTTCTTTATTTCAAACATCCATATGGCTCAAAACTTTCGAGAACATACTTTTCAATAACTACATCATTTATCAAAATCACATTTTAAAAAAAGAAAAAGAAAGGAAAAGAATGAAAGAAAGAAATACCTTATATAATATTACCGACATCTTAATAAATAACAAAGGATAATAGCTAAATAAATCATATAGTGACCTTAGAATGCCAGTTGAATAAAATAATGATATATATATATATATATATACTTTTTCGAGAACGAAGTTTAAAACATATGTCTTTAAAATAGTTTCTTGTGTAAAGGATTTTGAGAAGATAGATTTTTTTTTTTTTTCTGTATTTACGATAAATAAATAAACAAAAACTATTCAAAGTAAGGGAAATGCGACATATTAATCCGATTGACTACACGAGGGTCCTAGGCCTGAGTGAACTAAACTTCGTGGGGGGTCTTCCTAAGGGGTCTTTTCGTGTCTTACTTTCCGTATGCATGCGAGTTTCAGAAAAAATCACGAAAAACTCTGAACGGCTTGGTTGACGAGCGTGTCTTGGATTGGAACCCACCTCCCATCTATTAGCATTGAGAGCAGAACTTCTCGGCTACTGGTGTGACTTCAACTTAATCGCGCAGAAAGAATTTTATCAGTTTCCATCGACTAATCCTTTAGTTTCTGATGCAATAACCTTAAGCAGAATGCATAATTGTAATTTACTTTACAATTATATATATATCCTAGATTTATATATGGAAAACCTAGGAGAGTTTGCGCACAATTGAACAGAACGTCATAAAAAAAATATTAACTTTTTACTAAACTGTTGGTGCATAATTTTGAACTGATTCTTCTTCTATGCTTTTCCATTACTATTTTGTTGTTCTCATATAATTTAAAACAACAGCTGTAATAAAACCAAGAGATTTATTTTGCGCAATCTCTCCTTATAGGATATGATAAATTGCGCACATGGGTAGGAGAAATTGCGCTTAATTATAACTACAATTACATTGTTAATAAAAGTAATTGCACTTAAATGATATTGTTGTAGGGTATTTGTAAACAAATATTTCTGTATTGGGAGTGGATATTTCAATTCAATAATTAAAAAAGCAGAAAAACAAAAGAAATTACAAAATTTTATTTGAAGAAAAAATATTAAAGAAACAGAAAAAAAAATCAAAACCAGATAAAGATTGCAAAATAACATTAAGTTACTAAATAACACGTTTAACTTAAAATTAGTACATTTCCTTTTCAGCTGAATGGCTTCTTGTTTGGTAACAAAATTCCTCGTTGTCCACAAACGTTGCACTTATGTACACGGTAACGTTATCATGCAACCACCTGCCAAAAGTGAACCTGTTCTAGACGCATTGCACATCGTGGGTGCAATACATTTTAGCCCCCCCCCCCCCAAAAAAAAAAAAAAAAAAAAAAGGTTAGCACACTATAATGATATATAGATAGTCCGTCCACTTTTAAGCGCAGAATCCACCCACTGTTTACTATTTATTAAAGGGTTTTTTTTTTTTTTTCTTTCTTTCTTTCTTTCTCAAAAATCTTCCGTACAAAAATATTCAAAACACAAAACATAAATTTCACTTGATTTGAAATCTTTTCTCTCGTTTCAACTTTAAAGTATAACTTTACATTTATTTTATTTGTTTTATGGAAATTTTGGCGGGTTACAATCCTTAAAAAGAAGTTTGATCAGGCTGATATTTTTGACTTGCATTTATTTTTATCTCTTCTATTTAAACAGCCGACAGCTGTACAAAACTTGAGCATCAGACTTGAAAATATTGCAAAACCAAACAGATATGAAATAACATTTAAATACTTTGCGATAAATTTCTCATAGGCTAACATTATTCGAGATGTAAATCCCACCAGAGGTGTGCTTTTGTCGAACATGCCACTTCTGAATAATGTTCAATTTCCGACTCTGGGGACAGTCTCCAAGATGATGCACCATCTCGAACGGTTTGAACTAATCCAGTCACTTGTCGAAATTATTTCCTGGTACACTTCTAGACCTTTAACAAACTCATCCTTACTGCCTTGTCATTACCAATAAGCTTCGAAATCTCTATTAGTATAGAATTTCATAAAAATCAATGCGCAATCTCTCCTAAATAGAAAAAGCGCAAACTTTACCATTTTGGTAGGAGAGATTGCGTAGTCTTTTATTAAATAATTATTCGCTTTTAGAGAAAATCGTGGTGCTCGTACCGCTAGTCTAAGTTAGTAGCTTATGAGAAATTGTTTAAGTTAAAAATATTTTGCACTATTATCATTGTATTGAAATTCCTAGGAAGGGTTAGGAAAATTCAAGCATTTATTTTTTAAAACGAGACAAAATAACCACATTTTTTCTTAGACTTTTGAAGCAGTCAACATGCACATTCAAGTCAGCGCTTCACTATTGATGTTGTACAAACACCTGAAATCGCAACTTGCCCACTCTATTCTTTCCCGCCGATCCCCTATGTGCGTAATCTCTCCTACCGTGCGATCTCTCTTAGCCTTAGCTTATATATAAATATTCACTATTTCTTTATTTTGTTTTAAAAATACATTTAAAAATTGAAAAAAATTAAATCGTGCACATATTTTAGGGAGGTTAATTGCGAGAAAGCTATCTTAAATTCTAATGATGAAAAATCAAACTTTTCAGAAATTACTCAAGTATTTTTATTTCGGCTGCAAAATATAGAGGCAAAGTTTATAATAGCCATTTCGTGCAAAAAAGTTCATAAACATTTTCAAGAATATCCATCAAAGTAACAACAAATGCACGCTTATTTACTTATTTTATAAATTATATTACTGATGCATACGCTTGATTATTCATATTCCAAAATGTCCTTTATATTTCTTACAGGACAAAACAGGCAAGCGCCTGGGCTCGCAATTAAAAAACCCCCATCCACAAAAAAAAAAGGGAGGGGGGCAATTTTTTTTTATATTTATTTATTTTATTTTATTTTATTTATTTATTTATTTATTTATTTTATTTTATTTTATTTTATTTTTTGAGATATATATACAGTGTTTGTTTTTTGTCTTCATAAAAATCTTCAATCCCATCGTAAGACTTTACGAATTACATTTTTGAAACATACGCTTTATTGACTAGTTTGAGATACTTTATTTTATTTAAAAATTTCTAAGATCTATCTGTGCATTAGAAAACCCCCAAAAATTTTGAGCAAAGGTATAATTTTGTTTTGGGAAGCATTTTCATGAATTTAGCAGCTGCCCATAGTACTGATGTATGAAGATAATTAAGTTATATTTCTCACACATTTAGTGACAAAACTTACAAGAAAGCTAAGATCAGCCTTTAATCTGATAATAGAATATAATCAATCGGTTAATATATAAAAAATTTTATGTCCACTATTTGCAGAATCTAGTTAAAAGTAAAGAAAGAAAGAAAGAAATGAAAAAAGATATGGGGAGAGAAAGAAAGAGTATCAAAATATTGGTTAGTAGTACGTAATAAAACTACGTGCATATATCAATAAGAAAATCAAAAGAACCTAAAATTTTTCGCAGGGAAAATACTTATCAGTCATTAAAGTAAAAGAAAAAAATATATGTTATTACAGTTTGAACTACAGACGTTTGAAGTATTATATTCATTGCATAAAGTAATAAAGAAAAATAAAATACGTGCAGTTTTATACTTAATAATTCCGCAAAAATTTAGTTTGTTTTAAAATTTGTTGAAATTCAGTTTTCAAAATGAATTCTTAATTACAAACACCAGAAAAATAAATTATAAATAGATAAAAATTTATATTTTAAAATGATATTTTTTATTAGTTCCAAGATTATAGTCAATATTGTTATGTAAAATATTAAAAATAAAATGGACTTTAACCCTCCAAGTGCTGTTTTTAAGGCACCATGCAGATATATTTTTAAAAAATTATAATTAAAATCGATTGATATCTCGATTTTACGAGTAGTTATATAGATTTTATGAATCGTCTCACTGCGAGACGATATAGCACTCTAGCGGGAATCCGAATCGTCTCGCAGCGAGACGATAGCACTTCGAGGGTTAATGTTTGTACCATGTTTAAGTCTATTTTGTAATGAAAAATGTAAGTCAATAATAAATACAAACAACGTCTATTCTTTTATTTTTAGTTGCATTTTATTAAAGTTATAAAACTGAAAGAAATATTTATAAAAATATGTATAATCATTCAAATTTTCTTGCATTTAAATGGTTATATATTTTTATAAATATTTAAAAAAGAACGATACTTTTTTTTTCTATATGAAAAAATTGAATCTTTGTTAGAGCCATTCATTTTCTGCATTCCTTTCTGCGGCATTCATTAATACTATTTTTAATGATTATTTTCCAGTACTTTTTTTTTTTTTTACTTTTTCTCACAAACAGTTTTGAAATGACACCTTTGCTGTTGAAAGTAGTAATTGTTAAAATACATAATCGTTGCAAAAAAAAAAAAAAAAAAAAAAAAAAAAAAAAAAAAATCGTTCAATTTTATCATGTATAATTTTTGGTATAACTTCGAAAACTGAAAAAAATCAAAACATTTTTTAACACCTTGAGTTAAAAAAAAAAATACTAGAGATTACATTTATCGTGTAGTTAAAGTTAACATAAACTATTTCCCTTTTTAGAAATACCTTTTGACGTTATGTATACCTTAAATACTTATAAATTTATAATAAATACTTATAAATTTATATATAATTTATTTTATAATAATAATAATAATATATATATATTTTTTTTTTTTCATTTTGTCTGAATCGTTTCAATTTTATTGACAACTATTATTATTAATGTCTAAGCGTATTTCAGTCATTACGTAAGTTTGGTTTTGGGGTAACACTCTGCGGTAATTTTTTGCACATTAAGGCTCATTAGACCGAGACCTAGAGTTTAAAGTCTACTCCGAATCACTCCGAATATCCATATCTCAATCGAGATTCGAACCCGGCATCTAGCAACTGAAGGGCAGAGCGCTAATCATTCAATCTACATTATCTTTAATTTTATGGACCATTTCGAATAAAGATGAATTTCTGTGAATATAAGTCTTGATAGAATTTTTTAATTGCTTTGGAGGAAAAGTTTTTTATATTTAATTCAGAAACAAGACATAAGACTAAAAGTCGTTTGCTTAAAATTTGTAAAAAAAAAAAAAAAAAAAAAAAAAAAGAAAAGAAAAGGTAAAAATCCCTTTACTGTGTAAATAAATATCTTTTCAAAAACAATTTAATTATTCCAAAAATTGTTTCATAATTACACATTAATATTTGCTTCTAATCCTATTGAACTTAGTAATAATTTAATAAAAGAATTGAATAAATAAAGCATAGGGCAAAAAATTTGCAATGCTATATAAATAACTTTTTCGTCGATATGCTTTATATTTGTTAAATAGAATAGGACTTTAGCATTAAATTAAAATCTGTAAATGACAAAAGAAAAAAAAATACAGGTTTAGATAAAAGTAAACCTTATTTGTATGTGTGTGAAATTATAAAAAATAAATAAAAACGCAATGTTAGTCCTCTGATATACTTATAAGTTTTGTACTTAGATATATATATATATAATATAACTTTATAAATTAATACATCTTTTTAATACTACTTTATATAATTGATATTCATATAAACAGTATTATAAAATGCTTAGAATCTTTCAAAATTTTAGAATGTAATATAGAAAATTAAAATATTTACCTGTATCATTAAATTTTACAATCCATGGTTCTTCCACACACTGCCTAGGAACTTTACAAGGTAATATAACAGCAAAGCACAAAACAAAAAATATCGATGGAAGGAAGGAAAATCCAAAAGCTATTTTTCGTGTTAATGACATATCTTTGAAGCCTTTTGGCACAGGTGCTGGTTGGCTTAACGTAGGAATAGCCATATTACCTGTAAGCTGCAATGATTTCTCGTCAAATGTTTTCTTCGAATCATTAGAACTAAATTGCACTGCATTCAATATAACACCTTTTGAAATACCAGCGCCATTTACTTTTACAGACTCAATATCTTCTAAAGGAGGACTTTTAACTTCTCCATCAGCATGACCATCGAAAGCTAAATTATTTTCTTCTTTTGTTTTTGGGTTTCCTTGGAGCTCAGGATTAACATTCACATCCGCTACCAAATCCGTAATCATAACAGCTGAAAAACTTTCTTGACTAGTTATACTAGGACTCCGAGCGTTTGGACGCATCATTTTTACTACAATACAAAAAATACAATAAAAAAATATATAAAAAGACAAAAACTATTATTTCATCAAACACGAATCTGCTCTTAAATAAAGCTTTTAACTCCGGTGGAATTAAAAGTTTCACTCTTACGCTTTAGAGAGCGGACGGATACTTTCTTGCTCTCGCAGCTCACGGAGAGCGAAATGATAATGAAGAGAAAGTTACAGAGAGAACTGACCTGAGTTTTTTGAAAGAGAGTAGTAGCGAAATTTTCTCCTGGCTCTCTTATCGCGCTGACGCAGCACAGAAATGAAGGTTGTTTAAATGCTCGTAGCGAAAAGACAGAAAAAAAATCATTTGTTGGCGGTTGTCTCTTATGTAACAAATACGTACGGGAACTTCACTGGAAGGTAATGAAGGACGACACAAAAACACACTTATTTTTTCAATTATATGAAATTGCAGATCAGTACACGGGACAATGGGCAAAAAGTTACCTATTCATTATTTTTCCTCTAACGCAGACACGCAGCGATGTTAAAACTGAAATAGCTCTCTGAACACTTTCATAGGTTGTTTACTCAGGCATTTAAAATGTAAGAATATTATATTTTTATATATAGGAATTTTCATTAGAAATACAATGTATGTTCATTAGAAATACAATGTATACAACTTCAAACATATAATAATTTGCGAATGCAATCTGAATATTCACTTTAATATTTTATAAAGTAATCATTTGAAAGAAAGTACACGTCTGTGTACATAAAATACACAATATTTGCAAATTTAAGTTATGATTAATCAAGAATCCATCTTCAAATATACATAAAACCTAAAATTTAGAACAATTAAGAGTATAAAAAATTTTAATAATTTTAAGAAAAACTGCGTATTTCAAGTCAGAAAAATTACTAGTACAGATCATTGAAAAAAAAAAAGTATATTTACAACTTTTAAACAACCGTTTTAAAGGGTATATCTCTGAGATTACAAATATGATGATGTTATCAAAAATACATGTGATCATACATTTTTTAGTTTCTCTGTGAATTAAAATTTAAAAATATAATATAAATAACAATATATTTTGATAAATAATAATAAATTTCAATAATTTAATAATAATAATAGTAAAGACATAGATATTTGTAATTGGGTGTAACTCTCATCTCCATTCTTTGTTTTAAAATATCAGTGATTATAAGGTTATATAATGTTTTATAATGACAAATGGTTAGTTTTTTTTTTTTTTTTTTTAATAATCTAATGCGACAACCAAGCTTCGTCAAGCCTTTCAAGTGCTAACCTCAAATCGCACCCCGGCAAGAAAAGTGACACAACTCAAAAAATGCATTCTTCGAGAAAAAATCTACTTAAAGATAACGACAGGGCATTGACTAGCCTAAAATAAAACTGACACTACTGCCTCTTAGTTGGATAAGTTGAGAGATAGATATGTGACGTTTTTCGTACACGATGAAGCATTTCATACATAGTTTTTAATTACATAAGCTCAAAATTGCTATTTTTTTATTCGTGTCACTTTTCTTGGCGGGATGTAATATGATCTTAAAAATACCAGATTGGACTTTCCTACAATTGTTTTATTTATTTTTGAATTATGTTGACAACAGACAGACACCCAGATCGACCGCTAAAAACTTGACTTTTGCCTTCAGAAAACTTTAAAACGTGTACTTGTAGCAAAAACCAACTTTGAAAATTGGATTTCAAACAAAAATTTGATTACCATGTGGGTATGAGATAGTAATTATAATTCTTAAGCAGTTTTCCTGGACTTAGTAAAGCCCGTCTATAAATTGCATTTAATAGGAGAGAGTGTATTTCCTTATTTTTAGATAGCTCCACATATTTTCTATAAATTATATGCAAAACACATTGTGCACTTAAATTTAACGCAATATTAAAATTAAAAGTAGATAACAATACTTAAAATACTCTTCCAAAAATTCCCATGTACAGCTCTCATATATTGAAATTCCTTTGTGTGTCCCTGTTAATGAATAACGAATGTTTTTCATACCATATTCTATGCGAAACATGCTTTTATTCACAGGGGAAAAAAAAATTATTTTATTTTGTTTAGTGCAGTCCAAAGGTATCAAACTGTATGTATGAGAAATTTCTCCCATAACAGTAATGTATTTGAATTTTCTTGGATGTCCGTGTACAAGAACCATTAATTTGATTTCAATAAAAAGTTTCAAGTAACATTCCCAAATGATACACGTTTAGAATACCGAGTTAGGACTTCCTGTTAACATTTGTTCTTGAGTTTAATTCTTTTTACAGATAATAATTCTTTTTTACAGATAGTCTCCAGCGATAACATTCAGTGGTAAAATTTTCTCCATAAAATCATTAGAAATGAATGATAGTTTCATGGGCAAGTAGGGTGACTTCTTTAGTCAAGAAGTATAAAGTTGTCTTAGATTCATGCCACAACGAACATTTATCGTTTTTCTGATAATATAAGTGAACTACCTGACGAAGGGCACCGCTAATCACTTACTCTTAAAACTTTAGAAATCTTTTTTACAGATTTGATGCAAAAGATGATCATCTTTGTCATAGTAACTTTCAAGTTTATTAACATAAATGCTACCACCACATTTCAAAGCATTTATTTATTATGTTACTCTTTTTTTAACACTTTCCACCAATAACAAAGTTGAAAAGTGTTTATGACTTCTGTTTGTCTGTCTGTCTGCGCTCTAACTTCCGTAAATATTGATGAAATTTCTTGAAACTGATATGTATTATTCAAGTTCACTATCGGATATTCTCTATTGAAAATGGAGTAAATATCACATCTGGTTTGTGTACAGGGTAGAGTCCTGCATCGGGTCGGGTAACCCGATTTTACCCGAACCCGTCCCGACCCGCGAGTCGGGTTCGGGTCGGTTTGACAGAATTTTTTCTCTTGCGGGTCGGGTTCGGGTCGGGTTGACGGATATTTTTTTCGTGCGGGTCGGGTTGACTGAATTTTTTTTTTTCGAGTCGGGTTCGGGTTCGGGTCGGGTTTGGTTTTCAATAAGTCGGGTCGACTTGAGAACGCCTTTCAAAATATTTTTTACAATTATAAACATAAATTTATAGGCATGTTTACAACTATGTAACTAATTTAAACATTCTGCACATACTAGACATGTATTGGTTGATTATTTTGTTAGAGGATTTAAGGCCGATTGACTCCAGATGTGTCCTAGGCCTATAGGGGGAATGCCCTCCGTTTGCGTCTTTCTAAGGGGTCCTAGCCCGTATTTATGCGTTTCGGAGGAAACCACGGAAAACTCCGAACAGCTAGGTCGATGAGCGCGACCTGGGATCGAACCCGGCACCTCCCATCCCATCTACCAGCTTCGAGCACAGAACCGCTCGGCCGCTGGTGGGCAGACATGTACCGGATCTCCCTATTCGTATCCGCGGATATTCGCCAGAAAAATAGATCCGTATTTGTATCTTGATCTGTTGTCTTTTCTTCAACGAAGCAAATATGTGTCTTTTGTAGAAATTGTATGAAAATTAGAAATGTATTATAAATCTTTCTCGACTGTTGTTAATATATAAATTAAAGAAATACAAATACAGTATAACCTCGCATTTACATTTTGGAAATTGAAATGATTTCGCAGTTTACATGTTTTTTTTTTTTTTTTTTTAACTTTCTTCTATATTCAGAAAAGAAAGTATTAGATTCTATCAACATTTGGTGTCAACCGCTCGACGGGTGGCACTGCTATACAGCGATTTCTGCAATTTCTGGGGAGGCTATATCTCAGGTTCTGTTGCGTATAATCCAACAAAACTTGATACGTGAGAAGACCAATATGAGATATTATGCTGATTCAATTTGAATGCCTATCAGCCAACAGGTGGCACTGCTACACAGCGATTTCAACAATTTAAGGAAAGGCTATATCTCAAGAACTACTGCACAGAATTTCATATAAATTTGTATGTAGGTGCTATTTAATATATATCAGCGCCTGTCAACTTTTGGTGTAAACCGCTCAACAGGTGGCGCTGCTACACAGCGATTTCTACAATTGCAAAGAAAGCTATATCTCATGTTCTATTGTGTATCATCAAACAAAACTTAATATGTGAGAAGGCGAGATTATAAGACATTATGTTGACTCAGTTTGAATGCTTGTCGGCCAATAGGTGGCGTTGTTATACTGCAAATTTCATCGATAACAGAATGGCTATATCTCAACATCTATGCCATATAACTGCACGAACCATGATATGTGAGATAACCATTATAAAAACGCATTGTTTAAGAAGTTATTTATAGACGATAAAACTGTCTCTCTTTGGATATTTAGTGTTAGATTTCCCTAAGATGAAAATCATTTGCATTTATCACGTTAAACTTTTTAATAATAGTTTTAATAAATTATTCGCGCTTAGTGAATTTGACAGAAAAATATAGAAGAATGTCTTGTGGTGGCCACAACATACTAGTTTTTTTTTATAATTTACCAACTGTGCGACAATAAAAATTTACTTTATTTTATATCATGTTATATCATTTTACCTTGTTTTGCATGATTTTTAGATGAATAAGTAATGTTGATTTACTTTTCGGGTTTCGGGTCGGGTTCGGGTTACATAAATCGGGTTTCGGGTCGGGTTCGGGTCGCAAAAAATTCTCTGTTGCGGGTTCGGGTCGGTTTTCGGGTTGATGAAATTTTTTTTGTCGGGTTCGGGTCGGGTTTCGGGTTGATTTCAAATTCATCTGTCGGGTTCGGGTCGGGTAAAACCCGACCCGCGCAGGACTCTAGTACAGGGACACCAGAAAGTATTCCAAAGTATTGCGTTCTATGAGAGGTATTTTTATAAACCAAATTTTAATAAATTTACTTTCCACAAACCTTAATGAAATTGAAATATAATATTCATATGTACAAAAGAATGCTTTCTATAGAATACAGTAAGATTAGCATTAAGATTTACAGGGATACATAAAAATATTCAGTTACATTAAAGACAATTATTGGAAATTTGCTGGAATTGCATTTTCGTTTACATTAAGCATATGTTTAACACTTTCTAACAATTTCTGAGAGTGAATATGGTTTGAATTAGTTTAACTGGCTGTCTCTCTGTCTATTTCTCCGTATGCCCACTTCAGTGTCCGTAAATACTTTTAGAATTTCTTAAAAATGATACACGATATTCAAGTTCACTATGGAATGTTCCCTATTTAAAACGGAATTAACGAGATTTGTACAACTGGTTTGTGTACAGGGAAACCCAAAAAATGTCAATGCATTGTCTTTCAGGAGAGACATTTTTATAAATCACGTTTAAATAACTTTCTACTGAAAAAAATCATAATGAAATTGGCATTTATTATTAATATGCTAAAATAATATTTTGTATGTATTATGATATGCTTAGCATTCAGATTTACAGAGCTACACTAAAATATTCAGATATATTAGGGGCTGCAATTATAATCGAATGGTTGGATTTTCTTTTCCGTTAAGCCTTTTTAACACTTTCCAGCAATGTTTAAGAGTGATTATGAAATCAGTTATTCTATCTATCTGCCTTTCTGTCCTTCTGACTGTCCATTGTGTGATAACATAGGCAATGGACATTGAAGGTTAAACGATGCGGCGAGTAAGTACAATAGTGTTAATAATCAATGCATACAGCATACCTTTTCGTTCTTTCTTATAAATTTTAAACCTTACCCATGTTTAACATTTTTAATTTACCACCTACGGCAATGATTACTCTTTTAGAAGCTGTTGCATTGAAATTTATCAGTTGAATAATGTTATAATACAAAATTCTCTTTTCGCGTGCTGAAAATTAACCTTTGTAAGTATTCACATTTCGAAATGCGAAAAGTGGGATCACTTGTTCCACCTTCTACGCTCTTATTCGTAAGAAATATTTGCTGTCATTAAAAAAAAAAAGGGGGGGGGGAGGGAGAGAGACATAAATCAGTCAGGTCTTTGAGACGGGTTACAATACTCATATTAAGAGATTAATTATACTGTGAAAAGTGGTCAATTATTCAATTCAAGAGGAAAATAAAATAACTTGCTTTTGCAAAATGTGACCCCTATAGCTCTCGGATAGATAATGTAGTTGTACATGGCCCGCCTAAAAAACAGCAGAATTGTAATGATTTTTTAATGCACAGTTTCGTAATGTACTAAAACAAAGGTCATATTATCTTATCATTAAAAACATAACTATGTATATACTCTGAAAAAAAATAAAGGAACGAAAATACTCAAAAATGAGAAAAATTGTACCAAATTTAACTATGTCACGTACTCAAAATAGCACCGAAGCAAATACTATACTTAATTTTAAAAATCCCATGTTCGTATTATTAAGTACATTGACAGGCTCACAGGCTCAAAAATTGGTATCGACCATCGTGAATCCCAATATCCCAAACATAGGTTCTCATTTATGTTTTCTTCCGCAAAACAGTATGAAACCGCCACGAAATGCAGTTCTGCAGATTTGAGTTATTCATTTAGTATTTCAACTCTTTTTGTTTAAAGAAACTGTATTAAGGAACTTTTACTTGAATACATTTATAATAAATCATGAAGTGAACAGATATAAATTTTAAAACATGCGATATTTCATAAATGAGACAATCATGTTTTCCTTTTTGAAACAAAATTACTCACTTCAAAATCCCTATGTCCATTTACTCATTTTTAAGCACTTCATTTTTAACTGTGTGATGGTAAAACTTATGACTATTATATATATATATACAGGGTGGCCATAATTAAACTGCTAGTGTTCAAGGAAGCTGGAGAGAAAACTACTGGGAATATTCCAGTGAAATTTGGTATCTGCACGTTTCAGAACATGCGCAAATCAAATATGAAAAAAAAAAAAAAAAATCGCCATTTTCACCCGATAGGTGGCGCTGTACCGTATTTCAACGCTCACCGGTGGCATATACAACTTCCAAAACCGATAGACAGAGCATAATGACATTCTAAGAGGCATATAAGCAATATAAAACATCACTTACAGTTTATAAAAAAATATGGATGTGATCTTAATTTACGTTAATTTTTGATTATATGATACTGTAAATTGTATAGAATTTTGATAAACTGTAAGTGATGTTTTATATTGTTTATATGCCTCTTAGAATGTCATTATGCTCTGTCTATCGGTTTGGGAAGTTGTATATGTCACCGGTGAGCGTTGAAACACGGTACAGCGCCATCTATCGGGTGAAAATGGCAATTTTTTTTTTTTTTTTTTTTTTTGCATATTTGATTTGCGCATGTTCTGAAACGTGTAGATACGAAATTTCATTGGAATATTCCCAGTAGTTTTCTCTCCAGCACCCCTAGAACACTTGCAGTTTAATTATGGCCACCCTGTATATATAAACTTCACTCTCAAATACAAGCAGAAAGATTTTAATTCAGCAATTTTAAATTTTAAGTACATTCTTGAAAGTACAACGGATATATCTGGCCACGTCGTGTCGGTTAACTACTAAATGGCATTAATAGGCTCTGTACAAATGGTTTGTGACCAGACCCCCCCCCCCTCTTCCACTCAAAAAAATAAAAAATAAAATAAAATAAAAGCCAATGTATTATGTTTTAGCTGAGATATTTTTTATCAATCACACTTAAATAACTTTCTACAGCATAAATCATTATTAAATTGACATTTATTGTTAATATGCTAAAATAATGTTTTGTATGAAATATGATATGCTTAGCGTTCAGATTTATAAGGCTACTCTAAAATATTAAAATGCATTAAAGGGCTACAAATGGAAATTGCTGGACTTGTATTTCCGTCATTGTTAAGCATTTTTAACACTTTCCAACAATGTTTAAGAGTGATTATGAATTCAGTTATTCTATATGTCCGCCTTTCTGCCCTTTTGTCTGTCCATTACGTGATAATGTAGGCAAAGAACATTGAAGGTTAAACGATGCAATGAGTAAATGCAACTGGAAAGTGTTAATAATCAATGCTTACCAAATTATTTTCCGTTCTTGTTATACATTTTTATAAACTTTAAATAGAATAATTATATAACGGCTTTCACCGCCGCATAATTAATATTTTTTAACACTTTCCAACAAAGTTGAAAAGTGTTTATGACCTCGGTTAGTCTGACTATCCGCGATCTAACTCATGCAAATATTAATGAAATTCCTTGAAATTGATATAAGTAATTCAAGTTCACTATGGCATGTTCCCTGTTGAAAATGGGGTTAATACCACCATTGGTTTGCGTACAGGGCACCCTAAAGTATTCGAAAGCATTGCATTCTATGAGAGTTATTTCTATAAGCTATATTTTAACACGTTTATTTTGCACAAATCTTAATGAAACTGAAATTTATTATTTATATGCACCAAGGGAAAAAAAACCACTTTCTTTAGTATATAATATATAGCGTCCTTAAATCCTTTTAGAATTTCTTCAAAGTGAGATATATTATTCAAGTTCACTATGGAACGTTCCCTATTTTAATGGTATTGATAGCACAAATGGTTTGGATATAGGGTCACCCGAAAAAATACCAATGCATGTGTTTTATGAGAGGCGTTTTCATAAATCATATTTAAATGATTCTGTACTGCAAAAATCCTAATAAAATTGACATTTATTGTTAATATGTTTAAAAAATAATTTGTATATGAATATAGTATATTTAGCTTTCAGATTTACAGGGCTACGCTAAAATATTCATTTCATATAGATTAAGCACTATAATTGAAAATGTCTGGAATTGCGTATCCGTTTGTCTTAATCATTTTTAACACTTTCTAACAATGTTTAAGAATAATTATGAATTCAATTAATCTGTCTGTCTGCTTTTCTGTCCTTCTATTGTGTGATAACGTATACAAAGAACATTGCAGCTGGAAAAGGTTAACAATCAATGCGAATCGCATGATTTTTCGTTCTTGTTTTTTTTATGGCAATGACGAACTTTGTGTAGTTTTAGTTGCTGACATATCCCATAATCTTAACTACAACCGGGCTCTTGAATAAAGAGATTTATATTGTGCAAGGAAAGGAAACTGAATTTATTTTCTTTCCAAGGTCAAAATGATAAAGAGAATATTCAACTCTGTATAAATAGTTTTCACTAACTAAAAGAAACAAAGATTCCGTTTCCTAACCAGGTAAAAAATTCTTTTTGTATTTGGGGGAGGGAAAGGATTTATATGATAAAATTAAATGAGATAGATGCAAAAACGCAGTTCTGCTCTAAAGAATAGTTAGCGTAAAATGACTAATATTGTGGGGGGGGGGGGGGGGAGAAAGAAAGAAAGAAAGAAAAAAAAAAAAAAATGGAAAGATATAAAAAAAAAACACCGTAAATTTTTTTGAAAACATTTTGTACCCTTTCTTTCTTTTTTTTTTTTTTTTTTTTTTTTAATATTACACACACATACATACACAATGCGAACCTAAATTAAATTTAAATTAAAATTAAAAAAACATCACAAAACAGCAGGAGCATTACACGGTCTCTTCCGTATAATGCTGCTTCTGATTACTATTTGCCCCACCAGTGTCTTAGCGGTTCGGTCTGGAAAATGGTAGGTGGGAGGTACCGAAGTCACGCTTGTCGGCAGATCTTTACGGAATTTTGCGTAATTTTCTCGCAAAATTCCGAATATTGTTCTTTTTCGCCTTGCAACCGATGCCTATTAGCATTATTTTAATTATTTGTATCTTACTTAGTAACCTTATACTAAATAGTAAAAATTAGATATATTTAATATTTATAGTAACAGTAGTCCATTCTCCAGTTCAAAAAATTTCAAGGCAATTGTATTGTTTCGATTTCTTAGAACGTGTCGGAAAAATTGCGATTTCATAAAACTGTGTACTAAAATGTGAAAATAGTTTCTTTATAGTAATCATAATATTTGCTTTTCGAGAAAGTTTTAATTTATAAGTATTCTATATATTTAATAGATATAAATGATAAAGGAATGAAAAAAGGAATTCCGATGAGTCATGATCACGAAGCACACACATCGTTTTAAATCTTGATTTACAATGAAATGAAACACGATAACGTGGGCCATTCCTAAAATTTTTTATCATAGTATATTGTTTGGATAACTTATATTAGAAACAGATACACATAAATCAGTGTTACAGCGCATAAGCCAGTCCAAATAATTTTGATAAGATCTTGATGCTTATCAGAACGAAAACTCCAGTTTAGTCGTGTTTATTTCGAGTTATTATTTTTTTTCTTTTTAATACAATGCTATCTACAAATGTTCAATAAATCTTGAAGTACGCTTATTATGATGAAAGTGTTTATTTTTATAAAAGGTTTTATTTTTATCATATAAAATCTTAACTTATCTAAGATAAAAGCATGTGTCAATATATTTTTGTTAAGGGTGTTTAATATAGGAAAATATTTTTTTTCCGAAAATTCCAGTATAAATTTAAAAAAATAATAATAAATAAATAAATAAAAACGTACGTTTACGTATTATTTAATAAAAGATGGCTTACTTTGCTTATAAATTTAATATCTTTGATAATAAATGTAAGACGAAATGATGTAAATGAATATATTTTTTGAAATAATTCAGGAATTTTTATGCATTTATATTCAAGATTCAAAGAGGAATTCTTTTGTTTAAATGGCTACTTTTGTCAATATTATTAATAATTTGTTAACTTAATTAATAACGGGAAAATAACAATCAACTGTCTAGAAGGGAAATTTTTTAAATCAAAGCATTTGCATATTTCCTTTGTGGACAGATTATTTGACTCAACGTTTCAAAGACCACACGGATTAAATTATTTTTAATATCATAATAAGCATATTTTCTTTCTTTCTTTCTTTTTTGCTTTTGTTTCACATATTCAATTCCTTTTTATAGATATACAGGGCATCCCTAAATTCATAGGCCAAACTTTAAGGATAGGTAAAATACATATAAAGAAGAATTTTTTGTATAGCATTATGGGGTCGGAAAAGAAAAGTGTAGGCGACAAAACAAGGAATGGAACACAGCTCTTTACTTACATAATATTACAAAAAGTGCTTAAATGTGAACAATTTTCATATCAATACAATCAGTGCTTTAAATACATAGATTAGAAAGAGCCTTATTTCTATGTATATTTTTTTACATAATCATTTGCACGAAAAAAATATGTTTTTTAAAAATTCATCATTCAAAAACCATGCCCACATCAGTTAAAAAATAAGAAAAATCAACTGGTTCTTAAATAGTTAAGATGACATTTGAGGCGATGGCTTCTGAATCCTTGTGATCTGCCTTATCTCACCTTAAAGTTTGGACCATGAATTTCGGGACGTCCTGTGTAATACAAATGCTAATGCATCTAGATTATATTTTCTAAGCAATTAAAGTGCATTTTTACTATGCATATAATAGAAAATGTTAATTATGAAAAATTTGAATTCTTTTGAATTGTGATAGATTAATTTATAGTCTTTGGGGAAAAAAGGATATATATATATATATATATAAGGCGATGTTCGAATTGTGTCTGTTACAGACTAAAAAAACCGATTTACGGACGATTTTTTTTTTCTTTCAAAATTATCTCTTTTGTCCGGAGAAAGTTTAAAGCTGTTAAAATTCTCGTTCTAACTAATAGAAAGAAAGCTTTTTGTTTTTCCTAGCTGAAAAATTTCGCACAATAAATGAATTCTTCATACTTATTTTAATCATATCAATGCAAGGGGGTGCATAAAATCAGTTAAAATAAGCAGAGACAAAGCAAACAAAATTATATTTCCTTGTTCAAAACTACAAGAAAAAAAGGAAAAAGGGGGGAAAAAAAGGAAAACTTTTTCAGACAAACTAGTGTTATTCGAAAACTGATGGTTGGAGATATTTTTATATTTCTAGTTCAAGACATTCATAGTAGAGGATCGTAACACTATATCTGAACATTGCTCGGACCTTTGTAAGAATTAAGAAATTTGTTTTCAGAGGTAAACTAAAAAAGTGTCCATTATTGGTACAGGTTCTACTAAAGGTGCACTTACCCTAATTATAGAAGAAATAATCGAACAAAAACCATCCTTAAAGATTCCTTAATAGAAGCATGTCTTCTATTTTCTTATAAAATAAAAGACATTGCGTAATTTCTCCTCTTTTTCCAATAAAAAATTCTGGCCACCTTATACGTAAAAAATAGAGTAAGTTAATCATATTTTGTGGCGAGTAACTTTTTTTTTTCAGCGAGTGTAATCTAAGTTGATATTTCGGGCCCTGGTTTAAACTCTCCAATAAAATATTAAAAAAAAAATTAATTAATTTTTGTTTTTAATAGACATATAATGAAAAAAAAAAAATATGTACTATTACTTTTCAATTCTTGGAACTAGGGCCCCCTACATTTGGAGGCCCTGGGCCAGTGCCCCGTGTGCCCGTGCCATAATCTGGCCCTGACTGAAATAAGTTTTAAAATTGATTCGGATATTTTATGTTTTTACGTTTTCATGCGTTTACTGTAAACGTGTATGAACTTTCTCTTACTGGAAAATTTTTAGTTGTCTATTTCATTAGCTCAATTCTATGTGTTCTGATCACATTATTTCCAAAAAGTGCATATAAAACGTGTAATAGTGGATAATGGAAGCCGTATGGTTGTTTCACACCAGATTTTTTAATCAATATACAGCCCGTATAGATAGAGCATGTAATGTATATCTCATATCTCAAAAACGGTTGGACGTAGAACGTTGCAATTTGGTATATGTGTTTCTTATAACATTTAGTTGTGCACCTCACTTTTTGGGCTTTATATAATTTTCCGTTTTGGAGATTTATTAGGAAAATTATATTTATAATGACCAAGAATACAAGGGTTTTGGACATTAAATATGACCTACCATCATAAAGATTTCGATAGAAGCTAATGATAGAGCCAGTAATAATATTATTATGAATGTTGAAGACATTTTTGCGTGTAAAAAGTAATTTATAAAGACATAAGCAGGTTCTTGTCGACGAATGCACTTTATTTAATGAATATTCAGCCTGTAGATAGAGCCCGTATTTTTATTATTGTGAAAGTTGTCGACATTTTAGCGTTTCGAAATTGATTCTTTAAGACAGAAATATGTTCTAGTCGACGAATGTATTTTATATATTAATATTCAGCCCGTAGATAAAGCCTGTAATGATATGGATAAAAGACGTATCGATAAAAGATGAATTATTTACGAATTACGAAACAAACGAAAGCATATTTAGTTAGAGTTAAGTGACCATTATTTATTTTGGCTTAATGCAATTTAATTAATTATGTGCTCCATTACTAATAAATAGTGTAAAATAATAAATGTAAAGCCATAATAAAACTTTCTGAACTCTGTTAGAGTTAACCGTTACTTTTGAAAATATACTTTACTAGCAGGCTTTGCCCGCTTCGCTGGTCACTATATTTAAAGGAAACCCTTTTCTATATAGCATTATGAAAAAAAATAATTAATTAATTAAAAATTATATATATATATATTGAAATTTTTCTAAAGCTCGCTTCAGGTCTCTGCAGCGTTCGGCAGAGATTTAGTCATCCACTGAGTTTCGGGTGCCTTTCCTTATTGCCTACGACAGTGGCTTACCTGTAAGCTTTCATTTAGGTGCTTATTAGATGACAGTTTGGAAACGGATAGTATACAAAAAATTGAAGTATCCCTTTTATATTTGAATTAAAGTTACATATGAACAACACTATGCGTGGTGCACACATTTGCTTTCACGTTATTTCCTATATTTATTTGATTTATCCGATCAATCATAAAATGACAACAATTTCACGACAAACATTACATTATGCTATGACCGGCTATGTCGATCACATGAGACAATTAATTTTTGGAGGTTATATATACTTCATGGTTAGTTAACAGCAGTTGGAATATACAATAAATAAATAAATAAATATGTAAACCTGATCATGGTATAGGCTAAATATAGTTCTTCTTGGCGACTTTTGAATTTTTGTTGCCATTTTAGACAAAATTACATAATTTATGAGATTATTGTTTCTGTTTCTCTCTTTCCTCCTCCTCCTCCCCCCCCCCCCAATATTCTATAATTTATATTTTTGATGCGCTGCTTGGCTACTTGTCTGTCGTGAAAGTAGAGTCTTGGCGAAAATTTTCTGATCTACTTCAATAGCAAAATTTAAAAAATTGCCCAGGATTATCAATAAGTAAAGCTCTTTAATATAATAGTGAATTAGCTTTCATGCCAAGCGTTATTCATCCGTGCCAAAAACATACCTATTTAACAAACAACAACAACAAAAAAAAAAGTTAAAATTGAGATAAAAAATGTTTTGAAACAAAATTCGGAAGAAATACCATAGAATTTTATTATTATCATTTGATTTTAAAGTTATAAGGACGTCATTTTTTAATATGTATGAGTAAATTTAATATTTGACATTTTTTTTATTTTTTGCGATTTTTCGCGTGGAAGCATATTTCATTTTATGTTGAAATAAATAAATAAATAATTAACTCGTAAAATGTTTTGGCAACAATTAAAAATTTAAATGGCTATTTATAAAGCAATTACCAGCTCATTATTTTCATATTTTAATTAATTTTTCCGGCATAAATAGTAGCCTATTCATGACTATTATCTATCTCTGTACCAAATTTCATCCGGATCCGTTTAGCCGTTGTGGCGTGATTGAGTAACAAACATCCATCCATCCATCAAAACTTTCACATTTATCATATTAGTATAGATTTGTAAACCATCTCATTTTCGATTCTCAGTTGGAGTTTCCTAAACCCTTTGAGGAGCAGAGTTCGTTAGTTGGGTTTTTACGTCGTACTAGTTCTGCACAATGGGCAATTGGCGACGGTCTGGCACTCGCCCCTAGAGGTAGTCCGAAGACATACCATCACAATATTTTTACCGTCATGCTGCTGTGAACCATTGTTATGACCAAAAGAAAAAAAAAATATCAATATTGTATAAACTTCATAATTTTATACAATAAATAATTACAAGAGATAAAAAGAACTTTTTTTACACCATGTTATAAAATTTTCGGTTGAATCATATAAACGCTACCGAAAGCAGCGGGGAACCGAAATGATTGGCTAAAAGTATTAAAAAAATGCTTTGTCACCGTATTCTGAGCTATTCTGAAAGTTTCAAATGTCTGGCTAGTCGAGAAGTAACATGATTGTTGAATCATATAAACGGTACCTAAGGCAGCGGGAACTCGAAAAAATTGGCTAAAAGTATTAAAAACTCATTGTCATAGTGTCATGAATTTTTCTAAAAGTGTCAAATTTTTAGCTAGTCGCTAAGTTATACGATTGTTTGTAGTAAAATCAATTCCCTTTAGACTGCTCTGCGTCGCCAGTGAAAGAAAAAAGAACATATATTTTGTTAAAAGAATTTGGCAACAGCCAATAAATTTAGTTTTAGATTTTTGGATGCTTCGGCTGTGTTCGAAGACAGAATTTTCGATCTCTCATTATGAGAGCTTATTAGATTTGAGAATTATGTTCCTTTAAGTATTCCTAATTTGTAAATAATGTATTTAATTTCTAAATAGAATTTTTATTTTATTATAATCATTAAACCATTAGAAAAAGTATGCATTGTTCTATTTTATTCATTCTCTTTTTTCAAAGCAATCCGGCATATTAATTTTGATTCTTTATGTTCTTAAAATGTCAATACCACTGAACCGCATATTATTTTTCATTTTGGTGCATCAGTGCCGGCAAGAGAATGTTGTTTTTGAAAGTAACGATGCTTGTGTTAAATTCGATTATTAAAATTAATATTTGTGCCTTCATAATATTGGATTAGCTCTTAGAGCGAAGACGGCTCAAGGTAAGAAATTTTATGAAAATTTACAATGGAGTTGGAGAAGCACAAAGTTAATAGAAAAATTCTGCGAACAAGTGTGACAAAGTTAGTGAATAGTATAGAATTAAATTTAAAAGAAGAACATTTAAATGTTGAAGATTTAGAAGAAGCTCTTAATCAACTAACTATAAAAAACGGGCTTCTACAGGAAGCCGATAGGGAAATAGAAAAACTAATTCCTTTAACAGAATATGAAAATGAAAAAAACGTATGTTATGAATATCAGGATAAAATCGCGACCGCTATTTTTAGAGCAAAAAAGAAAATAAAAGTAAATTCAGTCGAAAATAGTGGTGTAAATTCAAATGTTTCAAGTACATTACGGAATAGAAGTACACCGTTAAGTGAGAATAACAAATTTGTTAAATTACCAAAATTGGTTATTCAAAGATTTGGCGGTGAATTGTCCCAATTTATGAGTTTTTGGAATACTTTTCAAGTTACTATTCATGACAATGAAGCTTTGTCAAAGGTAGAGAAATTTAATTATTTAAAAAGTTATTTAACTTCGACAGCTTTAAATTCCATACACGGGTTAGAGATTTCGGAACAAAATTAAGACAAAGCCGTAGAAATTCTTAAACAAAGATTCGGACAACGCGATATGATAATTAACCACCACATGAACAATTTGTTGAATTTAGCACCCGTTTATAAATCCACAGATATTTTTAGATTAAAAAAATTACATGAAGAAATCGAGATAAATATTAGATCATTATCCTCGTTAGAAGTTGATAAGAATAATTATAGTGCTATGTTAATCGCAGTAATTCTAAAGACACTACCGTCCGATTTAAATTTAGAATTCAATAGAAAACACGCATCTAATTTACATGGAATTAAAATTCAAGAACTATTAGATTTCATACAAAAGGAAATAATTTCGCGGGAAAGAACATTATCTACAAAAAATAAAACAAACGAACAAATAAAAAGTAATAAATTGAGTAATCGAGACGGCAGCAGATTATCATCTGCGCATGAATAAATCACTACGATAGAAAATAAACAGATGAGATGCATTTTTTGTAAAAAGAATCACGCGTCAGAAAATTGTTTCGCATTCGATATTGAAAAGAAGAAGAATATTTTGAAATCTCAGGGCCGTTGCTTTTTGTGTTTGGAACAAAAGCACCGTATCGCAGAATGTCATAGCGACATTAAATGCAGAATATGTGGTTATAAACATAATACAACTCTCTGTTACAAATCTAAACATAAACCTCAGGAAAAAATAAATGTTCCTTCTGGTTCAGAATCCAAACAGGAAATAGTTTCTACTGTTTCTTCTATAAATCAGGAAAATAAAATTTTGTTACAAACTTGTTCCGTAAATATTAAAAATAAAACGAAAGAGAAAACGATCCGTTTGCTTCTTGATTCAGCTTCTAGTAGAACATTTTTATGTCGTTCTATTGCTAATGAACTAAATTTAAAAGTGATTAGAAATGAAAAATTGAAAGTATACACATTTGGAAGTAAAACACCGATAGAAAAAACCTATGGCATAGTTAAATTAAAGCTCGTGAATAAAAATAAACCTGATCGTAATATTCAAATTGAAGCATTAGTTACGGATGAAATTTCTGGATCGTTCATTCACCCTCCCCCTGAATTGGAAAAAATCACGAAAAATGATAATTTTCAGAATTTAGAATTAGCTGATATACCTAATAGTAAAGAAATCATTACACTTTTGATAGGAGTCGATTATTATTATTATGATATTGTGTTAGGTAATATTAGGCGCATTAATAAAAATTTAGTAGCAGTAAAAACTGTGTTTGGTTGGGTTTTATAGGGAATTAAAAGCGATTCTCTTGAATCATTAACCATGAGTATCATAGTAGAAGAAAATTTGTTGTCAAAACAAATAGAAAATTTTTGGAATTTGGAAAATTCGGGTCTTATTAATCCGAAAGAAAAATTTGACCTTTCCGAATATAAAATTATGAAAAATTTTGAATCAGAAATTAAGTATGAAAATAAACGATATAAAGTTAAATTCCCTTGAAAAATTAGTAAATCACAATTACGAAATAATTTTGAAATCGCTGAAAGTAGATTTTCGAGACTTAAGTACAAATTTTGTAGAAACCCAAATTTATTTTTTGAATAAAACAATGTTTTACAGGATTATTTGAGAGAGGGGATTATAGAACCCGTTACGGATTTGGAGGAAAATTCTACAACCTTTTATTTACCACATAGAGCGGTATTAAAAACAGATCGTACAACAAGTAAATTACGAATCGTGTTTGATGCGTCTTCACATGATTACAATAATCTTTCTCTTAATAATTGTCTACATATTGGACCTAATCTTTATGAAGATATTTTTGACATTTTGTCTAGATTTAGATTTCATCCCGTAGCCTTTACTGCGGACATGAAACAAGCTTTTTTACAAATTTTGATAGACGAGGAAGATAAGGACGTAACACGATTTTTGTTTACAGAAAGTCCTCATGAAGGCACCTCTCCCCTTCAGATTTTTAGATTCACTAGAGTTTTGTTTGGACTTAATTGTAGTCCTTTCTTATTAGCTGCGACGATAAAACATCATTTGAAAAATTTTAGCGACACACATAGGGAGACTGTTAGTTTTTTAAATGAAAACATTTATGTAGATGACATAATAGGAAGCCACCCATCAGTAGAGAAGGCTTTAACTACAAGTCTAGACTCACTTAGTATCTTTAAAGACGCGAGTATGCAACTTCGCAAATTTCATACAAATTCGACACCAGCATTGCATGAATTTTGGGTCCAAAAAAATGTTGTTAGCAAGGATTCTAAAATATTTGAAGAAAATGATCCCCCTAATAAAGTTTTGGGTTTAGGGTGGAATAACTTGAAAGACACTCTCTATTTTGATTGTAGGGATTTAATAAACTTCGTTTCTAAACAGATAAATACTAAAAGATTTGTTTTACAAGTACTAGGCAAAATTTATGACCCTATCGGTTTCCTAGGGCCCTACACTTTGAGAGTTAAATGCCTTACGCAGATGATCTGGAAGAGTGGTCTTGATTGGGATGATACATTTCCTGAAGATTTGAAAAAAATATGGAAAGACTGGTGTAATGAAGTAACTCATCTTTCTAAATTTTCTGTGCCGAGATATTATTTTTCTGATTTTCCAGAATTTAACGTCGGTGATTTGCAACTACATGTTTTCTCAGATGCTAGTATCAAAGCATTTGGCACTGTTGCCTATTTTAGAATTAAAGAAATCTCGAATGAAAAATGTAAAACGATATTCGTTGCTTCCAAAAATAGAGTAGCGCCTTTGAAAAATCTCACGCTACCTAAACTTGAACTCACAGCTGCATTGTTGGCAGCTAAACTAGGTCATAATATTTTGAGAGCTCTGAAATTAGATATACCCACGTTTTACTGGACAGACTCAATGATCGCTTTTTTTTTGGATTAGAGGCTCTCCAGAGAAGTTCAAGCCGTTCGTGCAGAACAGAGTACAAGATATTCGTGAATTGACATCTCCTTCAAACTGGAGGCACTGTCCCGGTTCGTCTAATCCTTCCGATCTCGTATCCAGAGGTGCAAAGATCATAAAATTAATTAATGATAGATTGTTGTTAAATGGCTCTGAATGGCTCAGTTCAACCCCCCCCCCCCGAACTTTGGCCTAAGCCTGATGATAAACAAAAGCTAGATGTTGGAAGCTTAGAATATAGAAAAAAGATAAAAGAAACACTCCTTTTCAATTGCATGACAGAACAACTAGAAAACCCCATTGATATCAGAAAATACAGCAGTTTAGAAAAATTAATCAGAATTACAGCTTGGGTAAAAAGATTTATTAAGAGGATCAAAAAAATTCCAGAACTTAACAATACATTGACAACTGAAGAACTAATAGAAGCTGAGAAACATTTGATATCGAATGAACAAAAGTTGTATTTTAAAAATGAATTTCACTCGCTAATAAATGAAGAAATTATTGATAAAAATTCTCCCCTTAGCAACTTAACTCCTTATCTAGATGATGGAAAAATGATGCGGCTGGGCGGGAGATTAGAGTTTAGTGATTTACAGCTAGAAGAAAAACATCCCATCATTCTCCCCAAACAGTCGTGGTTGACTACCTTGATTATAAGAAATGAACATGAAAAAATAATGCATGGAGGAGTATCTGGAACATTGTCAAAAATACGGTCTAAATATTGGATTCCCAAAGGTCGCCAGTTAGCTAAAAGTGTCCTGAATAAATGTATTACATGTAAGAAATACCTTTCCAGACCAACAGATCAGATCACTGCTCCACTACCCCATGACAGAATAACAGAGTCGCCCCTTTCTCCACATGTGGCATTGACTTTGCTGGGCCTCTCTACATTAAAAATGCTAAAGAAATTGAAAAATCTTATATAGTGTTGTTCACTTGTGCAGTAACCAGAGCGTTACACTTAGAACTTGTACACGACATGTCAACTGATTCCTTTTTGTTGGCCTTCAGACGTTTCTTAGCGAGAAGAGGAAACTGTAAATAAAGTTATATATTCGGATAACGCCAAAACGTTCAAGCGTTCGAAACAAGAGCTAGAAAATTTGTATCAAATTCTTTCTGATGATCCACTTTTAAAATTTTTTGCGAATGAAAGAATCATATGGAAAAATATAGTAGAAAGGGCCCCGTGGTGGGGTGGGTTCTACGAACGATTAGTTAGATCCGTCAAAGACTGTCTGCGTAGAGTCATCGGCAAAGCCCTCTTGAATTATGATGAAATGTCTACTCTCCTTATAGAAGTAGAAACAGTGCTCAACTTACGCCCCTTAACTTACGTGTATAGTGAATCTGGAGAACCGAACCCCTTAACCCCTATGCACTTTTTAAATTTTGGTAAAGAAATCACCTACCCAGTGAATTTTGCTGACATTATTGAAGGTGCTTCAAACAAAATATCTGTCTTAAGACGTAAAAGATACCAATCACTGTTGTTAAAGCAGTTGTGGAATAGATAAAAAAGCCAATACCTATTGGATTTGAAGACGGCGCATGCTATTTTGTTTATTATTGAAATTTTAATTAGTATTATTTAGTATCTGTATTTTAAATTTTGCATGTGTTATTATCTTTATATTTAAGTTTGTTTATATTTGATAACTAAGAGTTAATTGTTTAAATAATAATGTGTTTGCTTTATGTTTAATATTGATATTTCAATTTAATATTTTGATTTGATCTTTTATTGATTTAGTTATAGTACTTTAAATATTGTTTACATTTGTATTTAATATTAGATAATTGTTGATATTTAAAAAAAAAAAAAAAAAAAAAAAAAATGATAATGTGACTTAGTACTAATTGAATACTTAGAAATTTGAACAATTTATGATTATCAGAAGTTGTTCGGATTTGAGATTTATTTTTGATTTAATGAGATTTTGATTTGTGAACTCTGTAAGAGTTCACGGCGGGGAGTTGTGTAGTAAAATCAATTCCCTTTAGACTGCGCTGCGTCGCCAGTGAAAGAAAAAAGAACATATATTTTGTTAAAAGAATTTGGCAACAGCCAATAAGTTAGGTTTTAGATTTTTGGATGCTTCGGCTGTGTTCGAAGACAGAATTTTCGATCTCTCATTATGAGAGCTTATTAGATTTGGGAATTATGTTCCTTTAAGTATTCCTAATTTGTAAATAATGTATTTAATTTGTAAATAGAATTTTTATTTTATTATAATCATTAAACCATTAGAAAAAGTATGCATCGTTCTATTTTATTCATTCTCTTGTTTCAAAGCAATCCGGCATATTAATTTTGATTCTTTATGTTCTTAAAATGTCAATACCACTGAACCGCATATTATTTTTCATGTTGAATCATATGAAGGCTACGAAGGTAGCGGGGAACCGAAAAAAAATGACTAAAAGTACTAAAAAAATGCATTTTTATCCTCTTTTGAGCTATTATAAAAGTTTCAAATGGTTAGCTATTCAAAAAGTTAGTTAAATAAATTTTGCATTGAATCATATAAACGCTACCAAAGGCAGCAGGGACCCGAAACAGTTGGTTAAAAGTATTTAAAAAATGCATTGTCACCGTGTTCTGAACTATTCTGAAAGTTTCAAATGTCTGTCTAGGCGGGAAGTTAATTAAATAAATTTTTTTGCTGAATCATATAAACGCTGCCGAAGGCTGCAGGGACCCGAAGCAATTGGCTAAAAGTATTAAAAAATGCATTGTCACCGTGTTCTGAACTATTCTGGAAGTTTCAAATAACTAGCTAGGCGGGAAGTTAATTAAATAAATTTTCTGTTGAACCATATGAATACTACCGAAGGCAGCAGGGACCCGAAAAAGTTGCCTAAAAATATTTTTAAAAAATTGCATTGTTACTGTGTTCTGAACTATTCTGAGAGTTTCAAATGTCTAGCTAGTCGGGAAGTTAGTTAAATAAATTTTCTGTTGAATTATATAAACGCAGGCGAAGGCAGCAGGGACCCGAAACAATTGGCTAAAAGTATTTAAAAAATGCATTGTCACTGTGATCTGAGCTTTTCGGAAAGTTTCAATTGTCTAGCTTGTCGGAAAGTTAGTTAAAAATCGATTGCAAGATTTGTACTGGACACACAAACAAACAAAGAAGAATCGAGGTTAATAAAAACATGGTATTATTTTGGGAAATACTACATGATTGTTTTAATTTATATTTTACACCACTCGGGGGGGCGAAATTTCCGGGGGCGAAATGTCCCGGGGTGCGAAATTTCCCGGGGGCGAAATGCTGGGAGCGACATGCCGGGGGCGAGATGCTGGGGGGTGAAAATTCCGGATCTCGTTTATATTTAGGAATAAGGATGGTTGATTACTCGAGGATCCTAGGCCTATGGTGATGTGCCTTCCGTGGGGGGAGGGTCTTTCAAAGGGGTCTTAGCCCGTATTTACGTGAATTTCGGAGAAAACCACGGAAAACTCCGAACAACTAGGTCGACAAACACGACCTGGGACCGAATTCAGCACTTCCTGTCTACAAGCTTTGAGTGCAGAATCGCTCGGCCACTGGTTGGTCTGCAACAGGACGAAGAGTAAACGTTTCATAATTTTAAGATACATTTTCTTACAAACATTTAGGGCAATTTGCATAAAAAATATTGAAGGATTTTCTTGGAAACACTTAAAAGATATTGGAACCTCACTATCTTAAAATATGTCTTGTTTGTTACATTTTTAAATTCTTTTGTATTTTTTAAAAATAAATATTGCTATTTAAAAAAAAAAAAAAAAAAAAAAAAAGGAAAAATGAAAAATATACTTTACTTGTAATATCGAAAGAGAAACACTTCCTGTTTAAATACCGGATAGCTTTTCTAGAGGGAAATGCTAATTTATTTTTTATTTTTTTATTTTATTTTCTTAATTTTAATTATATCTTTCAATACATTTTGACAACCATGGGTGGGCATGTATTCATATATATTAGAGCAACGAGAGCATTTCGTACAAAAAATAATAATCTAACATAAAAAATATATATTAAGATACAATACAAAACCAAATGTTGAAAAATTTAGTTTCACCGCCCCCCTCTTTTAAAAATGTTCAGGCGATGCCAATACCTAACTATCTAATATATTCTGAATAAGTTTTTCCAAAGCCCAAGAAGGAAAATTAGTACATGTGATTTTTGCTACATACCATACATGTCGATTGAAATATATTCCATAAAACTAAAATTACAAAATTTATTGGCTGTTAATTCCTCTTTATACTGCTTTTTCTTTTCTTTTTAGGACGACAGCACTAATACTTTCAGACTAAATTAAAACGATTTACCTATCATAAATAAGTTAAAAAAATTATTAAAAATAAGTTTTAAAAATATATTTAAAATATAATTGAGAGAAAATGTGCAACAGAAATTTTAATAAATTAACATAATAACCGTTGCTAAGGTGTTGGTGTAGGTATTAAGGCTAATTAAACACCCGAGAGCACTATGCCTGGGTGGATTGCCCTCCGTGGGAGGTCTTTCTAAAGAGTCCTAGCCCGTATTTGTGCGAGTTTCGGAGAAAACCGCGTAAAACTGAAAACATCTAGGCTGACGAGTGCGACCTTTGATCGAATCCGGCACTTTCCGTCTACCAGCCTCGAGGGCAGAACCTTTCGGCCACTGGTGGGGTCTTCCGTTGCTAAGAAATGCAACACAGTTACCATATGCCTTTATATAGAAAAATAGACAAAACTAAAAGTTCTGCTGTCCTAAATTAAATTATGTTTTGTACATAATTTTATATCTATTTCTTACAAAATACAAATAAACTTCGGCTTCTTTTCATTTTTATATTTTGTATTATTAACTATTCATTTTTTTTTCTTTTACTTTCTTCTTCTTTTTTAACACTTTCCAACAAGGTTCAAAAGTGTTTATGACTTCGGTTTGTCTGTCTGTCTGTCTGTCCGTCTGTCTGTCTGTCTGTCTCTCTGTCCGTCTGTCTGTGCGCGCTCTAACTCCCGTAAATATTTATGGACTTTCTTGAAACTGATATATGTTATTCAAGTTCACTATCGGATGTTCCCATGGAGTTTATACCTCTACTGGTTTGTATACAGGGACCCCAGAAAATATTTCAAAGCATTGTGTTCTATGAGAGGCATTTCTATAAACCTTTGCCGTACACAAATCTTAATGAAATTGAAATATATTATTCAAGTTCACTATCGGATGTTTTCTGTATAAAATGGAGTAAATACCACCACTGATTTGTGTACAGGGACACACAAAAGTATTTCAAAGCATTGTGTTCTATGACAGGCATTTCTATAAACCATATTTTCAAACCCTTACTGTACAAAAATCTTAATGCAATTGAAATATGTTATACAAGTTCACAATCGGATGTTCCCTGTTGAAAATGGAGTTTATACCTCTACTGGTTTCTGTATAGGGACCCCCGAAAATATTTCAAAGCAATGTGTTCTATGAGAGGCATTTCTATAAACCATATTTTCATACCCTTACTGTGCACAAATCTTAATGAAATTGAAATATGTTATACAAGTTCACTTTCGGATGTTCCCTGTTGAAAATGGAGTTTATACCTCTGCTGGTTTGTGTACAGGGACCCCCTAAAATATTTCAAAGCACTGTGTTCTATGACAGGCATTTCTATAAACCATATTTTCATACCCTTACTGTACACAAATCTTAATGAAATACAAATATGTTATACAAGTTCACTTTCGGATGTTCCCTGTTGAAAATAGAGTTTATACCTCTGCTGGTTTGTGTACAGGGACCCCCTAAAATATTTCAAAGCATTGTGTTCTATGACAGGCATTTCTATAAACCATATTTTCATACCCTTACTGTACACAAATCTTAATGAAATTGAAATATGTTATTCAAGTTCACTATGGGATGTTTCCTGTATAAAATGGAGTAAATACCACCACTGATTTGTGTACAGGGACACACAAAAGTATTCCAAAGCATTGCGTTTTATGAGAGATATTTCTATAAACTAAATTTTAATAACTTTACTTTGCACGAAGATTTATGAAATTGAAAAATGTGTTATTTTTAAGCACAAAAGAAAATGCTTTGAATAGAATATAGCATGATTAGCATTAGATTTACTGGGTGACACAGAAATATTCAGTTATATAAAGAGCTATTAATAAATATTTGCTAAAAGTGTACTTTCGTTTACATTAAGCGTTTTTAACACTTTCTAACATTTTAAACACTTCCCAACAAGGTTGAAAAGTGTTAATGACTTCGGTTTGTCTGTCTGTCTGTCTGTCTGTCCGTCTGCCTGTCTCTCCGCGCTCTAATTCCCGTAAATATTTGTGGAATTTCTTGAAACTGATATATGTTATTGAAGTTCACTATCGGATGTTCCCTGTTGAAAATGGAGTTTCTACCTCTACTGGTTTGTGTACAGGGGCACCCGAAAGTATTTCAAAGCATTGTGTTCTATGAGAGGTATTTCTATAAATCATATTTTCATACCTTTACTGGAAACATATCTTAATGAAATTGAAATATATTATTCAAGTTCACTATTGAATGTTTCCTGTATAAAATGGACTAAATACCAACACTGTTTTATATACAAGGACACTCAAAATATTCTAAAGCATTGCGTTCTATGAGAGACATTTCTATAAATCAAATTTTAATAACTTTACTTTCCACGAAGTTTTAGGAAATTGAAATATGTTATTTATATGCACAAAGAATGCTTTACTAAGAATATAGCATGATTAGCATTAGCTTTACAGGGTGACACAAAAATATTCTGTTATATTAAGAACTATTATTAAAAATTTCCTAGAATTCTACTTTCGTTTACATTAAGCGTTTTTAACACTTTGTAACATTTTTTAAAGTGTAAATATGATATCAATTTTTGTATCTGTCCGTCTGTCAGTCTGTCCGTCTGCCCACGCTCTAACTCCCGTAAATATTTATGGAATTTTTTGAAACTGATATATGTAATTCAAGTTTACTATCAAATGTTCCCTATTGAAAATGGAGTTTATACCTCTACTGGTTTGTGTACAGGGACACCCGAAAGTATTTCAAAGAATTGTGTTCTATGAGAGGTATTCCTATAAACCATATTTTCATACCTTTACTGTACAAAATCTTCATGAAATTGAAATATGTTATTCAAGTTCACTATTGAATGTTTCCTATATAAAATAGATTACATACAACTACTAGTTTATGTACAGGGACACACAAAATTATTTCAAAGCATTGTGTTCTATGAGAGGCATTTCTATAAACCATATTTTCATACCCTTACTGTACAAAAATCTCTAATGAAATTGAAATATGTTATACAAGTTCACAATTGGATGTTCCCTGTTGAAAATGGAGTTTATACCTCTACTGGTTTGTGTACAGGGACCCCTGAAATATTTCAAAGCATTGTGTTCTATGAGAGGCTTTTCTATAAACCATATTTCCATACCTTACTGTGCACAAATCTTAATGAAATTGAAATATGTTATTCAAGTTTACTGTCGGATATTTTCTGTATAAAATGGAGTTTATACCTCTACTGGTTTGTGTACAGGGACATACGAAAGTATTTCAAAGCATTGTGTTCTCTTTCTATAAACCATATTTTCATACCCTTACTGTACAAAAATCTTAATGAAATTGAAATACGTTATACAAGTTCACAATCGGATGTTCCCTGTTGAAAATGGAGTTTATACCTCTACTGGTTTGTGTACAGGGACACCTGAAAGTATTTCAAAGAATTGTGTTCTATGAGAGGTATTTTTATAAACCATATTTTCATACCTTTACTGTACAATATCTTCAGGAAATTGAAATATGTTATTCAAGGTCACTGTTGGATGTTTCCTATATAAAATTACATAGAACTACTAGTTTATGTACAGGGACACTCAAAAGTACTCCAAAGCATTGCGTTCTTTGTGAGATATTTCTATAAATCAAATTTTAATAACTTTACTTTCCACGAAGTTTTAGGAAATTGAAATATGTTATTTACATGCACAAAAGAATGCTTTGCATAGAATATAGCATGGTTACCATTAGATTTACAGGGTGACACAAAAATATTCAATTATATTAAGAGCTATTAATAAAAAATTGCTAGAATTGTACTTTCGTTTACATTAAGCGTTTTTGACACTTTCTATCAATTTTTTAGTGTGGATATAATTTCAATTTGTGTGTATGTCTGACTGTTCTTCTGACCGTCTATCTGTCTGTTTTTCTGCGCTCTAATTCAACGTAAATATTTATGGAATTTCTTTAAACCGATATATTTTATTCAAGTTCACTATCGGATGTTCCCTATTGAAAATGGAATGAGTACCTCTTCTGGTTTGTGTACAGGGACACCCAAAATTATTCGAAAGGATTGTGTTCTATGCGAGGAGTTTCTATAAACCATATTTTAATACCTTTAATGTATAGAAACTTTTAATATGTTATTCAATTCCCTGTCGGATGTTTCCTATGTGAAATAGAGTTCATTTCTAACTGGTTTGTGTTCAGGGCCACTTGAAAGTACTCCAAAGCATTGTGTTGTATGAGAGTTGTTTTTATAAACCTATTTTAATAATTTTATTTTCCACAAAGCTTAATGCAATTCAAATATATTATTCGTATGCACAAAAGAGTGTGCCTTCTATGTAATATTGTATGGTTAGCTTTAGATTTACGGGGCCACACAAAAATAATCAGTTACATTAAGAGCTATTAATAAAATTTGCTGGAATTGCACTTTTGTTTACGTGAGCGTTTTAACACTTTCTTGTAATTTTAGTGTGAATATGATTTCAATTTGTGCATCTGTCTGTCCGATTGTCTACCTTTCTATCTGTTTGTCTCCGGCTCCTATCATCCGTGAATATTTTGAGAATTTTTAAAATATGATACACTCAAGTTCCCTATGGAATGTTCCCTATTTAAAATGTCATTAATAGGTCCTGTACAACTAGTTTGTTTACATGGACATCAACAACGACAATAAAAAAATGCCAATGTATTACGTTTTAGGACAGAATTTTTTAAAAGTTATATTTAAAAAACTTTCTACTATAAAAATCAGAAAAACATTGACATGTATTATTAGTTTTCTAAAATATTATTTTGTATAGAATATGATGTGATTAACTCTTAGATTTACAGGGCTAGAGTAAAATATTCAGAGAGTTTAAAAGATGTAATTATAATCTAACGGCTGCATTTTCTTTTGCGTTAAGCCTTTTTAACACTTTCCAAAATGCCTGAGAGTAATTTTAAAATCAAATAATCTGTCTGTATGTTTTTCAGTCCTTCTGTCTATTGTGTGATAACGTAGGCAAAGAATATTAAAACTTATTCGATACAACAATTTTGTACAGTTGGAAAGTGTTACTAATCAATGCGTACTGCATGATTTTTCTTTCTTGTTTCTTTTTTTTTTTTTTTTTTTTTTTTTTCAAGAATATCACCGTGTTTAAAAATATTAAATCTGAAACGTAAGTTTCAAAATCGACATTTTTTTAATGCGATTTCCTTAGAGTGCATTTTATAAGTAATGGGGTTATATATATAATGAAAAGAAAATTAATTATATATAAACAAGAAAGTAAAATCATGCTATTTGCATAGATTATTAACATTTTCCAACTGTACGCACTCGTTGCATCGTTTAACATTCAATGCACTTTGCCTACATGATCACACAATGGACAGAAGAGGTGAAATACAGACATACAAAACAATTGAATTCATAATTACTCGTATATATTGTTGGAAAGTATTAAAAACGCTTAACACAAACGAAAATGCGATACATTTCCAATTGTAGCCCTTAATGTAACAGAATATTTTTGTGTGGCCCTGTAAATTTTAATGCTAATCATACTACATTCTATAAGAGCATTCTTTGTGCATATGAATAGTACATGTCGATTTCATTATGATTTGTACAAAATAAAAGTATTAAAATGGAATTTATAGGAATAACTTTCATGGAGCGCAATGCTTTTGAGTATCCCTGTACATAAACCAGTAGTTGCATTTACTTTATTTTCAATAGGGAACATCTGATAGCGAACTTGAAAACCAACAGAGCGGACGGACAGAGAGACATACATATAGACGAATTCATATCACAATAACTCTTAAACATCGTTAACAAGTGTTAAAAACTATTAATGCAAACGAAAAGGCAGTTTTGATAATTTCCAACTATTGCCATTACTGTAACTGAATGCTTTCGTGTGGCCCTGTAAATCTTAATGCTAATTATACTGCATTCTATAAAAAACATTTCCTTGTGCATATGTATTGTTAATATCAATTTCATTATGATTTACGCGAAATAAAAATCTTAAACTATGATTTATAGAAATACCTTTCATAGGACGCAATGCTTCAAAATTCTTTCGGGTGTCTCTGCAGCCAAACCATTGGTGGTATTTGCCCCATTTTCAACAGGAAACATCCCATAGTGAACTTGGGAACAAATATCAGTTTTAAGAAATTCCATGAATATTTGCGGGAGTTAGAGCGAGGACAGACGGACAGACAGACAAACCGAAGTCATGAACACTTTTCAACTTTGTTAGAAAGTGTTAAAAAAGCGAAAAAGAAAAGAAAATGAATTTTCAACTTATTATTTTCGAATTTTGTATTTCTGTTATGTAATCATCCAATAGGAAATTTGATATCTAATGAAATATTTAATACCTAAAGTCAGCATCTAGGTAAGTATTTATAAATCACAAATACTGAAAATTTGTAGAAGAAATGCTTTAAAAATTTAAGAATTAAAATAAGAAGGTTTACTGCATAACATATTACGGTATTGTCAAACTTTAAGCTATTATTAACGTTTTGATGCCAACCATTATTTCCCGCAAACAATTTTCTATATATATTTTTATTTATTTATTTATTTGTTTATTTTATTTTATTTTTTATTATTTATTTATTTATTTATTTATTCTTTTTTTTTTTTTTTTTTTTTTGTAGAAAATTATTTTGAAAGTTTATTATTTAGAGATTAATAGGACTAAAACATTTTTAAGCATATGATTTTGTAGTTGTAATGTCATCTATATATACGAAAATTTTTATACTAGTACTAATTTTTGAAAATGCTTTACACTTTAACAATTATAAATTATATATAAATATACATGCAAAACTTTAATAGTTTTCTGTTTAAATGATTGTGTTGAAATTTTTCTTCTTGGTGCTTCAGTTGCACTCATGTGCTTTATATTATCTAGCACTAAATAAATTAATTTTTCAGTTATTACTTTAATTAAAGCTATCAGTTTCAATAATGCATTAGAATCATTTGCATAAATACACTAAATATAAATGTAATGTTAGACGTCACTGCATCCTCATAGGGTACGCACTGTTGAGTTGGGCAGTAACTATTTACAAAATAATGAAATTAAGAATACTATTAAATGTGTTTTAGGCATTCGATTGACAAATAATATATTACAATATAATTTCTTATACGATTTATCAAAAATTAATTAAATAAAGATACATTAGAATTACTAGTTATTCTCAACTGCGTCTTACAAAATGTAATTAAATTAATCCGTAAAGCAGTCAACGGATCACAAGTAAATGTGAATTAATTTTCTTTAAAGTTTCAAAAGAACAGCATAACGTCTCAATTATGAGAAAATATAAATCTTTCATGGGAAAAGAGACAATAATGATGACGGGGTCTTCATAGATTCTAAGATACAGTCCCCTCCCCTCCCCCCTCTTGAGAGAGAAAAGGTCCGAATAATAATAATAATAATAAATAAATAAATAAATAAATAAAGTAAAAATAAATCTCCATATCGCGCGCCTATGCTGCAAGAATAGGCTTATATTCTGTGGAATTTTATCGTTAACGGCCTCTTCACTTACCGTCGCCGGAAGCCCGAGCCAATGCTATTCTATGAAAAATTTTCTTTACTTATAACTCATTAACTAATACATATTTTTAAATTCTGTTTTCACATTTAGAAAATTCCCAATTGTTAAATTGACGCACCTTTCTTAAAAACGTATTTTTTTTTTAATTTTTACTTATTTATTTTGAAATATCAAAATGAAATTTTCACATATTGAAAATTCGTATTTTACAGCTTCAAAAAGAAAAGAAAAAAAAAAAAAAATACATTTTAAAAAAAAAGGTGCGTCAATTTAACAGTTGAGAATTTTCTGAATGTGAAAACAGAATTTAAAAAAAATGTATTACTTAATGAGTTATAAGTAAAGAAAATTTCCCATAGAATAACATTAGCTTCGGCTTCTGGCAACGGTGAGTGAAATGGGCCCTTAAGCCTTAATAAATCCAAAAATATGAATTCGCCGTCACAGTCACAGTGGACAACGAAAGAAACCTTAAATATCATCCTGTTTATATGCACTTGACTTGACTTCTAATTTTCACCATTATGAGAAGTTCTATATCGATTTAATAAAATATTCCTCATTAAAATTGCATTCTTTATTGCTTTGGTTGTAGATGTGAAAGTGAAGGCTTCACCGATCGTCGCCAGCCGACAGCCAAATCCCATGTTATTCTACGGTGAAATTTGTTACATCAATTACTTATCACCAGTGTATTTTCAGATTCAGAAAAGTGAATTTTTCATGCTTTACTGCTTCAAAATGAAATATTAAAAATTCAAAAGCTCAGTTTTTGGAAAACAAGAATAATTTTAAATTTTAAAAAGCTCCTTAATTAAAACGGAATTTAAAAATATACATTAAGTAATGGGTAATTTGCGTAATAAATTTCCCCATAGAATAACATTGGGATTTATAATTTCCATTATAATCTTTATTTAAAAAAATCGCATACATTCATTATCATTACGCATAATTTGAACTATACTGTAGTGTTTATAATTACAGTTATAATCTTCATTTCTCATTCAATCAAATATAACATACATGTGTGTGCCTGTATATATATATATGTAACTAATAAGACAAATAAATCATTATAACTGTAGCTTCTCAGCTACTCTTAAAACAGTATAATAATTAAAACGGTTACTTATTGTGATGCTAATCGCTAATGCGATTAAAAAATCGCCATTACTAATATTAGTAATAACAACTGTCATCTCTCACTTCCCTTTAATTCCATTACAGATTAAGTAAGTTATGTTTTGTCCAATTCTGCGGCTGAAATAAAACTTTCGTATTCTAGAAATAAGGAAATATTTTGGATTTTTAATTCAAAATGTTTGCACTAGATGGCACTACATACAAATCTCTTATTCAAAATTTTCCACAAATCTCAAATTCTTGTGGTAAAGTCACGTCACGTGAAAATGTCTAAAGAATAATAATTCTACGTATTGCATAACGATGTACGCGGTTTGAGATCGAGTGATTTTATTCAAAGCGAAAATTTTTAGCTTTGGAAATATTCCGAAAAAATAAGTTTTCAGAATATATTTCAACTTTTTTTTTTTTTTTTTTTCAATTTAATTCGAGATAGATTAAAATCAGACTTGAAGGGAAAATTGTCTTATTATTTATTTTTTCATGTTAGTTTTTTACATTAATAATACAAAAGTAATCTTCAATTTCGAAAGCCAAACCTATCGGCGACTCCTTGCCGTTCTGTATTGGTGTAGGTATTAATACCAGTTGTCTGCGTTAGAGATCTGTAGCAAGCTTTCCATGGAGGTCTTTCACAGGGAACTTTATTCACGTAAGTTTCGGGGAAAATCACGGAAAACTGAAAACGGCTAGGCACTTTCTGTCTACCAGATTCGAGAACAGAATCTCCTGGCCACTGGTGGGGCTCCTAGCCGTTTGGAGTTTTCCGTTGTTTTCTCCGAAATTCGCATGAATGCGGACTGAGAACTTTTAGAAAGAGTTGGCTTTACCAGTAATACAAACACTTTAGAATTTTTAATTTTATACAAATTATTCCACATAAAACTATTTACATTTCAAAAAACATTTTTTTAGTTTTAAAGACCACATGATTATATGTGATTCAAAATATCAGACATCATCTATCATACAGAGAATCACACTTTAAATGTTTGCTTTCTGATCACAAAAGCATAAATTTTTGTGTTATAGTAATTAAAAAAATTTTTAATCAAAATAATTACTTAGTATCCTCATGGATATGAAAACTGTGAATGAAATTTTGTGATTATTAATCATAAAATTACGCATCAATTTTCTTTTCTTTTATATGCTATTATTTTTAGATATTTTAAAACATAAAGATGAAAAATAAATGCTAAATGCTACTTTTAGTATATCTTAAATAAAAATGCCAGTTGAATGGGAAAAATAATTTTACATGCAGTTTGATCTTATTCTTTTTTTTTTTTTTTTTTTTATAAAAGATAACCTATCACCCCCCCCCCCCCCTCTCTCTCCACCATCAATGTAGTGCAATTTGTGAGATTTAACATCATTAGAAGTAATATTTTTCTTCGGCAAATTCTAACTACAATTAATAATTTTTTTTTTTTTTTTTTTTTTTTTTTGGGGGGGGGGGGAATATAGAAAGAAAATACTTTTATTTATACAGTAAAAAACTGTGAGTTTCTCATAAGTTGATCCCATTAGAGAGAAAATTATAGATTATGTTCCAAAAAACTTTAACCCCGGATTCAATTCCTTGTATATTTATCTTAAGTATATAATATAAATTGCAAATTTGCGTAAAAAAGGTACAGAATTTTATAAAATTGATTAGAAACACCAGAGGATTGGTTTCTAGGATTGTAACTTAAAAAGTCCTATAAAAGTGCTTCTACAGAATAAAGAGAGAGAGAAAGTATCACGAGAACGTGTTTTAGGGATTATACACAAATTACGAATGAAAACAATGATACGCAAACAAATAAACGCTTTACACTTCAATCTTCAATTTGCGATTATCCATCAAGGATTTTGTTCAAAAATAACTCTAAGCTTTTTATGACACCATACTGACATTTTGTACATCATCTAATTAGGGCATGCAGAATAGTTAATTAACTATTTTTTTTTCTTTTACAGGGCTTTTCAAAATTAAAATTTTGTAATTCTTGATATGTAATTTCTCGATTTTTTTAATTTTACAAAATTCGTTTACCTTTAATTACGCAATTGTGCAATTTATTGTAAACCTCTAAGATAATTATTTAAGGAATTTAAACTAAAATAATTTTTTTCGAACGCCCTGTATATTTCTGCTCGATAATCAATTTATAATACATTTGACAATCAGTTTTATATGTTATTAAATTATTTTTTACTATAATTATAGATATTTCTTGTTTTATTGCCATAGCTTCCTCGTGAAAGGGCAAGGCATATCATTGCATTTTGAATGGTGTGGTGTAGAGGTAATTTCTGACTGATTACAGAAGGTTCTTAGGCCTGGGTAAAGTGCCCTCCGAGGAGGGTCTTTATGAGGGGTCTTATCCCGTATATACAAGTGTTTCTGAGAAAACTCCGAACGGTTAAGCCAATTAACGTGACGTGGGTTCGAGCTCGGCACCTTCTGTCTGCCAGCGTAGAGAGCAAAGTTTCGGTCACTGGTCGAGACCACTACATTTTTTGAAATATTTCACAAATTATATCTAGGTAGAAAAAAAAATCAAGAGTTGCTGAATTTATTTATTCAATGTGCTTTGGTAGTACTTTGAGATACTTTATTCAGTGCATTAAATAATTCAAATTAGGAGGAATTTTTGAATTTACTAAATTCACTTTGAATTAAACCATTGAAATCACCATTGAAGGAATTAAATTCAGTATCTTAGAAATATTTTATGTCCTGAAATACAATGCATATTTTTTTTTTTTTTTTTTTTTTTTTTTTTTTTGGGGGGGGGGGGGTGTTACAAACTAGTTGTACAGGACCTATTAATACCACTTTAAATAGGGAAAATTCCATAGTAAACTTGAATAACATATATAATTTTTTTTTTTTTTTTTCTGAAAATATATGCGGACACTGGGGGCAGGCAGATGGACAGATAGATACACCAACTGAAATTATATTCACTCTGAAAAATTGTTAACGCTTAATGTAAACGAAAATTCAGTTCCAGTAAATTTCCAATAATAGCCCTTAATGTAACTGAATATTTTTATGGGGCCCTGTAATTCTAATAATAATCATCCTATATTCTAAAAAAAGCATTTTTTTGTGCATATGTATAACATATTTCAATTTCATTAAGATTTGTGCAAAGTAAAGTTATTAAAATTTGGTTTATAGAAATACCTCTCATAGAACGCAATGCTCTGAAATACATCTATATAAAACACCCGATAGTGATGTTTTCTATAGATGACATCTATCAAAAAAGTAGATGATGTTTATCAAAAAAGTCCTAATATTTGCGTGATGTGATGCAGAAAATAAGGCAAAATGACAGCACGTGAGTCTTAGACCTGGGCGAAATGCCCTCTGGGGGGGGGGGTTCTTTTAAGGGGTCCTAGCCCCCTATTTAAACAAGTTTCAGAGAAAACCATAAAAAACTCCGAACGGTTAGGACGATGAACGGTACCTGCAATCTAATTCGGTACTTCTCGTCTACCAGCATCGACAGTAGAACCTCTCGGCCACAAGTGGGGCCCTAATATTTGTAATTTTTAAAGTTTTTGTTAAAAAGTTTTCAATTAGAGTCTCTCAGGGAGAAAAATATTTATAAATATGAGGCAGTAGCAAAAAATTATATAAAGATCTAATTGTGTGTATAAAAAATATGCGACTGCAGCCGCTTAAATAGGTTAAATTCGCTATTCTACAGCAAATCCTTGCACACATGGGCTAATTAAACTGGGATTCGAACCCGCCACTAGATGGGTCCGCTAGGAAAATTAATGATTTTTCGCAAAAAAAAAAACTTATTACCACAATATCACCACTTCATCATTAAATTTTATAATATATGATCTTCAGTCTCAAATAATTGTACTCCATTAAATCAAATAGGTATGTTTAATAATATATATATATATATATATTAAAAAATAAAATAAATCCTCTGTTGCATTTAAAATGAATACTAAACGAATAAATGAAATGGGATAAGAAAAAAACATATGGCCTTCTACAATGAACCTTGAAATTTTGCAGACTGAGTTGAACAATAAATTCTGTGAAGAAAAGATAAAGTGAGAACTATGCTGAACTGGGGGAATTTCATGGGATTCCATTGTTATAAAAATAAAAGAAGAAAAGATATGTTTCTAGTCTGTTCAGAGAATAGGCAATTTATCTCATATTATTCCATTAGTTTTTAATCTGTACACAAAAACAGACGTGCAGAAAAGAAAGTCTTCAAATCATATTTAGGAGAAAGTGACTTAATGATCGAAAATTTTATTAGGCAGTTTGATTGTTTGACAACGAAACTATATACAGTGTTTTCCGCATATTAGAGTGTTAGTACGTAAATAATTTTTTTTTTTTTTTTAAACATTTAAAAGATCTCAAATTTCTAACACTGGAAGGTGTAGAGAGAATATAGTAATAAAATCAGATTTGTAAGCAAACACCATAAATTACAAAAGCTCACAATTATTCCAAGCCAAAAGAACAGCACGTTTCTTCATCAGGCGAAAAAGTAGGCACGAGTGCAATATAAAAGGAACAATGTACAAGCTTTAAGAATATGATTAATATTTATTATTTTGAGGGGAAAAGGTGCAAGCAAATTTTTAAAATTTATTATTTTAAAAATTCTATTAACACTAGAAAGACAGGGTGTGCTGTTTTGAACGTAAAGTTAATGGCGAAAGAAGTCATTTTGACTACTTTAATCCTTCTAATGTTAAATTTATTTATTAGAGTCATCAGATTTCAAAAAGAATTATATGGATGGTTGAAATCTCCCTTTTTACTTTCTCTTATGTATGGCACAGAAAATATTCTTTTTCGGTTACATTTTCGAATTTGAGTTGTTTTATATTTACATTGTTTTAAGTCCAATTTTGAACGCTGATTTTTTGCTGAAATTACGCTTTCTGGGGTCCCCTGAGTACAAAAATCAAGTTTTTAGCAGTTGACATGAGTGTATGTATGTTTTCAGCATAACTTAAAAACAAATAATTGCAAGCAATTCAAATTGGATATTTTGAAGATCAAATGAGGATGCCATTTAGAAATTTTGACCAAGATTGGTAAATTTCATGGAATGATGAGTGTGAAAATTTTCTAATTATTTTGGAATAAACTTTTAAACCTGGCTTCTTTGATGTAGTGCACAAATGCTGTACTACTGAGCTTATCCAATCAAGTTCTGTCTGGCACAGTTCACTCATCACATACTAAATAAACTCCCCACCCCCAACATCAATATTGCAAATAATAGCAAAAGAGGTTCTTTTAATCAGTGACGAAGCGTCCATGGAAGTGATGGAAGCCGCGCTTCCCCTATTTAAGATTTTAAAAAAGTAATCAAGTAACGTCGCCTCGTCGAAAGACTGAATTGATTATTTCTCTACTTTTGGAAGCGCTTCGCTTCGGCGCTTCCATAGTTTTCTGAATCACGCCTTGTCCCTGCTTTTAATGTTATCATGACCTGACTTAATTTCAACTCAAGAGTTAGAGAGATGTTTTAATATGTATGTGGCGCCAAGCAATCTGCAGAAAAGTTTCCACAAATTTGATAGTAGCATTACAAGGCCTTAGCATGATGAGGCGATCCCTTGTCTCAAAGATATGGTCCCAAGAGCAAATATAGATATATTTGGAGCTTGTCAATGGATCCATGAATGGGAGTTGTAGTACAGAAAAAAAAAAAAAAAAAAAAAAATTATTCATTACAAGGATGCTCTCTAGAAAACAGGTGATTCTTTACATAGGACAGACAGATCGAATTTGATTCTGATAGAGCATGGAATAATTTTAATTAGTTTTGTGTACAAAATGTAAAAACTTTGATCTGTATTAAACATTTTTAAAAAACATATATTTCGTTATGCTATCGCTTTCTTTCTTACAGTTAGCTGTTATGCCCATTGTAGGAACTTAACTACAAATAACTAATTTTCGACGGACCATCTTCGTTGTTTTAATATTTTTAATTTGTACGATCACATACATCAAGTATTTACACTATTTACAACGAAGAATAAGATTTATAATAGGTAGAACATAAAATAATAATTGTGGGCGTCAATAAATTTAAAGTTCTTTGCCCACGTCCATTGTACTTGGCTTCTCATAGCCTTCTGCCGGTGATCCGCGACGGGGTGGCGCGCATGCGTCAACATCCCGCCCGGCCTTGCTATGTTGTCATGCAAGAACTTACAATATTTTTTTTTTGCAAAACTTCAAATTTACAATTTCACATAACATGAATAGATAAAATAATAACAAATAAATGAATGTAACATAATATCAATATTTCGCACAACACATAGAATTAGAAAAAAGATTAACTGATTATAATAAACAGAAATTTTCATAATTAACTAACAAATTTAGAGTAATATATATAATACAGTAAATTAATATAATAAATGTTCATATTCATTTTTACTCCTCGATAGGCAGCACACACAATCTGGAGATGGATCTTTTGTAAATCCCTTTGGTAGTTTTTATATCTACCAATCTAACTTTATTATCCTGACCAGGATATAGCTTTATTACACGCCCTAAAACCCACTTGCATGGTGGAAGATTTTCTTCCCTGACTAAAACCATGTCTCCGATTTTTAAATTTTCTTTATCAATTATCCATTTTCTGCGCTGTTGTAAGTTATTTAAGTAAGAAAGACTCCATCTTTTCCAGATTGCCTGAACTGACTTCGTAATATTTTGCCAAGCACTTAGGCGATTTTTCTCAATATTGATTAAAGAGGGTTCAACAACAGCCGTTATTGGCCTTCCAATAAGAAAATGGGCTGGAGTTAAAACCTCTAAATCTTCAATACTTGAAGTTAGCGGAGTCAGTGGTCTCGAGTTCAAGATCGCTTCCACTTGAGTAACAAGTGTAAGCATTTCTTCAAATGTAAATTTTGAATTACCCGCTATGCGTTTAAAATGGTATTTAAACGCTTTGATATTTGCTTCCCATAGACCACCCCAATTTGGACTCCTTGGAGGAATAAAAACCCATTCTATTTTTTCCTCTGCAAAAAATTTGAATAAGGATTCTTCCTTATCTCTTACCAGTTTATACAAGGCATTTAGTTCCCTGTTGGCGCCTACCATATTGGTCCCATTATCCGAAAATATTTTATGACACTTGCCCCTTCTCGAAATAAATCTTTTTAACGCAGCTATCAGAGCTTGTGAAGTTAAATCACTAATAAGTTCAAGATGTATAGCCTTTGTTACTAGACAAATGAAAATACAAACATAAATTTTGATTTCTGGACCTTTCCTTCCATATTTATTTTTGATTAAAAAGGGTCCAGACAAATCTACCCCAGTTGAATTAAATGTTTTATCTGGCGTTATTCTTTGTTTTGGCAAGTTTCCCATTTTTTGTACACATACTTTCGGATTTGCTTTAAAACAGACTAAACATCTGTGCACAATTTTTTTACAAAGATTTCTCCCATGAATGCAGGGGCGCGCCAGCATTGTCAGGCGCCTGTGTGCAGAGTTTCAGTTGGCGCCCTATATTATTATTATTTTTTTTTTAATCGTTTTATATCATTCAGCAAACCATAATTGAGTCTCGAACCTTAATAGTAATAAGTTTATTGAATGACTAATAAAAAGAGAAATGTATGAAATAAAATGAAATTTAAAAAGAAAGAGATAAAAAATCATCTTTCAGAAAGAGAAAAATATCTTATACAGGGAGTTGCATAAAACGAGTAAAATTGTGAAGTAAAATAGAGGAAACTAAAATAGGCAGATTTAGTGTTAATGTGGATGCAGAAATGCCGCGCTGAGGCAATAGATGGCATAGATGAGAGCTGTAAGTGTAAATGTTTCTATTTTTTTGGGTCTAATTTTTAAATAAATATTTAAACACAAAAAATATTCTTAGTAAACTAAACGTTTCCTGGCTTCACTACACCTTTTGCGAGTATTACACATACCATACTCATCCAAAATATCCATCTCTATCGATATTGTTACATAATGTCGATTTTCTTGCGTGAAAAAAGTAATTGTAAAGAAACAGGCAATTTCTTGTCGAAAGATACACTTTATTCAAGGATTATTCTCGAAAAAACCAGTAAATTATTGTACTCAAATTCATACCTCAAAAAGGTCGTAAAACAACGTTAAAAACACCACAGAGTAGAATTTCGCTCATTTAAGAATAGATATAAACCATTTAAACGGAAACGAACGTTCAGAATAGATGTCCGAATGCAATTGATCTTTGGGTGTGTCTCTCTGTTTGAATAATTTCTGTCGTGATTTGGCGAACTTTCGAGATTATTCTGCGCCAGAAGCCAGTTGACGAACCCAGAAAATTCCAGAAATCGGCTCTTATTGAAGGTAGAGCTTCTAAACTTCGGAAACACTAAACTATTACTTTTCACCAAGTTTGGTCGCCATGTCGCAAAATTCATCGCTAAGTTGCCAAGTCTGTATCCAAGGCTGACAATCACCTCCTATTCCACTCCCGTTAAAATTGAATGAACTGCTCTTTATTTGCACTTCAATTGTAAATCTCAAAAAATCATAGAACAACGTTAAATGCACCACACAGCAGAATTTCACACATTTAGGAATATATATAAATCGTTTAAACCGAAACAAACGTTCAGAACAGATGTCCAAATACAATTGATCTCTTTGAGAGTATGTCCTCTGTTTTTATAATCTTTGTCGTGATTTGGCGAACTTTCAAGGTTATGCTGCGCCAGAAGCCATATGATGAAACTAGGAAATTCCAGAACTCGGTTCTTATTGAAATCAGAGCTTCTAAACTTTGGAAACACTAAATTATTACTTCTCTCCAAGTTTGGTTGCCATTTCGTCGAATTCATCACTAAGTTGCAAAGTCTGTATCCAAGGCTAACACCTTCCACCCCACCCCCGTTAATAGGCACTAATTTAGGCCAAGCCCCCCCCCCCCCATATAAAATTATATGCAATTATGTGCAGGAGTTCCTCAGATACAGTCGCCACAAAATTTTTGTCACACATACAGACAGACATTTTCTAAAAATGGTGAAATCGTGTTCTGGACTTCGCAAAACATGTAAATCGACCGAAAACCGAGATTCAAAATTTTTACGAATCCAGTACTTTCTTCTATTGAATATAAAAGAAAGTAAAAAAATCTAGTGAAAGAAATTTTGCCCATTTTCATTATCTTAGTTTTTTATATAATTTGTGTGTAAATTTATATGTGTTTTTCCATATAGTAATAAGATACAAAAATCTGTTTTAAACTATTTTGTCGCTTCGTTTGTACGCATTAATTCACTAAGTGCAAATAATTTATTAAAACTATTATTCATTAAAATTATGTAACAGGGTGAATGCCAACGATTTTATCTTAGAGAAAACTAACACTAAATATCCAAAGAAAGACAGTTTTATTGTCTATTCATAGAATCTTAAAAAATGCGTATTTATAATGGTTATCTCGCATATCAGGTTTCGTACTGTTATATTATGTCATAGAAAGTTGGCATATAGCCTTCCCATTATCGAGGAAAATTGCAGTATAGCAGTGTTACCTGTTGGTCAGCTGACACCAATAATTGACAGGCATTAATTTATGTCAAGATGCATCTACATATAAATTTATATGCAACTTTGTGCAGTAGCTCCTGAGACAAAGCCTTCCCTTAAACTGCGGAAATCGCTGTACAGCAGCGTCACCTGTGGGCCAATAAGCATTCAAATTGAATCAGCATAATATCTCATAATGGCTTTTTCAGATATCAAGTTTTGTTTGATTATATGCAATAGAAACTGAGATATAGCCTCCCCTTAAATTGCGGAAATCCCTTTGTAGTAGCGCCACCTGTTGAGCGATGGACACAAAAAGTTGATAAGCACTAATTTAGGTCAAGGTGCATCTACATATAAATTTATATACAACTGTGAGCGGTAGTTTTGGAGATACAGTCGCCACAAAATTTTTGTCACACACACAGAGACACACAGACGGACAGACAGACATTTTCTTAAAAAGGGTCAAATCGTGTTCTAGACCTCTCAAAACGTGTAAATCCGTCGAAAACCGGAAGTCGAAAATTTTTACGAATCCGATACTTTCTTCTAATGAATACTGTAGAAAGTAAAAATTATGAAGTTTTAAAGTAGATTTTACGAACATTTAAACAGAAAATATTATTTAGTGAAATGTAATTCATTTGCTTGTGTTGTTGTGAATTCTATAATAATATATATCCATTTGATCCAAAATATCTTATACTATCGATTTAACTGCAAAATTTAAAAGTCTGTGTGATATCATTGTGGAGCGTAAAAATTTTTTCATCATTTTAAATTTAGAAAAAGATTATTTTGTCATAATTACCTGTAGCAACTGGAACAATCTCGAAAACAATTAATCTATACATAAAATTTATTCTTTGAGATAATTTGGAGTAAGATCACGCTTGGAAACATCTTTGTGGCCCTAATGGGGGGATTTCGTACCCGTTTCAATAGGTGTCGGATACATATGATATGAACAATTTACGCACTAAAATCCGTGACTATCCTATAAATTTTCCACGACAAATGTATCACTAAAAGGGGGGGGGGGTCTCAAATTTACCCTCTCTTTACGCCCTCCCCCCCCCCCAAATCAAAACTTACAAAGCACAAAAATGGGTGTTTGGAAATATCCTAAAGAAGACATCTTTGTTCAACATCTTTGTAGCATTTTTAGTAGAATTTTTTTGTACAATCCGGTAGGTACGAAATTTCCCCAAAAATCAATTTGTCACTTCCCTCCTCAAAATCAAAAATTCCAAAATCACAGATTTTTTTTTTCTTTTTAATTCACTCAAGTCTAGTCTGTCCATTTGCAATTTCCTCACCGTGAAGTAACTTAGAGCCGAGTTATGCTCACAAATGTGTTTTTTGCCTCCTTCCTCCCTTTGAAAGGGTGAGGGGGAATATCGTAATCTAAACAATGCACTTACCAAAATTCGTGACCAGAGCTCCTATAAATTTTCAGGACCAATTTAGCGCTAAAAAGGAGGCCTCGAATCTGCTCCCTCGTAATCTCCCCCCCCCCCCCCAATCGAAAATTACAAATACCAAAAATGAGTTTTTGGAAATATCCTAAAGAAGATGCATGGCTGTTCTCAACATCTTTGTATCATTTCTGGTAAATTTCCACTCAAATATCTGGAATTTGCGAAATTTCAGCCCCGAAAATCGATTTATTTCCTCCTCCCTTAAAAATCAAAAATTCCAAAGTCGTATACAATGATTTTTTTTTTTTTTTAAATTTTTTGTAGTCAAGTCTAGACTCCTCATGTGCAATTTCTTCACCATGAAGTAATTTTAAGCCAAGTTATACCTATAAACCTGTTTTTGCCTCCTGCTTCCCCAGGGCAGGAGGGGAAGTTTATAAAAGTTGATAGATATAATTTTAAGTTGGGTAATTCCTTCGAAGTGTCGTTGAATTCTGTCTAGCTATTCTCACGTGAAACCCAGACAAAAACGTTATAGACATGCAGACACAACGACCGCACGCACACACAGACACACACAACACACACACAGAGAGAGAGAGAGAGAGAAAATTTTCTGAAGTCAGATTTAGCTTTCACGATGCATGTACAGACAAAAGTCGGATTTTATTAATATAGATGTTACATCGATAATGCAAAAGGAAAAAATACTCTAAAATCTCCGGATCTATTAAATTTTCATTTTTCCAATCGAATTGTGTTAACTTTTGCTAACCTAAGCGGCTTTTTTCCGGCAGAAGTAGGGGGTGAGGGGAGAAGAGATTAAGGCGCACTTTTAAATTTCAATAGAATGCCTTGATATGTTAAAAAAGTCAAAGCAAATTTTGCTGTAGGTAGGCGCATCTTTACCCTTTCGCAAAAAACCTCTTAAACTATTTGAAGAACACAAGTTTTACTAATATATTTTTTAAGGCGCCTAATTTAGTCACTAGTCATATCTTTTCAGACCGGTATTATGAAATCAGATTTAATAAAGCAATATATATATTTCTTTTATTTCTTTTTTTCAAATAATCTGCCCTCGGCTGGCGCCTTTCTTTACCTGGCGCCTGTGTGCGCCGCACACTTCGCACACCGGGTCGGCGCGGCCCTGCATGAATGGGCCAATATTTTTGCCTAACCTGAAACAGAAGATGTTGGGGACCAATATGAAAATATTTTTCATGATAATATTTTACAATTAATTCCGTTAATTTATTTTTTGAAGGAAGTACATAAGGATGCTTAATCGAATAAGATAACTGCGAATTTTGCAGTCTCCCCCCTACCCTTATTAAACCATTGTCATCCAAAAATGGGGATAAATTAAAAATTTTACTTTTATGCGATACATTACCGCCACTTTTCAAGGCAGATATTTCATTAGGAAATTCCTCCTCCTGCAGCTGTTTCAGTAGGAAGTCTTCTGCCTTTGTCAGCTCTTCAGGCATCAGCGGTCCTTTCTTCTTTTCTAAAGGATTTCTTAGATTGTGAAGAAACCTGAAAAGAAAACTACATATACGTAATATTTTTAAAAATTTATTACTACGATTAATCAGATAGTTCAAAATAGTAAAGTCCTTTTTCAAATTTAGAGTCACTGCATTTTCAGATTTTAATTCAGGAGTGTAGTCTTCCTCATTTAGTTCTGAAAGGTCAATAAAAGATTGTTTGTTTTTCGGAAATTCAGGATCTTTCAGAAATTCAGCACCTGTCCACCATGTGGCGCTGTTTGTTAGGCTTTCAGCAGTCATCCCTCGAGACAACAGGTCAGCAGGATTTTCTTTACTTGCACAATGGAACCAAGAGTTAGGGTTTGTCAGGCTGGCAATTTCTTGAACACGGTTGGCGACAAACTGCTTCCATCGGGTTTTAGTACCCTTTATCCAGAAAAGCACTATCTGCGAATCAGTCCAGTGATATTCAACAGAAGGTCTTTTAAGGTTTACAGTATTTTTCACTTTGGTGATCAGACGAGCTGCGACCAGGGCACCCAATAATTCAAGGCGAGGTAGTGTAACACCGCTGAGGGGAGCTACACGGCTCTTGGAAGTCAAAAGTTTTACTGAAATACCATTTTCTGATTTTGTTCGTACATAAATGGCAGCGCCATATGCTTTTTTGCTAGCATCGCAAAAACTATGTAATTCAACTATATCTTCTGGGGAAGTGGCATCAAGGATGAATCTAGGGACTTCAAGCTCTTTTAACAAGGGTAATTCCGAACACCATTTCATCCACTCTTTTTCGATATTTGGTGATAATGATTCATCCCATTTGGTTTTAGTTGTCCAGATATCTTGAATGATAATTTTTGCTCTGACAGTGAATGGAGAAATTAACCCTAAGGGGTCGAAAATTCTCCCTACGGCTTGAAGAATGGTACGTTTTGTAATTTTATTTATGGATATAAAGTTCAACAAACTCTTGATATCTACAATCAAATTATCTTTATTAGTATCCCAAGATAGTCCCAAGATCTTTGTCTGATTTATACCTAAGCTGATGGTAGATTCTACAGGGTATGTATCAAATTTTTCGCTTTTCCACTGCTCTGTTAATTCGGTATCGTTACTTATCCATTTTCTAAGGGACATTCCTGCGGCTTCCATAATATATTTTGCACTTCGTGATAATTCAAGTGCTTCGTTAAAATCATTACCTCCAGAAATTAAGTCGTCTACGTAAAAACATTTATCTAAAAGTCGAACAGTAGCGGGAAATTCTTCTCTATACTTCTCAATGTGATGTCTAATAGTAGCAGCGAGTAAGAATGGACTTTAACACACCCCAAAATTAACTCGATTGAAACGATAAATCTGTAATTTGGGTTTTTTGTGTGCATGCGGTTCTTCATCACTCCAGAAAAAACGAACAGCGTCTTTATGTTCATCAGCGAGACAGATTTGTAGAAAGGCTTGTTTAATATCAGAACAAAATGCTATTTTGTTTAATCTAAAATTAATTAAAACATCCAAAAGATTCGGATTTAAATTTATCCCCTGCCATAGGCAATCATTCAGTGACAGCTGATTATTTTGATGACTCCCTGCATCAAATACGATTCTTGTTTTGGATGTTAAGCGACCTTCCTTTCTTACTGCCTGATGAGGCAAATAATAAATAGGTTTGTTTAAATTATTTTCTGCTGTACTGGGTTTAACTATTTCTATTATTTTTTGATTTACGTAATCACGAATAATCTCTCTATACTGTTCATATAATTCTCTATCATATTTAAAACGTCTCCATAAACTTAAAAATCGTTGTTTCGCTAACGTGTAATTATCGGAAAGTTCATTATAGGGTCTTCTAAAGGGCAAGTGTACAACGTAGCGTTTGTTTTTAAACTGAATCGTTTCATTAAAAATTTCTATAGCTTTATCACTTTCTTTTTGAATTGGATCGTCTCTTATTCCAATGCTTTCTAGATCGAAAAAGAGTTTAAGAGTGCTACTAAGGGAATCGTCTGACAAAACGAAACACTGTTTCGAATTATTCAGTTCTGTTTCTTCAACCTTTCCACACGCTAGCCATCCAAATTCGGTTTCCTTAAAAAACAAATCGTCATTTATTTTATAAGTATTATCCTTTAAAACTTTGAATAATATATCTGCACTGATTAACGCTTCTATTTCATTCGGTTCAAAAAATGTCTCGTCACTCAATTTCAAAAATTCTGGAATTTTTATGTCTGAAATGTTTAATTTATTGCATGGTGTAAGCCCAGTTATTTTATCTACAATCAAAAATTCTACTGGTTCACTAAAAGAACAATCTTCATTTGAAATAAAGGTATCTAATTTCCACTTAATATTTTGGGTCAATCCATTCAAACCTGAAACTGGAGTTTTTATTTTTTCTCTTTTAATTCCTAAACATTCACTCATCTTTTCAGTTAAAACGCACACATTTGAAGCGGAATCCAAAACGCATCTTATTTTTATTCTTTTTTTGTTTTCGCATTGAACATAAATATAAGCTGTCGAAAACAGAATACTTTTTCTATTTTCTTTTAAATATCTGCTATTATTACTCAAAACGGAAGCATTTAATTGCGCAACCCGTTTGTCTATATCTGGTAAGTTGGATGAATTTATTCCATCTGCGTCTGGAACCGGGGTTTTGGCGCCAGAAGAAAAACATATTAATCTGTTGTGCTTCATTCCGCAGGTGCATTTGAATTTCGATAAGCAATCATTTTTCTTATGGTTTTGCCTAAAACAAACCTCACAAAGCTTGTGAAGGCGTATTATACTTAATCTTTCGTTAATGTTTAATTTCAAAAATGCATCACATTTATAAATAGGGTGATAAGTATTTTTACAAACAACACAATTTTTGTTTTTATTTTCATGCATTAAAAGAGTTTTAGATTTGTTAATAGCCGGAAAGTTTTTGTTAGTATTTTTATTTCCGCTAGTCATATTCGTTCTATTAATAGATAATAAAACTGATTCTCGTTGTTCCAAAAATTTGATAAATTCTTCAAAGGTGGGAACATTTTTTGATTTATGGGATAACTCAAAATTCTTTCTAGATTCTCTGTCTAACTTTGCTACGAGAATATTTACAATGAAAACATCTGATAATTTATTTTGCTCATATTTCAGAACTTTCAAGGCACGCAGATTTTTCTGTATACAATCAATCATATTTCTTATCTCTTTGGGATTTTCTGTTTGAATTTTCTCAAAATTCAGAATATTTTGTACATGAATATCAACAATTAATCGCTCGTTATCATAGCGATTTTCTAATGCATTATATAATGATTCAAATGTATCAAAATTACTAACTAGATTTTTAGCGTCATATTTGAGACAAGATCTAAGATAATATAATTTCTGCGACTGATTAATATGAACATTATTGGTTATTAAATCACCAAATTGTTCTTTAAAAGAACTGAATTCCTCATATTTTCCTGAAAATTCAGGTAATACTAAAGGAGGAATTTGAGTTTTAATTTCAAAGTTATCTTGAGATGCATTTTCAGTCGCATTTATTTTTTTATGAGAATCAAATTTCTTATAAGAATTAATAAGAGTATTAATTCTTACCTCTAATTTTTCCAGACGTTCTTCACATGAGTCAAGGTCGTCATCTATGGTTGCTTGTTCAGCATCTTTCAAGTCTTGAATTTCGTAGTATTTTTGTCGTAATTCATCGATTTTTGTTTGTAGCAGTTCTATGTTCTTTAATTTCACTTTTAATTCCACTATATCTATATCGTAATTTTCGGCATTCGTGCCTTCTACATAGTTTTCAATTCTAGTTATCTTCCCTTTCAAGGAAGATTTCAATTTATTATTTTTATCCATAAGTCGCTTATTACAAGCTCCTTTCTCGACGGAGCCACTTTTTGTAGGAACTTAACTACAAATAACTAATTTTCGACGGACCATCTTCGTTGTTTTAATATTTTTAATTTGTACGATCACATACATCAAGTATTTACACTATTTACAACGAAGAATAAGATTTATAATAGGTAGAACATAAAATAATAATTGTGGGCGTCAATAAATTTAAAGTTCTTTGCCCACGTCCATTGTACTTGGCTTCTCATAGCCTTCTGCCGGTGATCCGCGACGGGGTGGCGCGCATGCGTCAACACCCATGTTACCATAATATATTCACACTTTTTGCAACCAATATTGCTAGATGATAATTAATAATCAGGATTTTAATTTTGTACTTATAAAAATTTTAGATAGAAAGGTCAAATTATTTTTTATAAGAGGGAAAAGTGACCAAGCCACAAATTGAACCCGTGCCCTTTGGCATTATCTACTAATGCTCTACCACTCAGTTAACCTGGTAGGCTTCTGCTTATGGGAGGAGGAGAAATTCCAACTGAACTGTGCTGCTCTAAAATGCAGTGTTCAAAATGGCTAGCAATTTTTTTTTTTTTTTTTTTTTACCCCTTCCTAAGTCTGTATCCCTTATTTAATGCATTATCTTGATAAAAACTAGCAATTTTACCAGCCAATCTAACGGCTCTTTTCATCAATAACTTCAACTCTTGGTTGTGAACTCGAACTTGGAAAGCATATAAAGTCAGGGTACAACTTTTCAGCAAAATTTGACGCGTTGCTTCTGCCATCTAGCAACATTTTTACTTTCAGACTTTTTAGCCGAAATCCACCAATCACAGATTATATGAAATCTTCGACGCTAGATGGCAGAATCAGCATGCCAAATGTAGAAATCCTTCAGTAAACCAGAGATAAGACAAGAGCTTAGTGCGCTTGCGCAGTGGACGGAAAAAAATGGCGGGCTGATTAAATTTCGTCCAAACTCTGGCAACCTGGATTCCTAACCTCGGCGCATACGCGCAGTATGGGCTATTTATTTGTATGCTTCATAAGTGGTTTTGTTTGAAGGTGTTCTAGTGCAGTGGCCGCCAAGTCTACGTTGGCGCTGCAGCCTTCCCTCAGGCGGTCGAAAGTAGCTTTGGACGAATCAGGATTCATTGCCAGTATTGTCGTATCTCTAGTTCACTGAAGGATTTCTAGCCAAATGTAGAGACTCTACATGAGAGACTGGACATTTACTCGCCGGTCGATCCGCCATGTTTGTTCAGGCTGTTGTATATGATACCATTACGTTATTAAAATATCTTAAATGACTATGTGTAGTGTACGGTTGTCTAAATATAGAAACCACTTTCCCGTGATTTTGATTAAGAGAAAAGTGTCAAACTCTGGTAAAAGTGTATTATGTTTTACGCCGATTGAGTGATCATTAAACAAACGTCCGCAATTTTTGTTCAATATCCAGTCTCTCTCTATTGTGGGTCGCTAGCCAAATGTTCTTGGAAAGCTGCTACACCCTGTCTTTAGCCGCCTTTCAAGTTTTTGCGTTGAACCGGGAGTTGAAGTTAATGGTGAATACGGCTGTTAGTGAAAAGGCAAAACTGTTGCCTTTTTTGGACAATCCTGTTCAATTACCGATACGCAAAAAATTTGCAATAAATGCCTCTATGACAGTATCAGAATTTTCCTCTAAATTTCAATATCTCTAAATACAGGAAAACTCTTGATCTCCAAGTCCTAAAATCTCATTGACTTTTCTCTACATTTTGTAATACATCCACTGCTAGCAGTCATACCTTATGTTATTCCACAGAAAAATTTGTTATGAGAATTATACATTAACTAATATATTTTTTAAATTCTCCTTTCACAATTAGAAAATTCATAACTATTAAAATTATTTATTGGAGCTAAAATGAAATTTTAATTTATTTGTCTTGAATGATTTTTTTTTTTTTCTTGGCATTTCGCTCATTGCTTCTGGCCCATTGAATAAAAGAAAACTGGGCTTTGGAAAGTTAGGTCTGCCTGCATTCATCCTTGTAGTCTGATGGTTAAGTTTCAACAAAGCAACAACCTGATAGATGACTTGATTTACATTGTGCTGTAATTAAAGTGGAATTCAGGGGGGAAAATTATTTTAGGATGTTTTTATTTTTTGTTAAATGGGTTGATCTAGGTTTTAGTCTTGTCTATTTCCTGAAAAATAATCATCATATAAAATATTCCATTTTAGCAATCACGCTATATAATGTTCGATATCAAGTTAAGAATATTTCATTAAACCAAGTATGCACAAGTCATTTGAAATAATACTAAAAATGTGAAGTTTTTATAAAAGGATCATTTTTATATACAGTAGAGCGCCGATTATCCGGATCGGTCGGGACCAAGGCCGATCTGGTTAACGAAAAATCCGGATAATTGGACAACTTATAAAACGGCCAAGTCAATGCTTTTAGGTAACTTCCCTTCACACTTTTTCCGGGCTAAGAACTGACAATTGTAGTAGTGCCTATTTAGCATATTACAAATGGTGTGCTTAAAAGTTAATTTTTTAAATTTTATTTTCTATAAAAATGGTAAACATTTTTACATAAAAGCTCGGTTCGAGTCGAAAAGTTCGATTGTCCTTTATCGCCAAATGGATAGAATTTCCGGGAAGAACATTCGCCGTCCCCTCATGAGGCGCGATACAATTGATACTGCATTAAAGGATTTCGGCAGTCTTCAGAAAATCTAAAAATAAAAACTGATTTTCTTTTTTCTTTTTTTTCCCTTGATCGATCCGGTTAATTGGATATTCCGGTTAATCGGCGCTCTACTGTACCAAAATTTTGTGAAAGGACCGCTTTTATGAATTTGCACTTTGTGAAGGAACCCATTTCATAAATTTTAATTTTTTGAAAGGACAAATAACAGGCTCAAATAACAGACATGGGTCATTTTCTGACTTAGGACTTGACCCACTGCTTTATGTATTTAGTACTAAGAATGCGTTTCTTTCAACGATCTCTCCAAGGGGCAATGCAACTCGACAGTGTATCTTCTTAAGGGAACTTAGCACTTTTGACAGCACCACTGAAGTAAGTTTCATACAAAAACTTATATTTCCATTTAATATTTATAAACTGAACCGTATCAGGTTTGTTCAATAAAATATATATTCCGGTACCAATTCCTATAGTTTTCGATATATATTTTTTAAATATTTGAAATCTTTAAATTACATTTTCTCAGCTTGCAATTTTTTATGAATTCATGATCTTCAAACTACTAAACTTCTACAGATATTTAAGAAAATACCTTTTTTTTTTTGTGTGTGTGTGTTTAGCGGAACCTACTTGAAAGAATTAACGATGGGTTTTGAAATTTATTAATCAGTTCTGAGAAAAAAATTTAAAAATATAAAAAACATGATTTTTGTTACATTTTTATTTTTAATATTTTTTCGTTTAAAGATATTGCAAAATCCATCCCTAATTCTTTTAAATAGGTTATATTAAACATCCAAAAAAATTAAGTCTTTTCTTAAATATATCTAGAAGTTTTAGCATTTTGAAGATCATGAACTCATGAAAAAATGCAAACTGAGAAAGATTTCAAATCTGCAAAAATAAATAAATAAATAAATATCAAAAACCATTAGAATCGTTGCCTTAATATATATTTTATTGAACAAACAAATATACTTCAAATTATAAACATTAAATGGAAATGCAAGTTTTGTATGAAAACTACTTCAGTGGTGTCAAGTCCCCTTAATATAATAATAAAGCTTTTATTCTGAAAACATGCGGTGATAAAATTTGAGTTTGCAGTGAGTTTACTCATATATAGTATGTTTATAAATAGGCATTTTTATTTTTTTCCTAACAGTAACGTTGAATGAGATGCATCATGAATTATGTTCACAATTTTTAATAACAAAAACTGTTTTTATTTATAATTCAGACTGTTTCGATTCAATTTAACCCACGTTAATTTTATTTAGTGCTATTGTGTTTGTCTACATAACAGTAAAATTAGTGAAAATTATTTACTAATAATTCCTTATTAAAAAATTAATTAATTTACTAATTAATTAATTACTAATAATTCAACTGTCAAAATGCTTTATCTATCTAGTCTATTGGGGTAGCAAGACTCCATAGGAGGCACTATACCAGAGCAACTCTTTCTTGACAACGGAAAATGAGTACTGAAGTACTGAAACAATTTAAAGAACAAAATTATTACAAAACACAATTAATTGGATCTAAAAATACATGAAATTTAATAACACACAGAGAAAAAAGAAATAGGCATTGCTTGATGCTCTGACCACAGACATTAACTTCAAAATACATGAATTTTGATAATGCAGCAATAAGTAAAAAGTTACTTCCTTAGATTTTATTATGTACATTTAGGTACTTCATAATTTTCATGGCACATCACCATTTAATTTCTATGTGTGAGATATTTCCTGCTTTGAAAACAGCCTTCCACCTCCCCCTAATGCAGGGATTAGATTGATCCTTGCAATCCCATTCAATGCAATGCATTCTACTCGCCTTGATCCCTAGTGTAGATACAATCACTTTAAATCTATGCACTACCAAACCAACATTCAAAATTATCATTTACTGCCCTTTCCTATGGCAGAATTCAAGTGACTAAGCGATATTGCCACAGAAAGGAAATCGCCCCATACAGAAAGATTTCTTCATAAAATTTAAAGATATTCCTGTATTTCAGTAGAAAACAAGCCGGTGTCTTATTTAAGAATTCTACTAAAGTATATTGATAACATTGGTATTTTTATAATTAAATGTATGTATCATGTGCAAATTGGATATGTTATTACAGTAGATTTTTTTAATGCACATCTTGGGACCATAAGTAGAGTACATTTTAGAATTTTGCATTATACAGATTATTGTACACACAAAATTTACCCCTAGTAAACACAGCCAAATATGCCTAAAACTCGTGGAATAGTTTCAAAACAAAAATGTTTTTATAATATCCACTTAAATGATATTTAAAATTTACATAAACTATATAATTACAATGGTTATACATGAAATGCACAATACTTAAAATTGCTTTTTAAAACCATTTATCAGTGATAATTTATTTCTGCAGCTATGTTGAATTTTGATAACACTGCTCTGCATGAAAATCGGCCCCAACACCGTTCCTGCAAATTCTTATGTAAAATGACCTCCTGAATCCAAAAATGATGTCCATTTTGCCCCATCACCCAACATTTTTTTTTGGGAGCCCCCCCTTCCCCTCTTAAAAAAAAAAAAAAAAAAAAAAAAAAAAAATCATTGTTTCGTACTTTTATAGCTGAGTTTTATTTGGAGAGGGTGAAAGAATTATTTTAACTGTCACTGTTAGATAAATTCTGAGGGGCTACAGAAGTGAAAAATTCTAAAACATGAATATTTGTAGAAAGGGGGAAACTTAAGGGGAGGGGAGGTCACCACTAAAATTATAAATTAAATTTATTATATTTTACTAATCTATTATTTATTATACATTATATTTTTGTTTTTAAGTGTTAAAATAATTATTTTCCACCCTCCAAATCAAATTCATGGCCATACAATTTCAAAACAGTGACAAAAATTGGGGGAGGGGGGTGGCGTCCCGACAAAACGGTGGATTATTGGGTAAAATGGTGATCATATTTAGATGCAGGAGGTCATTTTACATAAAAATTAGCAGGAATGATATCGGGGTTCAATTTTTTTTTTTTTTTTTTTTAGCAGCGCAGTGCAATAGACAAATTTCAGGATAAATTATACAATTTTCTGTTTTGAAAAATTTTAAATGATTTATTTATAAGGAAACACTTTCAAATGTTCAATTTTTTTTTCTCAGCATTTTAATCTGTACCAGAATGGCTAATTTGCTTTAAGGTTCGTCACCCCTAAAATCTGCACCAGTAGTAGTCACCCTCTTAAAAGAAGTGTTAAAATAAGCGTTTAATAACCTGTATGAATTTGAATCAACCTACACTAGATTCTCCAAAACCACCTGCTTCTTATCACACAAAAAGTTTGATTTCAAGTGTTGGGGAATAGTGGGGAGGGGGGGGGGGCAAAATAAGGGAAGTATGCATTAAATGACAATTGGAATGAGTCAATGTAAAGCAAACGACTAAGGAAAGAGGTATAAATTTCTTGATATATTTTGTTGTTTGCAAAATTTGATATTGCTCATAAAGTATTCTATGAAATGTTTATGAAATGTAGAATATGATTTATGTGTGACATTTTAAAATTTAGCATATTATAAAGATTTTTAAGGTATGACAACTACTGGTGCATATATTTTGCACATTTTACCAGTGTTCGTCATCCCTGACGAACACTGGTGTTTAACAATTTTGATAACTGGGTAACTTTTTTTTTTTTAAATATTATATTTCCGTTTAGAATTATGATGGTATAATTTTTACTTTAATTGGACTACCGGCACCAGTAGTCGCCAGGGGTATTCGCAAATGTAAACAAACGTATTTTTATCCAAAGAACGTGACCTGTATTGCACTTTTAACTTTTGTCTAACTTGTTTAAATAAAATAGATCATGGTAACTTTAATTTACTAAGACTGACTTTAAACAACCTACAATTTTCCATTGTATTTTGCTGGAAAAATTAAACAATGGCACATAAACATATTTAGTTATAAAGAGCCTTTTCTAGTTTTCTGCTATGTATTTTAAAAAAATGGACATGATTACTCTATACATCTGTGTAATGTATTTAAAATTTTTATCATGTCATGCTTTTGTGAAGATTATTTAAGTGATGTTTTAAAGTTCCTTCATACTAATTAGTTAAACTGTAAATATTATTTAAGCACTTTATATGTTTATAAGTTTTTTTAATGGTCGTGATTAATTAATTTTATTTCATATATATTTCAAAAGTGATAAAATACAAAGGCTTTTTATTATGTTAAATACAGATGAATAAGAATTTAAGTAGAAAATATTAAACATAAAAACATTTCTTAAGAAACAAACGAAATATATAAATGAATCTTTTAATTGAAAAAACTAAGTATGTAGTGTATCTTGAGTATATATTTAGGAGAATGGAAAATAGTTAAAATGTTGATCAAAATTACCCTGATTGACTGTTGTTCTTAAATAATTAAAATTGTAAGATGCAGATCCATAATATTTTATAACATTAGCTTGATATGTAGAATAATATGTAATTATAAATAAAACTGGCAGGCTTTGCCCTCTTCGCTGGTCCCTATATTTAAAATAAAAGCTCAAAAATTCCATATCATTATCAATAATTAAAAAAAAAAAAAACTTTGAAATCAATTGAAACTGCAGTTAAAGTTCTCGCTGCCACCTGTGATAGCTTTCCGGCCCGCAATATGATGATTGGCTTCCACTACCTTCAGCATCGACTTATCTGCTTTTTATACCCGCTCCCTCACGAGTAAATTTAGAAGTTTCGTGAAATCTCATCAAAGTGCATATTGTGTACACTTAACCAACACCCACAAATCAAAACTTGCCTTTCTGAGGTAATTTGGAGTAGAGCTAAAGTTAAAAACATGTTTTTGGTCTGCCTGCCTGCGGGGGGGGGGGGGGGGTAATTTTGCAAAATTGCCTTATAATGCATGTTGGGTACACTTAACCAACCAACCAACACATTAAAAAAATCTCATTTCTGAAATAATTTGGAGCAGAGTTAAGCTTGAAAACATTTCTTTTTGCCACCCGCACATAAAAGGGAGGGGGGGGGGGTTAGGATGAGGGATTTTCCCAAAATCTCCTTATACTAGGTGTTGGATACATATGCCCAACTCACACATCAAATATCACCTTTATAAGATAATTAGACTTATGCATGAAAATATGTTTTTGCTCCCCTTTCCCAAGATTTGGTAGGAAAGAATTACGTAAAATCCCATTATAGTGTGTGGTTGTATACGCATAACCAATTGACCCATCAAAAAATTGCTTTCCTGACATAATTTGGAGCAGAATTACTCTTGAAGATGTGTTTTTACATACACCTCACACTTAATGAGGGAGGAGAAGCAAAAGATTTTGCAAAATTCCTTTATAGTGTTTGTCAGATACGCATAACCAACCCATATGTTAAAAAATAAAAAAAAGAAATCTTACTGCGATAATTTGGAGCAAAGTTACACTTGGAAACGAGTTTATTACCCCCTCCCATGCAACTTACCCTCTGCTTTATGTAAAGATATATTTGAGGACGAATAAAATTTTGAGGACTATTCTTAACCCGTTAGTAGTCGCTATCGACAGCGCCACCTATTACAAATTGCGAACTTTTTATTTAACTGCCACCAATAATTTTAAGAAGTGATGTGATGGACGTTAAATCGATTTTATTCGCGTTTTATGTATATCAAATGACACTTCTAAAATTTTTTGGTGGCTATTGAATAAAAAAATCTGGAAAAACTGAAGGATGGGCGGCAAATCGACCAACTAGCGACTACTAACGGGTTAAAAGCAAACAATTTTCAAATTATTTTGCATATGAATTTACATGTTTCATTTGCAAAACTGTGCTCAATAGTTTGAATTTTACCATTTTATGTTTTGTGTTTTATACCCTAAGAATGGATTTAGGATCGAAGTATATGCTAAAGATGTTTTGTTTCATTAAATTTTGTAAAAGCACAATTAAAATCAAATTATTCAGCAAATTGTTACTTTTATTTACATGATGATCACTGGTACAAACACCTGATGACTACTGGTAAAATTCATTTTTCAAGTGACGAACACTGGTGCATTTTTATAGGTTCAATTCTTATTTTTTTTTTTTTTTTTTAATTTGGCTTAATGTATTGAAAAATTGAAAGTAACAACAACTAGAAAAGTCAGTGTATAAAATAAACCAAAGTATATTGATACATTAATACCACAAAAAAAAAAATTTAAAAATAAGGCCTTAAGAGTAACGAGCACTGGTGTCGTTACCTTCAATGAAAAGGAGGAGGAAAAATCATTCTTAATATCTTGTGTTAAAAATTTTAGATTCATCTGTTGCTGAAAATCTGTAACGTGCATTATGTTTTTGTTGTGCATAAATCTAGCATCTTTAAGACACACTTTTTTTTTTTTTATTAAAACTTTAAATTAAGAACAAAAAAATGAAAATCAGTGTCTTAAACTTAGAGTCAAAATTTCTACAATGAAGGAGTCTCTTAAAAAAAAAATTCAATATTTAAATTTGATAAGTTATGCATTTCATAGATCACTGTGTTATATAAACTGCATTATAAAGATCTTCAACTGTGTTAAACAATATGGTCTTGCGAAAACTTTTGTGCTAATACAAAGTAAATACAACAAACCTTCTGCTTTTTTTTTTTTTTTCACAAACCCACCCAACCATCCAGCCTTACACCACCACCCCACCTCCGTAATCAAACATCTGCCCACCCAACCGCCACCTTTTTTATTGTCTTTTATTATTTTATAATTTTTTTGTTGATATACACAAAAGTGTACACAGCTTTTTTTTTTTTTTTTTTCTTTTTTTGTACTGACAGAGACATGGTTAAGGATATAAAATACAAAGTTTTTAGGAAAACCCATTTTAGCAGTGACTGTGATCAGGTTATTAATATTCTTGTTTTTAAACTTCGCAGAACATAAATGATTAATTCGAAATAAATGGTTAATGATGATGTTTCTAAATACCGAAAGATGCAGACATGAATTAAAATGTGTAAATAAGTTTACTTTAAAACTAAAATCTTGCCGTTTGTCATAGATATCTGTGTAAATTTTATTACCATCGATGATTATTTTGAGATCTAAAAAGTTAATTGATTGATTAGTTAGAGTATTTTGAGTTAGCTTTAAATTAGGTGGATAATTGAAGAAAAAGTCATTTTGTGAGTGCTTGTTGAGATAAAATACAATAATATCATCGATGTAACGATAAAATCCAACATCTTCATTGCAAATCTGCTTTTCATAATAATAAAGTACTGGAGCTACAACCTCCTTGTGGGATGCCTAATTGTTGCAAATAGATATCGTTGTTGTGGAAGATATAATTATTATGGATAACAAGAGTTGACAAGATGTTCATAACAAGAACGAATTTCAACAAAATTTTACAAAACTTTCAGAAAACTTGACAAAACATTACAGAATCGTTATTCTAAAACATAAAATTCACATATTTAATTTTTGCTCAGATAGGTGTATTTGTAGTAAGGTTTTTTTTTTACTGTGTATACACAATATATACTTTAAATATTCAGTATTTTTCTGTTATTTTACCCATTCAGTCATATTACCAAATATTCAGTTCAACCAAATTTATAAAAATTAAATTTTTTCTTTTATGTTACATAGGTTGAAAGCTGGATATATTGGGCAACTTATGTCAAAAGCTCACTTAAATAGAATAAAAATTAAATAAACTGTAAAAGAATGAACAAGATGAGTTATTTTTCAGAATTGAAATTTCGTAAGGGGTTTTTCCATATGCCACAAATTTAAGTTGAAGATCCAATTATTTTAACCATGTTTCAAAACTGATTTCGTAAAAAAACCCTTATAGACTTGTATAAGGACTTGTGTATAGACTTGTACTAATATAATTTTATTTAGTTGCTAAGATTGGTGAGTTCATAAGAAGTTTTTCATAAAAAAAAAAACTTTTGAAACATGAGTGAAATAATCGGATCTCCAAATTAAACACATGGCATGTGAAAAATCCCCTATGAAATTCTAGCTCTGAAAAATATCTAAAATCTTACTCATTCTTTTGCAATAATTTGCTTATTTTTTTATTTATTCAAATGAACTTTTGACATAAGGTTGTCCAATATCTAGCTTTCAACCTACGTAACAAAAAAAAAAAAAAAAAAAAAAAAATGTACATATAGTAAATGAAATTATGTTTTAAAGTTACAAGTCATTTGTAGCATTTTATGACACAGGGTAATAAAAATATTTGTATTTTTCTTCAACTTGTGTTTGATCAACTAATTGCACTAATGACTAAATAAATAATAGAAAATATGAATTTGTAAATATTCTTTGCATGTCTAAAGTTCAAGGTCATTTTGTTCAGTATTTTTCTTTTAAAAAATAGAAATAATGTAAAAAAAGAAAAAAAAAAAAAGAAGAAGAAGAAGAATTTGGCCAATACTTTAATATAAAATGTACTGAACATCCTGAAAATTCAGAAAGCTATACATAAAATATGCTGTTTTTTAAGTGAATAAAATTGATTTTTTTTTTTTTTTTGATAGAAATATTCACTAACCAATGTTTCCGCCATAAGTCAATTTCACTTAAATACATAAAGATCCATTAATGCTTATAAATCAAATGAAGGAAAATACATCATATAGAGTGATAAATTTATTTTGTAAATTACAATACATATACATTGCAAATATTTCTTAAATAAATCATTGGTTTCGTAATTCAGTATAATTATCCATTGATATAATGAAGGTAGTAATTTGTGATATCCTGTTATTAAAAATTAATTTTAGTCACCAATAAGTAAAAAACAGCTCATTTTTTAAAATTTTAACGATATTTGATAAGTCTTTTGATATGAGTTGATTTATATATTTAACTATCCAATCATCTAAAAGAAAAAAAATAATCCACATATTCATTAAAACACTTTTCACACAAAATACTCATTTTATGAAATACATAATATATATCTGTAAACACAGAGAGGTTATAATTAAACTTCCCCTATAAACTGCTTCCTACAGCACAAAAGGGTGAACGGAATGTAATGAAATTTGGTATATAGACTGGACACGAGATGTGTGCATGGAATTTCGAAAAAAAAAAGTTTAAAAATGTCCACCAGAGGGCGCCTTTTCTGGAAAAACATTAAATTTAACACAATAAACGACCAAAACGAAATACAGAAACAATATTAACAATCCAGAACAAGAATTATGAGTAATAAAATGTAAAACCGGGAAAAGCTGTCAGTTCTAAGAAAAAAATGCCAAGATTAGCATGCTTGCGAAGAGGAAGCTTCATGCAAAACAGGTATTACTTAATATGGTTCAATGACAAGGTGATCAGAAACTAGTCAATAAATGTTAATATTGTTTCTGTATTCCATTTTGGTTGTTCATTGTGTTGAATTTAAATGTTTTTCTGAAAATAAAACACCCTCTGGTGGACATTTTGGAACTTTTTTTTTCCCGAAATTCTGTGAGCGCATTTTGTGTAGATGCTTAACTAGCCAAAGTGCTGCCCGGGACGGATGTTTATTTTGCCACCCCTTAAAAAGTCTAAAAATACTTTAAAATGCCAAAAACTGGATAATGCAGGTATATATGTTGGTATTTATACTAATAAATGAATATGTCTTTGCATTTGCGCATCTGCCTGTGCAACTATAGTGCATGTAAACATCCAGACATCGCAGAACAATAAAATTTGGCAATCGGGGATATCGGAGAATAGTGGGGAATGCAACATAAAAAGAAAAATTATAACTTTGTTTAATGTTTAATGCAAACTTTAAATTTTCACATTTGATGCTTTTTTGCTAGACTTCTATATGACATATGTTTCAAATTTCAGAAATTTCTATTATATTTAAAATATTTTTTAATGCAACTCACTCAGTCACATATTACAGACATTTTAACCAAATACATTTTAAAATATTTTCATCAAAGCATTAGCAAAAATTTTCAGTGTATTATCAATACATTACATTAGGGCTGTTGTTTAATACAACATGATCAGTTAGGCACACCAGCAAATGGGTGTACGCTCTGCCAGCAAATAGATTGTATATGTCTGACTTGGGTAAAAAGTTCTGCAGGTTTCTGTAAATGGGAGTTTTCCGCATTTTGAAATTTTAGGGGTCACAAATAGCTTGATGATTTTTGTCATGATCAGAACTGTTAAGAGCATTTGAAGCTTTTACTTTTGTTTTTATCTATAGTAAATAATTTTACTGATACAGCTTTTTTTTTTTCTAGCAGTATATAAATCTGGTGTTTAATGTAATGAGTTACGGGGACCAATAAGTGTTTGTTTGTATGGTGGGTGAATGAATAATTTCTAAATGTTTGCTCATATTGAAGGTACCACAGACGACTGCAAGTGGGAATTTGCCGCAATCAAAATTTTGAAGGATCGCTAACAAAATGGTAATGTTTACTACAGTTGGAATAGTTTAATGAAAAACATTGTATTGAAAGTGAAACAGTCTAAACTCAATAGATTTGCTACAGTCAGAATTTTCAAGTGTTGCGAACAAGTTGGTTGCCGAAAGCGAATAGTGCAAGAGAAAATAAAATGTGTGAAGATTTACACTGCACAGATTTATATAACGAAGATGTGTGTAAAAACTATCTATTTGCGACTGGAATTTACATGCCTTTCTCTTCATAAACTCTTGAATCAACAGACCAAAATCAATTTTTTTCCGTAAAGTATAAAATATTGCTCTATATGTAATATAAATATATTAGTCAACCTTTTTCGGCTAATTCCAGATCTAGACCATAAGTACATTTTGATGAGCTTTAATTCTGAAAAGGATTGTTGAACCAATCAACACTAATTGCATTAGATATGAAGACTTTTAAAAGCATTACAATATTCGACAATGAATCAGTAAAACTAAAGTGCTGGATAAACTGAAGAACTTGAAAAGACCTTTTTATATCTTCAGTATCATCAGCAATTAAATAATTTTGAATCGCTCACTTTTAATATTTTCATCAAAAGCATCTACATCAACAATAGTCTTTATTTGATAAATTGTACCAAATTAGAAAAATGTATTCTTTTGAGTTATCATACTGTCTTTAGAATCTAGGGTCGATTTCTTCAACCAGTCTATCTGTCACTGAATCCTTTTATCCTCTTAGTTCAACCTCGTAAGATAAAGCGGTATCAACAAATTCTTAATTGCTCATACCTTTTCTTTTTGCAAACATAATGTTCTGTATTGATTATTAAAACAAATTTTCGTTAAATAAATCAATGCATCACCTGCTGTTTTGTCTTTTTACTGTTGCCTAAGCACATGGATGTTCAAATCATCTCACTAATATTGTTTATTTATAGGTATGGCAAAGGAAAATGCAAAGGACTGAATGATAAAGATTTTGTGAATTTTCTCATTTCAAAAATTGACTTTACTGTTGTACCATGGCATTCCATTAGTCATAAAGAGAAATTGTACACAGAGAGGCCAATTACTACAGTTTGTTCGTAGTTTTTATGGAAATACGGCAATAATTACGGCCTTACTGACAACATATAAAAATTACGGATTATACATTTTTAAAAAAGTCGCGGATATCGTTCGTTAAAAAAAATGAAACCCTATTTACGATCGACGATCAAACGTACGACGGAAGCCTTCTGATTCCCAATCTTTCTGCATCCACAACATAAATGTCAATATTCACTTTAAATTTGCTTTATAAGATTCTAGGAACTATGAAGAAATAGAATTGTTGGATATTTCTTGCTAAAGTAATTTTTTTCACCCCCCCTCTTTTCTTATGTCCAACTACTAGCGATAGTCAATTAAAAGCTCTACAGAAGCCTTTTGTTTCCCAGTCTTTCTCCATCAGCAATATGAATGTCAATATTAATTTTAAAATTCTTTTATTAAGTTCTAGAACCTATAAAGGAGTAGAATGGTTTCATTTCTCAAACATCTATTTATATTTTGACCCCCCCCCCCCCCCCCTCCTTCCCATCTGCAGCTAGTGATCAAGAAATGTCTATTTACAGTAAACAAATATTGCATGCATAAGATAACCAAATTTGTTTAGAGTATATCAATAAATTGAGTTTATATTTTCTTCATCTATTTATTTATTTATTAAGGTCAAGTTTTATTTATAATTTAAAAAAATAAATGGCAAAAAGAACTTATTAGTTTAATGCATAAAAATAAATCATTTTTGAGTGTTTAACATTTAAAATATTTTTTTTCAATTTGAACTTAAATTTACATGAGTTAAGACCGACTTACCAGACTACTGACAAGTACCCAAAACTACTGAAAATTTTCTAGTCTACTACTGAAAATTGTTCTACAAGGTTGGCATCTCTGTGTCCATATATAGTGCAAAAAAATAAATAATATTAGTAAAATACTTTGTTTGTAATATGCTTAAATCCACGAAGATTTAATTTAATGAATAAATATGTCTGGCCGTTTACATCTAATTTTCAATTATCAATTCTTCATAGCATTTGAATTTCTTCTGTGGGAGCACCATACACTTATTTATTTATTTATTGAGAGAGAGCCAAGATTATTTCTGTCATGCTATCTTAAATTTTATTTTAACAGCAAAATGTATAAAATCTATTATTTCCGCAATTGTAACATGTTTAGATATTCGAATTTTAAAACAAAAAATATTAAATATGCTAAAGTTTTAAATTAATAATAAAATTTTAAATTTAGGAAAGTTTTGAAACAGGGTGTCGACAATCAAAAAATTTCTTATTTTCTGGTAGGTTTATCCTTTTTTAACTGATAATTAACAAGTCAAGAAGCAGGTAAATGTCTGAATTACTCCCCTGCTCTCCCTCCTGAAAGTCGGCTCCGTGGCGTTTCAGTTGTATCAGATTTACTTTCCCGGGCATCGATCACTTAATACCTCTTTCAATAAGTTTTCTCTAGCAAACTCTGCAATACACTTTGAGGGAAAAAAAAAAAAATCAAATCAAAGTTTTATGAAATAATAAGATAATAAAAATATTCTTTATAGAAAATATTTTCTATAAAAATATATCAAAAATTTTTATAGAATCTTTATAATTTCATAGAAAAATATTTTTTAAATTCAAGTTATATGTTTGAGAGAGCGTTGAAGTTGAATTTTCAAGTATACTTTTAATGGAAATTACCAAAATGCCACCCCCAAAATCATGCTGCCTGGGGCGGACCGCCCCATCCTTGTTACGACAGTGGCTGTTTATAGGGAAAGTTTAATTATAACCACTCTGTATGTATTCTGATTGCAGTTTGTTATTTTTGAAGTATTTTTTCACTTTCTCTGAAAGTGGCGATGAAAGCTCTGACTACTATAAAAAAAAGTTTTTTTTTTTTTTATCAGTTTTTGAAAAACTGCTTTTAACTTTTTAATTTGACATGCTATTCTTACACAAATGTATGCATTGGAAAAATGTACAGTGTTTATATTTGCTAAAGTTATGGTTCATTTTCTTTTTTTAATGATACACAGTGATTACAAATACTTTTTCTTTTACTCAGTTTGTTGCTAGTCCTCTAATAATTGAAATAACCAAACCTGCACTGAAAAAGATGGCGCTGACCTTACCTTTTACATCTCTGAAATTTACAAACATTTCATTAAACGGGTAATTTATAAATTGAAAAAAAAAATCTTCATTTGTAAACCTTGTGCTTCTAAACATCAGTGTATGTATGATGACAATCAATGCTCCTTGCATAGACCATTTAATTAATACTCATTCTCCTAAAATAAGCAAAAAGTCTAAATACATTTTAGTATATTTGTCATATTCATTCAAGTATTCATTTTCAACAATATCATAGGAAGCCACTTTGGCTATCTAAATGAACTTATAGGGTAAGTGCACCAGTGATTGACACTTTTAGAGCAATTTCTGATGTTTTTAATGTTCTAGTTATCAGAAAATATTTTTAGAAATCTTAAGTTAGTACATATGACATGAGACATTCAGAACCACATATATGTTAAAATATATACATTTGATAACAATTTTTTTTTAATTAATTTGTATTTGACACCTATTCAATGTTCCAGTAATTGACACTGCCAGTTTTTCCTTTTATCAGTAATTGTCCCCCTATGTTCCAGTGTTTGACACTGCTAGTTATTCATTTTACTAGTTATTAGCAACCTATGCTCCAGTGTAGAGTCCTGCACAGGTCGGGTTTTACCCGACCCGAACCTGACAGATGAATTTTAAATCAACCAGAAACCCGAACTGGACAAAAAAAATTTCATCAACCCGAAAACCGACCCGAACCCGCAACAGAGAATGTTTTGCGACCCGCACTCGACTTTTCTAACCCGAACCCGAAAAATAAATCAACATTACTTATTCATCTAAAAATCATGCAAAACAAGGTAAAATGATATAACATCATATAAAGTAAATATTCATTGTCACACAGTTGGTAAATTATAAAAAAACTAATATGATGTGGCCACCACAAGAATATCTTTTATATTTTCCTGTCAAATTCACTAAGTGCGAATAATTTATTAAAAATAATATTGAAAATATTTAACACGATGAATGCAAATGATTTTCATCTTAGGGAAATCTAACACTAAATATCCAAAGAGAAACAGTTTTGTCGTCTACAAATAACATCTTAAAAAATGCGTTTTTATAATGGTTACCTTAGATATCAAGTTTCGTACAGTTATATGGCATAGACGTTGAGATATAGCCATCCCGTTATCGATGAAATTTTCAATATAGCAGCGTCACCTATTGGCTGATAAGTATCCAGTCAGCAGAATGTCTCATAATGGCCTTCTCACATGTCAAGTTTTGCTTGATGATACATAATAGAACCTGTAATATAACTTTCCTTTAATTTGTGGAAATCGCTCTGTAGAAGCGACATTGACTATTGAATGGTTTACACTAAAAGTTCACAGGCGCTAATATATGTTAAAGTGCACAAACTACAAATTTATATGCAATTCTATGCAGTAGTTCTTGAGATATAGCTTTTCCTTAAATTGCAGAAATCGCAGTATAACAGCGCCACCTGTTGGCTGATAGGCATTCAAATTGAATCAGTACAATATCTCATATTGGTCTTCTCACATATCAAGTTTTGTTGGATCATACGCAACAGAACCTGAGATATACCCTCTCCTGAAATTGCAGACATCGCTGTATAGCAGCGCCTCCTGTCGAGCGGTTGACACCAAAAGTCGATAGGGTCTAATTTAGGTCAATGTGCATCTACATATAAATTTATATGTAATTCTGAACAGTAGTTCCAGAGATACAGTTGCCACAAAATTTTTGTCACACACATACACAGACAGAGACATTTTTTAAAAATGGTCATATTGTGTTCTACACCTCTCAAAACTTGTAAATCCATCGAAAACTGGAAGTCAAAATTTTTACGAATTCAATACATTCTTCTATTGAACGTAGAAGAAAGTACAAAAAAAAAAAAAAAAAAAAAAAAAAAAAATTAAAATGTAATTACTAATTGTATAGCGTAAAAAAATTAAAAGTCTAAAAAAAAAATGATTAATAATAATGTTTAAACACTTATGTGAGTTGTGAACTTCAAGACTGCAAAAATGTGATTCAAGTTCAGTATTAGTAGTTCATTGTTTAATGCTTATATTCTGAAAAAATAAAATAAAATAAAATAATTTTTAAAAAAATGTATCCTTATTTATTGCTTTTGTTCGACGTGAATATTTATTTACTATAATAATTTGGGTAGCACGGATATATGATTCGCAATTAAACATCTGCTTTCCCACAATCCCTTTAAATTCACACGATTAGCAAATTATCTTCTTCGAGTTGCAATTTTCGTGCATTGTTTCGTTATTTGTTCTAGAGAAGACGATAAAGTATATTATTATTATCTGCCTTGGTGGAAACCATTTCAAAGAGGTGTTTATTTTACATCGCTTTTTACTTTCTTCTGTATTCAACAGAACAAAGTATTGGAATCGTAAAAATTTTCAACTTCCGTTTTTCGATGGATTTACATGTTTTGAGGGCTCCAGAACACGATTTAACCATTCTTAGAAAATATGTGTGTCAGTTTGTGTGTGTGTGTGACAAAAATTTTGTAGCGATGTATCTCAGGAACTACTGCAGATAACGGCGTATAAATTTATATTCAGATGTTCCTTGGCCAAGTTAGAGCCTACCAACTTTTGGTGTCATTTGCTTAACAAGTGGGGCTGCTAGACAGCGATTATCATAGTTTCAGGAAAAGCTATATCTCAGAAACACTACTATACGAATTTGCATATACATTTATATGTAGATACACTTTGACATAAGTTAGTGCCCACCAACATTTTGTGTCAATTGCTCAACAGGTGGTGCTGCTACAGGGTTCATACTCAAATATGGGAAAAAAATTCCCTGAGTTTTCCCTGAGTTCCTAGACAATTTTCAAGAAAATACTAGCGACATATTACAAGAAATGCTCCTCTAGACAGGACAAAATACAGCTACTTTCACTGTATGATGTCATATTACTGCCGATCATGATAGAAATTCAGGTAGAAATCATTATTTACATGCGTATATTCACAATACTTAATCATTTAAATTTTGATACGAAGCTAAACAAGAAAAACATAACTTGAGAGAGAAAAAAAAATTGTTTTTTCCATGTTTTATAACTGATTTTCCCTGATTTTTAATGAAAATTTTTATTTTCCCTGACTTTTTTTAACAAATTCCAAATTCCCTGAGTATTCCCTGAGGAGTATGAACCCTGTGCTATACGTCGACATTCACATTTTCAGGGAAGGCTGATTCTCAGGTTCTGTTGTGTATAATCAAACAAAACTTGACACGTATCAGTGTAGCCATTATATGACATTACGCTGATTCAATTTGAATGCATATCAGCCAATGAGTGGCGCTGCTATACTGCAATTTTCCCTGAGAACGGAATATGGCTATATCTCAACTTCTATGGCATATATCTGTACAAAATCTGATATATGAGGTAACCGTTATGAAGAAGCATTTTTTTAAGATTTCATTTATAGAGAATTAAATTTTCTTTCTTTTCTTATATTTAGTGTTAGGTTTTTTCTAAAATGAAATCATTTACATTCATTATGGTAGATAATTTTGATAAATAAGAGTTTTAAGATAATATATTTACTGAGTGAATTCCTATGGGAAAATATAGAAGAAAGTTTTGTGGTGGTCACAACATGATAGCTTTAAATGAAATCACAACAAGTATTCCTCTATATTTGCTGTATATACAAGTATAAATGGAGGAAAATTCAAAATTCTGTTCACATAAAAGCGAGTATTAAATTTCATTAAAAGTAAAGGTATTTAGAAAAAAAAAATAGTATGCTGTGGCCACCACAAGACTTTCTTCTATATTTTCTAATACAAATTCGCTCAGTACAAATAAATTATTAAAGCTCATATTTATTAAAATTATCTACCATACTGAATGCAGACGATTTTTATCTTAGAGAAAAATTACATTAGAAGTACAAAGAAAGACAGCTTTATTCTCTATAAATAATATATTTAAAAAATGCGTTTTCATAATGGTTATCTCACATATCAAATTTTGTACAATTATACACCACAGAAGATGAGATACAGCTTTTCCGTTCTTGGAGAAAATTTCAATACAGCAGTGCCACCTATTAACCGATATGCATCCAAATTGAATCAGCATAATGTCTGATTATAGTCTTTTCACACATAAATTTATTATTATTATTATTATTATTATACGCAACAGAACCTGAGATATCTTCTTTCCCTTAAATTATGTAAATCCCTGTATAGCACCGTCACCTATTGAATTATTGGTATCAAAATTGGATAGACAATTTATCTCAAGGTACATCTGCATATAAAAATTTATGTGCAATTTTGTACAGCAGTTCCTGAGATATAGCCTTTCATTGAATTGTGGAAATCACCGTATAGCAGAGAAATCTTTTGAGAAATTGACATAAAAGTTGATAGGGACTAGGCTATGTCAAGGTGCATCTACATATAAATTTATATGCAATTCTTTGCAGTAGTTCCTGAGATATAGAATTCCCTTAAATTGTGGAAATCACTAGAGACCCTGTATAATATAGGTTTCTAATATAGGGCCTCTAGAAATCGCTGTATAGCAGCGCCATCTCTTGATCGATGGGCTTCAAAAGTTGATTGGCACTAATTTGTGTCAAGGTGCATTTATATATAAATTTATAGGCAATTATGTGCAGTAGTTCCAGAGTTGCAGTCGCCACAAAATTTTTGTCACACACATACAGAAACAGACTGATATTTTCAAAAATAGTCAGATAGTGTTCTGAAACTTTCAAAACATTTAAAATCATCAAAAACCGGAAGTCGAAAATTTTTACGAATATAAAACTTCGTTCTACTGAAAATAGAAAAAAAAAAAAAAAAAATGTAAATTGCAAAATCATTTTAATTTTCAGAATGTAAATGCAAGGTTATACTGTATTTCTTTCTTTTATATATTAGCAACAGTAGAGAAAGATTTATAATACTTTCCTAATTTTGACACAATTTCTACAAAAGATACATATTAGTTTTGTTGAAGAAAAGGATACAGATACAAATATGGATCTATTTTTCTGGAGGCTATCCGTGGATACGAATAGGAAGCTCCAATACATGTGTAGTATGTGTAGAATGTTTAGATTATTTACAGAGTTATAAATATGCCTATAAATTTAGGTTTATAATCGTAAAAAATATTTTGAAAGGTGTTCTCAAGTTGACCCGACTTGTTGAAAACCAAACCCAACCCGCAAGAAAAAAAATTCAGTCAACCCGACCTGCACGAAAAAAAGATCAGTCAACCCGACCCGAACTGCAAGAGAAAAAAAATGTCAACCCGACCCGCGGGTCGGGTAAAATCGGGTTGCCTGACCTGATGCAGGACTCTACTCCAGTGTTAAAATTCTTATACGTAAAATATATGATTTTATTATTTTTCTTATTTATAAATTATTTCGGAATAGATGTCAATTACTGGAGCACCTACCTTATTAAGAAAAATACTTCACTCTTTCTTCAAAAAATATTTCACCCTGCTTAACCAATAAACTGTTCCACACAATACAGATTCAAAGATCTTTTGATATTATATCCCTATATATTTAAAAAAATAATTCCTAAAATATTATAATCTGACAAGGAGAGGTCATGACATGGAAAATTCATTTAGGGACAAATTTGCACTCTGAAGGTAACAACATAGAAATCAGTAGCCAACCAATCTTGAGAAAAATGCCTTTAAAATTTCAATAATTGCTTCAGTATAAGTTTTTTCCCAAATGAGTCAATATTCCAGTGATGTACTTAGTAGCATGCATGGCTGCAAGTCTGGAGATCTTTGGTTCAATGCTACCTAAGGGAAACTTTTTTTTTAAATTCTTTATTTATTTAAACATTTTATTTTGGTTTATCATCGAAGGAGAAATTGCTTGTGCAAACACCTTTTTATGACTAGCTAGAAAAAATTGTCCGTATTCCCAACTCCTATTACACTAGGTGTTGAGGCGATTTGCACCAACAAAATTGGCTCAAAAGTTGTGTAAAAAATTGCTGTGTGTAATAGAAACATCAGTTTTAACATATTTAATTTATATAACCACTTTTAACTTGTTAGTGTTACAGAGCAGGTGAAATTTCATTTTGTGCACAAAAAGAAGTAAATATTGAAAAAAAAATATTGTTGATTATTATTTTAAATATAGATTTAAAGATGCTGTTGAATATTTCAAACATTTGCTTGCCTGAAATAATTTAATTGCATCGGAATCCTGCACTATAATTTTGAAGAATCTATACTGATTAGAAAAGACATTATTCAACTTAACTTGTTTGGATAGTAATTATACAAACATACATATACTAAGAGATTAACTAAAAAAAAAAAAAAAAACCTGCACATGAATCATTTATTTTTCCTTTGAAAAACGACCAATTTAATCATTCAAAAATAGAGATGAAATGGATATTGATTTTGCTGGATATTGCATATTTGTATCCAGCAGGCAATAGAGTTCCAGATATTTGATATCCAGAAAAATCACTATATGTTACAACCCTACAGAGTTAAATAATAAAATTGGGTAGTTTTTGAAAAGAAAAATAAAAGTATCCAAGTGCAGCTCTTTTTTTTTTTTTTTTTTGCTGTTTAGTTTATATAGTTAAAAAAAAAAAAAAAAAAAAAATGAAAATAAAAGTACAGAAATTTTTTTATGATTCTATAATTTAATTTTAAAAACAAATTTTAGTACTGTTTTAAATATAAAATAATTTAGATTAAATTTAAATTAAAAATCTAAAAAAATTAAAATCTTTAAATTAATATTATCTTTAAATTTAAATAATAATAATAATAAAGTTTCCTTTCAGTAGCATCAAACTGGAGACCTCCAGACTGCAGTCAGGCACACTACCAAGTACACCAATGGAGCATTAACTATTTGCTGAAATAACTTTTAGCTAAGCAATTACCAACACTTTAAAGGCTCTATTCTCAAGATTGTATGGCTAGTGTATGCTACTGTTTAAATATGATGATCTTTCACAGAATACTATAATTCTGTACAAGTTTGTCCCAAACTGAATTTTCCATGTTGTGACCCCTTTTTGTAAGACATGAAGCAAGCATGGTGTAGTCCCCCCAGCACAACCACCATTTTTAATGCACTTGATCAATTTCACAAATGCCAGTAAAGGGTAAAAAAAAAAAAAAAAAAAAAAAAACCATCAAATCTGTAGGTAAAACTATTTTTTAATCAATTTTACTTTTCCAAATAAAGCTTGACAATTTCTTAAAAAAACATTTTTCGTCTGAAAAACACCAATATAATTTATATGTATAACTCAAATGTCTATACAGCATTATTTAATGCAGTAGTTATGGGCATTGCACTAAATTTCCAGTAAATCTCATTTACATACTATAAAATCTCCCAAAAAGCTTGTGTATCAATTAAGGAATTTTCAAATGATATTTTACAAATTTTAAGAATTTTCTTGATGTAGATTCATAAAGTTATAGTTAAACACATTTGTACTATATATTTTTTAATGTTTGGAATCTCAAAGAAAATGAGCCAGTGAAATTTTGGAATTTTCTTAACCTCTCTCCATGATTCCAGGTTAGAGTATGATAACCTCAAAATACGTTGCTTCTTCACATTTGATTTGGGGGCCAAGGGCAGCTGCTCCACAAACTCTTGTTTTAATGAGGCTCTGCCTCAAAGGCACTCAAAATGGGATTAACGGAGAGAGGGGGTTAAAGGACTGCAACCCTTTTTTAAGTGCCGATTCCCATTATTAATTACCCCACTACAAATTAGAATATTCACTTTATTAAGCATTTAATAATAATTAAAAGAGCATAAAGTATTATTTTAAATAGGTATTTAAAAATAATGTGAAATTCAGAAGTATCCATATCCCTTTCCTAAAATTAAAATAAGAACATTAAATTCCTCAATAAAAAGAAAAATTCAAGAAAAAGCAATTTATTCAAATCCAATGCAAAAGTAATACAAAAGTAGCACTGTGATAACATTTTTTTTTTTTTTTAATTAATAACATTAAATATTTTAACACCTATGTGCATTTGATAAATTTTATAACTTTAAAAAAAATTAACAAATATAAAAAATTTTAATTGAAATGTTTTAGATTGAAACAAAAGCACAAGTATATGCTTAAAGAATATAAGTTTTAAAAATATCAAAAGAATACTGATAATAAGACAACACTTTAAATAAGACACTTTGTGTTATTCAAAAATGGACTCTGGAACAATGCATAAAAATACCAAATTAAAACTTTTAGAACAATTTTGACAGCAAATTTAGTCACTGTAAAACAGAAATTTATGCACATACAAATGTACTGAAGGAATGGATAAAAAATATGGTTGTAATAAACAATAAAATTGCTAAAATATGACAAAATTAACCAATAGAAGAAGTAAAATATAAGGGGGAGGGTGAACTAACAGCCAGTCACAAAATGCAGGTGGAGAAATTAATCGTTAATTGTTCCATTGTCTAGAATACTGGTATGTTTAAAGTACATCATTCTCAAATAGATATCAGCAGTGTATTTTGAGACTTAAAACCAAAAAGATAATCAGTATATATTTTGAAAATATCTATAACAATGTCAGAATGGTTGTCAAATAAAATATAATATAAAAATCATACAGGTAATTTAACAATGTGAGAGGTAGTGACAGCAAAATAGAAATAAGTTACATTGAAGACTAGAACAAAAGTCATATTTAAACTTAAACACATATACAGTTAGTCACAAATGTCTACATGCACCCGTGAAAACAGCATTTTATCTAAAATATTTTACTTTAAATGGATAAATGTTATTAATCTGTCCCTATATTCATAAGAAAGGGTTTTTAAATTGTAAAAGCAGTTTAAACAAATGTAAATAAGTAAGTATAATATGCAAATTTGTTGAAACTAGCACGTCACAAAAGTCCACTTACATTTGATTGGCTCAAAACTAAATTTGTATATAATATTTCTTTCCCTCTTATAAGAACTCTTCATCACATGTAAAGGTCAGAATCTTAATTTTCTTTTTAAAAGTTGGTAGTAATTTATAAAAGAAAAGGCTCTCCAAAGAAAATTTTTTTTAGATTTGCAAAAATCACTTTCTAAAATTAAGAAACAAAAGTGTCATATGGTTAGATAGACAAAAGTATAGGAAAAAGACATGCAACTGTACAAACTATAGTTAGAAATTACAAGTTAATGTGCTCAACAAATTGCGGTCCTCCAAGAAAAGTAAGTGACCCTGTTGCAAGAATCACTTTTTAAAATGTTAAAAAATAAAATAATCCAAAAATAAGTGTTTGAAAATCAACATCTCTCAGCACAGAGTTCCCAGAAGAAAAACATTTATTTGATCTAAAAACTCTACTAAAATGGCTATTTTGCACACATATATTAATAAAGACTGTTTTTTGGAAAACAGTGCTATTTACTGACAAAAATAAGTTAAAAATATTCAGATCTGATTGTCATGGAAAGATTTGGCAAAGAAAAAATGAAGAAATGAAACTAGAAAATTTAATACAGTATGGGACCAAAAATCTGGAAAACGCGGGACCGACGCCATTCCGGATTTTAGAAACTTAAAAAATATATATATCAATTTACCAGACATTTTTTAAATTTTAGTCCAACCCATTATTAAGCACCAAGAAATAATTACTGACATATTCCAATATAATTTTATGGTGTGTGAACGATAATTAAAAACTTTAATTATTATAAAACTATGACGGTTAAATAACAGAAATAAAATAAATAAAATAGGAACAGCATTCCCACTATAGTGAAAATACCGCATTTCTAAACAGACTATAATGTGGTCCACATGATAGACCTGAAAGTGCAAAGCTTCATTTATTTAATCCTAATAAATTATTCCTTAAATAAAACTTTAAAAATAAAGCTCAAATTCTTATAATTACAAAGATAAACGCACAATTCTGTTATCTCTTTACTCAATGGAACAATAAACAAAACCTTTAAAGGTAAACGTAGAGAAGAAAAAAAAAAAAAAAAAAAAAAGGCTGATCGTCTGCCCATTGTTTTAGAAAGAAGTGGAAAATGATTAGAAATTATTTAATGGAGAGAGAAAAAAAAACCTCGTTAAGGTTGAATTAAGTTACCGTAATTTGCTGGAAATTCCCCCCCCCCCCCAGATTGTTCAGTGCGGGAATGATTGGAATTTCAAAACATTCCAGATTTCGGAATTCCGGTCCTATACTGTACTATTTTCTAAACATGGTGAGTATAATGGTTTGGGGTTCAATGGCAGCAGCTTCAGTTTTTATTGACTGTATTATGGATCAATTAAAAATTTTGCAAAGTAATCTGGAATCATGTCTCAATAAATTGGGACTAGGAAAGAACTGGTCTTCCAACAAGAAAATGACCCTATACTGCCAAGACTGTTAGGGAATGGCTCCTGTATTAACCCTTTATCTACTGCCTTATGAAATAGACAAAAAATGTATTTGAAACATTTTTTTAGTTAAGAATATTTTTTAAAGATATCTTCAATAAAAAAAATAGGCATATCGCCTCACCATATTAATGAGTATTTTGTGAAGTGGTACTTTAGTGTATTACTTGGTATATAAAGGTCAAAAAAGATATTTGAACCTTAAAAAGGATTTTTAAAAAAAATTACTTTTTACGTTTTTTTTCCTAAGATTTATGAGAGATTCTTGAGGTAATATAGGAATTAATTATAACACACATGAAGATCATAAATGTCAAGCAAAAGCAGCAAGAGCCCTTATCCTTTCTGGAATAAAAACAGCTACTTGAAGTGTCTAGTGCCTTACAGTGAGATTAAAATGAAGTACATACATTCTATTTTTATAGGTATCTTTCACATTTATTCCATAAATTCAATTTTATATGCTTTTGAAACTAATGGTACTTTAAAGTACTGTCAGTAGATAAAGGGTTAAAGTCTCAGGCAACTCTATGCACAACCCTAACCTACAGACTTAAATTCTATTGCATATATAGGATCAACTTAATTACCAAATCTATGGTAAATGCATAAACACCCAATTACTAACAAAGAAAAAACCCTCTGAAAGTAGCAATTCAATATGCACAGAAATTACACCAGATATGACAAACCTAGTTAGCACACTGACCGATTCCAAAGGAGGACTTATGTGGTATTAATTTTATTTTTTAATACAAGTAGTAATATAATGTATCCTTATCCTTCTTTATATAAAAACTTTTGTGGCATTCATAATATTGATTTTGTTAAAATTTAGTAAATTATTTTCCTTAGTTTTTCGATAGACATAAGTTCGATAAGTACAGTATGGAACCATTTATCTGGAACCCAATTATCCAGTTATCTCCAAAAGATCAAACCATACATTGCAATCTGACCTATGTTTATTCTCCACAGAAATATGTTGTCATTACTAGACTTAGAATTAGGAATTCAAGAGTGTCACACAAGTATTTACTTCTTGGGGAACATGAGCTGTCCCTGTCCCAAAAATGTTACTTCAGCCAACTTAGCATAGGCCATATCCTGATTGACTGCCCTTGTCTCTCATTTATATCAGCATTATTTTGGATCATCTTTACTAAATCGGGCAAGTCTTTTGGATAGAAATCTTCATACTGAATGTTAACTGACTGATATTTTAAAAAGACTGGCTTTTACAGTGAAATCTAATTTTTATCTGTTATTAATTCTTGTTTTTATTTTACTTTATTCTTTTTATTTTTTAAATTATTTTTCTTCTATTGTGATTTTCTATTCTTATCAAATCAAGATGACATTTCTTATTCTACGTATTTTAGATGTTTTAACAAATAATGTTTGACACAGAATGACAGAATGTTCTACTTACGACCTTGTGCCATTAAAAGCCAACCAAACAACCAACCAGTTATCCAGAATTGTATTTTTAAATGACTAATTTCATTTTTTTTTTTTTTTCCCAAAAAAAATAAATTAATAAATAATATTGATAACACCATTTACTAAAATATTTTTATTACAATTATTTTATGTACAAAGAAAACATAAAATAAAAAATAAATAAATAAGTATTTAACATTGTGTAGTTAAAGAGTGATATATTTATGTTTTTATGAAAAAATTTCTAATTCACAATGTACTCAACTGACACAAACTAATCGAAGGCCTACAACAAAGGAATTTCGTACATCAGTCACAAATTACGGCTGTGTATGAAATTCAGAACTTATTTTTAGATCAAAACACAAAATTTAAGCGAAAGAAATTTATGATGTATATAAAGAATTAAAAGTTTTATTGGCAGAAAATGTGCAGAAGATAGATGCATTTTATGATTATTATTGTATGTGCGAGTAAAAAATAAAATAATTTAATCTGTAAAAAAATTGTGAGTGTTTTTTCTTTTCTATGTATTTAAAGGATTTGTAGAATCTGCTGGTCAATTCTGATGTTCCATTCCTTCACAGTAAGAAGTATTTAAAGTTTTAAAATCATTGGCTAAGGATTTGAAGCATTTGGATTAGTGCAGATCTTCATTTTTTATGAAGGGATTGAATTTTCAAAATATTCCTATATATTTCAAATTCTGATTAATATTTTATCTGGATTTAAACTTCATGTAAAGGAAAAAAAAAAAAAATCAGATACTTAAAAACATTTAAATTTGAGTAATTTAAAATATTAATACATTTGATTTAAAATATTTATTTTTAATCAGAAACAAAGGCAAAATCATATGCATTCTACAAGTGAGATTAATTAATATTGCTCTGATGAGCAACCAATATCCAAAATAGTTTTGTCCCAACCATTTCAGGTAATCTGCTCCTTATTCTATATGTAGACTTATGTGACTCACTACATGTAGTATATAATAATATTAAATAATTTAATCATTAAATTTTATCCCAAATCTGAGACATAATTGCAGAAAAAAATTCATTCTTAAACTGCAAATTTAAAAACACTGGAGATAATACTGGTTAATAAGGCACTTAAAATAATTAAAATTATAAAAACATGGAATAAACATTCATAAATTCAATAAAACATCTTTATATACTATAACAGAAAGCAAATCAATATAAATATATTGCAAAATGCACTAAATAAAAGAATTTTAATAATATGAAAAGAATGATTAAATTAAACTACAATAATTAAATTAAAAAGGCCTTACTTAACATTAGACAGAAATCTCTTCACCTGGCATCCCAAGCCATGCATCCTTGATGCTGTTGACAGTCTAAATTGATTTTCCATCATTTTCCTCAGACTTGAGCAGGTAGAGGCATTTTTGGTCGATTCCTCCCATTGGTTGGTGGTTGTTGCAACTGTGCGGGTTTTTCAAAATTTTGATTGTTATTCTATTAAATTGCAAATGTACAATTTTCGTCATTAGCCAATTTTTTAATGTTTTCAAAATTTATTTCAACATTGCTTTCTTTATTTTAGTGAGAGATATAGCGGTTCTGTTAATCATTTTATGCAGGTTTTAATTATATATTTCATCAACAAATCAGTTTGACTGTCGATGGCATCAAGGATGTGAGGCTGAGGAAGCCTGAGATGTCAGGGGAAAAGCTTTCTGTCTAACTTCAAGTAAGGCCTTTTAAATTTAATTAGTTTGGTTAAGTAATTGAAATTTTAAGGTGACTATAGTTAAACTGACAGTGCTTACAGTGTTCTGAAGTGTGATCTGATTGCAAGAATGGCACCAAAGTTTGTAGTAAGATTAAACAAGACGGGGAATGAAGGATTAAAAACTCCAAAATTTACTAATAGGGGAATACGTGGCACTGTTTTTATAAGTAAAACTTTTGTTGCAATTTATAATTTAAAATCGATGATTCTGCACTTTTTTTTTAAAGCCCTGCTTTTGTCCCATTTATTATTTTTAAAATGGAGACAATTTGTCAAGGACAAAAGCTTTACCAAGGAAAAAAGCACCACATACTCTCCCCTAGTGGTAAATTTTGGAATTTTTTTTATTTCTATTTTTTATTATAATTTTTTTAAATCCTTCATTCCCAGTCTTGTTTAATCTTCCTACAAAGTTTGGGGCTATTCTTGCAATTAGAACAAGCTACAGAACAATGTAAGCACTGTCAGTTTAATTATGGCCAGCCTGTATTTAGTACTTTAAATGAATAATAAAATGTTTTAAGTTAATTACCAGGCCGTAACAAATTTAAAAATGCTAGTAGTCTGCAAATTTTCTTAGTAGTCTCACACACAAAAAAAAAAAAAGATCTTCCTCACTGTATATGAAACTTTAGAGATTGTTTCTAAAAATGCATAAAAATTTCTATGTATAAGTTGTGAAAAATAAATGGCTAGTATAACATTTAATAGCATAATTTACTTAAGGTGATGCTTATATTCAATGTTTATTGTAACAAAAATACAAATAAAAATTATGCTTTTCAACAAAGATGACTACTTCTTTAATTCTCTAAGATTATAATCTAAATGAAAATGATTCAAGTTCATAAATAAAAATTATCACAATTACTTAATTTTGAAGAGGGATGATTAGATTAAAAAAACGAAGTATGTAATAATTTTAGGAACAGTATTTCTTACTCAATGAATTTTAAGAATTTTGCATAACTAACTTAAACAATATCAACCACATTTTTTGATATACCATACCATAAAATACCGTTCAAGCTACACCTCAATCTTCAAGGAAAATCAGGATATATTTGGGAAGGTGAATAAATAGTAAAAATCAACAAAAATATAGAAATTGACATGTTTTTGCTAGCTAAATTATCATAAAAAATTATTTTAAACCAAAACATTTTTAGTTGCAGTAATTTAAAAAGTAAAATAAATAAATACAGTTAATTCCTTGTTAACAGACATTCAACTAACCAGAAAAAATTCAAGAAATCCTTTTTATACATTTCCAATAAATTATTTTTAAAAATTTGACACTATTTTAGGAAGCTTACAATTTTCATTTTCAATTAATCAGTATCTGATTTATTATAAAACAAAATCAATATTCACATTTATAAAGGCAAATCATAAAAAAAGAAAGAAATAAAAAAATAAAAAAAATAAAAAAAACTCTCTTATTCAGATAGAGTCTACCGTTAGGCGTAAGAGGGCGTTTATTCGATATTTTTAGAACAAACAAAAGTCGGGTGAAAAGCAGAAGGGAGAATTTAATTGAGTGGGGGCAGTTTTGCAGTATTTTATAGTAGTAAATATGAATAAATTTGTCTTGATGAACATATGAATAGAATTGTAGTTCATACGAATAAATATGCATGAATGCAAATTTTAATTCTAAAAAGAAAATAAATCATAAAATTTAAAGAATCTTGATTTTGTTCTCTCTCATTCCCAGTTTAAAAAAATGGAGGAAAAGAGAAGTAATTGTCGTTTATTGATACAGTTCACAAGAAAAAAATTAGTTTTTTCCAGGGCTGGTGAATTTCTGACAGGGTGGTTAAAAACCACTGGTTATAACTGATTAAAACTGGCATAGTAAAAACTAATTTCTGTGAAAAAGTGACAAAACTAGCAGAAACTAAAATATTATGCTAATAAGAATTTTACCCTGCAATGATCCACAATTTATAATACTGTCTGATATAAACAAATCAAACATGAAACAAGTGTGGTGAGCAAATTTCATTATGTCATGTTGCTTATGTTTGGCAACCATAGCAGTTGCCTAACATAAACAACATGTCTGTTTTAAAATTCACTGAAATAAGCCTATTTTAAAGACTAATAAACATTTCATAATTTATTTCAATAGAAAATTGATATTTTAAAAGATTTCCAGCACTTTTTCAATATGATACTAAGATTATATCAAATTAATATAAAATATAACTCAGATTAAAAACATTCATAATACGTATATTTAAAAACTTTTACTGACAAGCAATCATTTAAAATTTATTGAAATAAGCCTCTTCTAAAAAGAGATAAACAAAATTTCAATAAATATTTTTTTTAACCCTATATCATTTCTAGACTTCTCACAAACCAAACTTCTTTTAACCTGCGAGGAGGCACTGGGGTATTTTAATACCCAAATGTTTATCCTCTATTATGCAATACGTTAGAGTAATCAAGATTCCCACCTTTCAATAGCTGATTTTGTCATTTCAATAATGTGAGAGTATTCAAGAGTTTCTTTTTTCCCCCCACAATGCATCCTAGAATAATACAAGATTAAAAAAATTATGAATAAACCCTATACATCCTGGCAGGTTAATTCTACTTTGTTTAAAAAAAATCAAATATCATTTCTCTTTTCCGAAACCAAGTTTGAACAATATAAAATATCTTTATAAGCCAGTTTGTAAACTCATTTTACCCCGGCAGGTCACATTGTATGTATGTATATATATACACACACACACACACACACACACACACACACACATATATATACAAACACTAAAATACAGTCAGTAACAAAAGTGTCCGAACACTAGCAAAAATTCCTATGTAAAAAAGTACACTTCATACGGTTTTATTAAATAAATCCTTGTCGAATCGTGTTCTTAGACTGACTAAGAACAGGATTCAACAAGGATTTATTTAACAAAACCGTATGAACTGTACTTTTTTTACATTTTTGCTAGTGTTCGGACACTTTTGTTACCGACTGTACATAAATGTTTTTTTTTTTTAGATTAAAGGTTTGCTTAAACATTTGTGATAATGCATAGTTATAATAATGAACAAAACAATCAGTTAATATTTTATTTACAATAATCAGTGCAATATTTGTCTCTCTTTTCTCTCACTTTGCTTTTGGCAGCTTTTACTCTTTTGAAAGCTATCATAACAGTTCATGGTATTTTCCTTCCAAAATGTCAGAACAGATTTAATATATATATACAATGCCAATAAAGACATCAAATAACAAAGTTTGAAAATTTCATTACAGGCTACATGCAGCTGAAGAACCACATGCGACCACCCCTGGTCTAAACAACTGCTACTATAACACAGAATTTACAAAAAAAAGAAGAAAAAAAGAAAATCCTTAAGTAAAATAATAAATCTGAGAATTGATGTGTTCATTCATTTATGCCTATCATAAAAATACAAAAAAAAAAAAAAAAAAAAAATTCCAACAGCAAACAGTGTAAGGGTAATTATACAAGTTGCTATATTGCTACCATTATTGCTCCAAGAAACAGGAAAAAAATACACTGCTAAGCTGTGGGCAACTACTACACTTGTACCCTAAATATATTCATACCTTGGGAAAAAAGAAAAACGTGAAAAGTAAAAAAAATGGCAATTTTGAGTTTCTCACTGTACAAAAAGAGTCACTTCTCTACCTCGCAATTTAATTCATCAACCTGAGAGACAGTTGTGTCAGTTTTATTGTAGGCTAGTTAATGTTTGAATGCATTTTTTAAGTTTATTTTTCGTAAATACTGTATTTTTGAGTTAAATCACTTTTCTTGCTGGAGCATATGTAGTGGCTAGACTTTTTTTCCAAATAAAAAGCAGAAATTTCTATATTATGGCAACCTCTTTAAAATAAGTACTGGATACAGTTTTCTACTGTAAAAACCAGCATATGGGCCACACTAATGTAATTTCAGTTCCAGAAAATATTAAATTTTGCAGAAGCATTGCACCCCCTGTCAGAGCCACACTTTGAAAAATAACTAACACCTAAAATTCCATAAAGTTACATAGAAACAAGTATTATTCATAAATTCATTATGATATTCATCATTAATATCGGATAAGGTGTGTTGCTGCTTTGTTTGCAACACAATGAACTACTCGCCAGGTAAACTACTTTGTTCACCTGGCGAAGGGTCATGTTTTCTTTCGACCTGAAACAATTGTTGCAAGTTCTTGTATTTTATGGTTTTATTCAAAGTTTAATACTTATGTTTATATCTCGTAATCAATTCCAGCTGCTGACCCGAGAGAAGAAATTATGTTTACTTTGACTGGAGTCTCACTTCCTTCTCCTCCTTCGTTTTAACGGGAAAGAACAAACGTGCCGTGCTTTTATTCAGCTTTCTAGTGCACATCATCGCATACTCCTTGAAGCTCAGGGATAGACACTACCCGAATAGGAGACTGAGAAAGTCATTTATATTATTTTTTATTCTCTTAATTTTCACTGTGAAATGCAAATTACTCAAATAAATATGTACATATAAAATTGTTATAATTATTATTTTTGTTAATCAAAATTACCCAAGATATTTTATTTGCCATTTATTCTGAATAAAACACATTTAGGAATTCAGTACAATAAATAATATTCCAGATAATGTTGTGAAATATGGTTTTGCCAGTTGTTTTTCATTTCTGCCAGATTAAACTGGTTATGACCATTTTCTGCTAGCAAAAAACCAGCCCTGTTTGGTGCATTAATCCATTGATTTCAGTATGAATAAAAAAAACTATTTTAACCCTCTGTCAGCACAACTGGCCTGTGAAGCACAGCTTGAATATTTTAGTTCAATTCAGCTCAGTTAACTTTATTTTTTCTTATTGTACAAGTTTTTAAAACTATATGAAACCATAGTACCTACATAAAATCAAACTGACTATTTTTTTAATAAAAAAATACTTTTCCATACAAAAACTTTGTGTAGGTTTTTGGGGTCCACTGTGCCTAAACTCTTAATTTTCAATATTGCACACAGTGAAGAGTTAAATAAGATCATCAATTATTCTAAAATTCCCGATTGGTTTTAACCTTAATTATTAATCCATGTTATCAACACACTGAAAGTGCTTAAGCTCTTAAACCTTTGGGAAAGGGGGGTTTACAGACTGTCTTTTTAAAAAATACTACATATACTTTAGTAATCAGTGACATGCTTTGGAAACAACCTGATTATTATATATATATAATTAAAATTTTAAGAGGGGAGCCTTAAAATAAATATTTAAGTACCCAGTAGCAGAATTCTGTGTATTTGCAGCAAAACACCTGTCTGCAAGCAGAATAACAGATCAGATCTGGTATAAGTATTACCAATTCATAAAATATGTAAAATTTACAACTATAAAGATAATAAATTGAGAATATACAAAAAGTGCAGTAATTCATAGCATAATCTAAATTATACTTGCATTTTTAAGCCTGATATTTCTTTTTGAGACATTAAATTAATCTGTAGCACTCACTGCTATGCTATTGTTTTTGCAACTAGGTTTAAGTATATATTCAAAGGGGGCACTTTATATTGGGATCAAACCAATACTTCTATATAACAGAAAACAAAGGAAACTTAATTTTTATATCAGACCCAGAGAGGTAAAATTTATCACATCAAAATAACAATATGATGAAGAATTTATTGTATAATAAAGGAATTATTACATTACCCAGAAGTCAGTTCACTAGTGAAATGGTTCTACACATTGTTTAAAATAACTTGACATAACAATATACCTCTAAAACATAACATCAGTAAGTTTTCTGTGAGATTAAGCTCTTTTTCACAATGGTAATGTTAATACAAAATATTTATGAAGAACAAGGGTTCATCATAAATTAGCCAGAAGACAGAGATATATGAAATACTATATATATTTCTGGCCATTATTTTAATCAAATTCATTCAATTTATTTAAATTTATTAAACTAAAAATTTAATAACAAATGCCATGAAAGCATAAAACATAGTATAACGCCTAATATTTAATAACAAAGGGTTCAAATTTTACTTTTTTTTTTTTTGGTCAATGTCTGGAATGACTATCAAATATAATTAACAAAATTTATTATTTAAAATTTAAAAATAGTTTTAAAGGATTATAAAAATTTTTAAGCATAACTAAATAAGCTGATGGTTTAAAAATATTTAAAACATTAACATTCATAAAAACAACATTCAATAGTTAAAATAAGAATGAAACAGTTTATACTTACTAATTTAGTTTTCCCTTTAACTGGCTAATATTCAATAACTGATATTTGTACATTGTTTAAGCTTTTCTGTATTTATGAACACAAATTTGCAATAAATTATCTCTAAAGGCAGCTAAATCTTGTCGCTTACAACATTTTTTCTAAAAGGCACAAGTATATATAGTTAAATACAAGTAAGTTATATTAAAACTTCTCAATTCAACGGCTTTAATTATACAGCATAGTACTACAGTAAATTAGTAAGTGGTTGATTTATACAAAAAAATATTTAAAAAACAAAAAATAAACATTAAGGGCACTTTTTTAATAAGATGTAAACTAAACATTAAACTATTATCAAAAGTGGAAGATGTAAACACTATTCACTGTCACTATAACATTTATCATTCAATGCAAACTGATAATAGTATCAGGATTTTCGTATTTTATACATTTTGATTTTCATAATTTTAATGATAAATATTGAAAACAAGAAAATCTCTGATTTGAAAAACGTTTTGCTTAAACTCAAATTTATAATAGAGTTTTACACATACTAAAAATAACGCTGCTTCAGATAATTTAGCAACTTTTTTTTTTTTTTTTTTTTAAATCAATTTTATTGATTAAGGTACTCACTATAAATGTTAAAACTGTAAAACCTTCAAATTAACAACTATCAAGATGGCTTTTTGAAGGTAAGTCTCATTATTACATTGATCAACAAAATTCAAATGCTTCATGTTTTTGCTACAAGCAGTAATGGTACGAGTCCAATCTCTTCCTGATTTAATGGCACAAAGAATCTAACATTTAAATAAATCTGCATCTGAATATGGAGTAAAAACATTCATTCTTAGTAGAAAAAGTCAGTATTAAAACGAAAGGTAGAATTTATGTTAAACTTTTTTTTTACAATTAAATCAAGATCTATTGTTCTAAACCTCTTAAAATAACTCATTACAGAGGGACATTTAATATTTAGTAATAACAGCCATTTAACCCATGTATTTACAATTATAAAGTACCTTAAATTATATACAAAAGTTTTTGATAAGTAAATTGCACAGAACATAATTATAAACATAATAAATTTCAATGTTACACAACCAGGTCAAAAATAATCTTTCGGAAATACCTCATTTCACAGACTTCAATCTCACTTTAAATAAATACTTCTGAACTATTTTTAACATAGGAAATTTTTAAAGTTGTGATGAAAATTGTTTTTGGTCCTTACGTATTACACAGTAAAGCACTGATATAAGTAACACCAGGCACTTTTAGAATTTAAAGAGCATTTCTTAAGCAATCTTTGAAATACTTAATGTTTGAGGATCAATGCATATAAAAATACTGCTAGAATGCAATCAGCAATGTTTATATCAAATCAATAGTCAATAAATTTAATTTTGGTTAAAAAAATTGCCAGATAAAAAACCCCAAAAATATCTCATTCAAGTAAAAGGCACTTGTGGATCTATTACTGCAGAATGAAAGTCTTCTGAAGCACTTAATGGCAATAAAAATTACCATGAGAATAGAAATCAATGATTCAATAGAAATCATTCTTGAGATTCAGAAGCTGTACATGATGAATCTTGTGCACTTGATTGTTCTTCAGTAGTAGTACAAGAAGTGGATGTTTCATCAAGAGCAGTTGCTGGATCATCAGCAGCTGCATCTCCATAAAATGTTGGTTTTTCATCGAGTGACAAGCTGGTTAAATCTTTATCAATGGAATCACCTGTAATTTTACTTCCATCATCAATTTCATCTTCAGAATCATCTTCGCCTGATGAATCTTGATTTGCATTTTTTTCATTAGCTTTAGGGGGAGTTTCTCCAAGGTTAGAACGAGATTGACTCGATAATGTATCATAACAACTCAAGCATACACGTAAAGGTTTGGATGACTGGGCAGGCAACAAGAACTTTTTGCTAGAACAAGGGTTACAAACAACTGCTCCACATTTTCTACAATGATGTCGTCTATTAAGAACAGTAAACTGTGTTTTCCTGCAATGCATGCAAATAGAAGCTTCAGCATCTGGAATCCACACAGCAGCATGCTCTAACGAAGGTTTCTTACCAGTTTTTTTTAGTAAGTCATTTACACATTTGTTGATGTGAGCCATCCATTCTGTTTTTTCAGTAGCTGTTGCAGCATACACGGCAAATGATTTAGTAGGGGTTCTTATCAACCAGCCATTCTTCAGTATACCATCATCTTCAAGATTTTCTAGCTTTACTTCTTCCAAAGGAATAATATGTTGCTTATTGTACTTCTTTTTGTCCATAACAATATTCCCATACACTAAAATATCATTAAACAGGAAGAACTGTCGTGGTTTTGCTTTCTTTCGGCACATTTTTGTAAGTACACCTTCACCTACTAAAACGCGTCCATGGATGGCAAGGGGCTGTCCGGAAGCTCCAAAACAATTTTCTACTGTCGCAATTCTACGGGCATTTGCTTCACTATTTACTAGTCGATCGACCATTTTGGGGGCGTAAATATTTTAAACTTATCAATCAAACAATTTCCCACCACCTTAAATTTAAGGAGCACATCAGAAAATACAACAATGAAACAGTCAGTTCAATTTAATGTCGATCAAAAAATCACTTGAAAAATTTTAACTCTACGTAATTTTCAAACCAAAACAAAACACCAGAACACACCGAAATCTGCTCCCACCACACCAAACAACAGCGGGTAGCGACAGAAACTTCAAATGATCCTGACGCAAATAAAATGAGATTAGTAGAAACCGGAATGATTCAATCTGATAAACTTCCGATAGAATTCGATCGATTTGCGATAAATTTCGGACTACATTCAAGCGGACCGCTTGTTTTGCAAAGTCTTATTCATTTGAAACGCTTGAAAACAGTGACAGTGTCGGATGCGAATTTGGAAAGTTCCCACTCTGCAGCACTTTGGCGAAAAAATATAATCCGGCTTTGGCTTGGCGAGTGCGAGTTATGATGATAGGTTAGAGCTGCACCAAAGAGTGTACATTTTAAAAATGTGGATGATGTGTACTTCCCAATTAGGTTCTAGAGTCCTGCGTGGGTCGGGTTTTACCCAACCCGAACCCGACAGATGAATTTTAAATCAACCCGAAACCCGACCCGAACCCGACAAAAAAAATTTCATCAATCCGAAACCCGACCCGAACCCGACAAAAAAAATTTCATCAACCCGAAAACCGACCCGAACCCGCAACAGAGAATTTTTTGCGACCCGAACCCGACCCGAAACCCGAAAAATAAATCAACATTACTTATTCATCTAAAAATCATGCAAAACGAGGTAAAGTGATTTAACATTAGATAAAATAAATTTTCATTGTCACACAGTTGGTAAATTATAAAAAAAAACTAGTATGTTGTGGCCACCACAAGACATTCTTCTATATTTTTCTGTCAAATTCACTAAGTGCGAATAATTTATTAAAACTATTATTAAAAAGTTTAACGTGATGAATGTAAATAATTTTCATCATAGGGAAATCTAACACAAAATATCCAAAGAGAGACAGTTTTATCGTCTATAAATAACTTCTTAAACAATGCGTTTTTTATAATTGTTATCTCACATATCATGGTTCGTACAGTTATATGGCATAGAAGTTTAGATATAGCCATCCTGTTATCGATGAAATTTGCAGTATACCAGCGCTACTTATTGGCCGACAAGCATTCAAACTGAGTCATGTCTCATAATCTTGCCTTCTCACATATTAAGTTTTGTTTGATGATACACAATAGAACATGAGATATAGCTTTCCTTGTAATTGTGGAAATTGCTGTGTAGCAGCGCCACCTGTGAGCGGCTTACACCAAAAGTTGACAGGCGCTAATGTATATTAAATGACACCTACATACAAATTTATATGAAATTCTGTGCAGCAGTTCTTGAGATATAGCCTTTCCTTAAATTGCGGAAATCGCTGTGTAGCAGCGCCACCTGTTGGCTGATAGGCATTCAAATTTAATCAGCATAATGTCTCATATTGGTTTTCTCACATATCAAGTTTTGTTGGATTATACGCAACAGAACCTGAGATATAGCCTCCCCTGAAATTGCAGAAATTGCTGTATAGCAGTGTCACCCGTCAAGCGGTTGACAACAAATGTTGAGAGAATGTAATACTTTCTTCGTCTGAATATAGAAGAAAGTAAAATAAAAAAAATCTTGTGAACTGCGAAATCTTTTCAATTTCCAGAATGCAAATGCGAGGTTATACTGTATTTGTATTTCTTTATATTTATATATTAACAACAGTCGAGAAAGATTTATAATACTTTTCTAATTTTCATACAATTTCTACAAAAGATACATATTAGTTCCGTTGAAGAAAAGAAAACAGATCCAGATACAAATACGGATCTCTTTTTCTGGCGGATATCCGCGGATACGAATAGGGAGCTCCGGTACATGTCTACCCACCAGCGGCCGAGCAGTTCTGCGCTCGAAGCTGGTAGATGGGAGGTGCGGGGTCACGCTCATCGACCTAGCCGTTCAGAGTTTTCCGTGGTTTCCTCCGAAACATGAGTAAATACGGGCTAGGACTCCATAGAAAGACTCAAACGGAGGGCATTCCCTCTATAGGCCTAGGACACATCTGGAGTCAATCGCCTTTAATCCTCCAACCAAACAACCAACCGATACATGTCTAGTATGTGCAGAATGTTTAAATTAGCTACATAGTTGTAAACATGCCTATAAATTTATGTTTATAATTGTAAAAAAAATTTTGAAAGGTGTTCTCAAGTCGACCCGACTTGTTGAAAACCAAACCCGACCCGAACCCGAACCCGACCCGCAAGAAAAAAAAGATCAGTCAACCCGACCCGCAAGAGAAAAAATTCTGTCAACCCGACCCGAACCCGACCCGCAAGAGAAAAAATTCTGTCAACCCGCGAGGGTCGGGTTCGGGTACAATCGAGTTACCCGATCCGATGCAGGACTCTAGGTTACACTTTAAACTTTGACTTATATAGCGGAAAAAAAATAATGAAATTCAGAAATCTGGTAAAGGACTTGGATACGATTTTGTTTTCCACTTGATAAAAGCTCTCAAGCAGAAGGGATATACTTTATATTTTGACAGGTTTTTCACAAGTGTAAGTCTTTTGATTGATCTATATAAAAGAGGTCTTAAAGCATGTGGAACTGTAATGGTTAACAGAAAAAATTTACCCATGGAGATGAAAAGTGTGAAACTTAAAGAAGACCATGAAATTAAATGTTTTCAATGTGTGAATTTTCCAAATTTGCTATGTACCGCTTGGCTGGACAAAAAAAAAATTTTGATGTTTTCGACAAATGAAAAAAATCCTGTCTTTGAAGTTAACCGAAGAAAAGGCGCAGATAAACTTGTTGTTCCATCCCCAACATGCTTCGCAAAATATAATAAGAATATGGGCGGCATTGATTTAGCCGATCAACGTCGCAAATACTTTACGTCATCTAGGAAATCATTAAAATGGTGGACATATCTTTTTTCATTTATTTTCGATACGATCGTAAATAACGCCTATATTCTATACTTAACAACGAATTTCCCTCTTCCAAAAAATCATATGCTGTTGTTCGACTTCAAATTATTTCTAATTGAAGAGCTCATGAAAGAAATGAAAAATCCAACAAAACGTACAGCATCTGAATTTAAGTGCGATGCACACGTGCATAAAAGGCAAAAAATAAATGGCAGAAAGCGCACTTGTGTTTCTTGAAGACAAGTCGGAAGAAAAACTGTCTCTGGAAACCAAATTGAAAGCACATGGGAGTGCATTGTTTGCAAAACTTGTTTATGTAAAGCTTGTTTTTAACAAGATATTTTTTTATATCTTCTGATATTTTTAAAAAGATCTTTTGAGAGATAATATGGCTCTTTTCGGGGGTAAAACAGCTCTTATAAGAGCTAAAACTACTCTTATTAAGATCAAAAGGCCCTTTTCAGGGCCAAACAAATGAATTTTACTTTTCAGATCAAATAACGGTCCTTTTCAGGGCCCAAACAGCTCTTGTAAGCGATAAAATCGCTTATAAAAAGCAAAAAATGGTGTTTTTATGACCAAAAGGCTCTTTTCAGGGCCAAACAAGTAATTTTACTTTTCAGATCAAATAACGGTCCTTTTCAGGGCCCGAACAGCTTTTATAAGCGCTAAAAATCGCTTGCAAAGAGCAAAAAATGGTCTTTTGATGATCAAAAGCCTTTTTCAGGGCCAAACAAAATCATTTTATTTTTCAGATCAAAAACCAGCCCTTCAAAAGGCATATAAGCTGATGGTCTTCTATTAGGCAAAGATATATTATATTTCACTTATTTTTAAAGAAAAGCATACTAATTCTTAAATTTTAATATACCTTATACAAGCTTTTCATAATTTTTGGCTGATTAATTTCAGTCACAATCGTGACCATCCTCAGAGCCAAGACAAACGTCGACCCTAACAGCACAGTTAGGCTTAACTTATCCACAGTACATCTTAAGGACGTTTGTGGGATGCCTTTTCATCCAGAAGACATCTTGAAGATATCCTGGGGAGGCGATGTGCTGTCTGGGGACGTCCTTCTGTTTATAAAGTCGCGGAATGCTGTGGTTGTTACTTCGCTTCACTTCAGGGTCTTGCAGAACAACGAAAAATCGCCGATAGAGAAAAAGAACACCGTGCAGACCTTAAATTAGGAAAAACCTCTACCGCTTTCTCCACTACCCACAATAATAACCCCATAAACATTAACTCCATTAACATCCAAAAAATAGCACCTTACAATAACCATAATTACGCTCTAAAACGGGAGGCCCTCGAAATTATTACTAACCTCAACACTGTAAACGATAGAGAACATTTCATCATCCCTGCTGCATGGCAACACATCTTGCAAGACCCTGAAGTGAAGCGAAGTAACAACCACAGCATTCCGCGACTTTATAAACAGAAGGACGTCGACGTTTGTCTTGGCTCTGAGGATGGTCACGATTGTGACTGAAATTAATCAGCCAAAAATTATGAAAAGCTTGTATAAGGTATATTAAAATTTAAGAGATATATTATATATTGAAACACTTTTTTTTTTCTTTTTTTTAAATATTCCCCCCTCTTTTTTTTATCCCTTTCCCTATTTTTATTTCCGGCCATACTAAAATAAATAAATAAATAATATATTTCTAAAATTTTTTTGACTTTCAATTTCCGATTACGCGTTTTGAGAGATCAAGATAACGACTTGATCATTTACATATAATGTCCGTGTGGGGGGGGGGGGCAGCTCTATATCGAGAACTAATGTTCAAAATTTCATAAATTTTATAATTTTTCAACTTTAATATATGATATGACCTTTTTAATAATTTACATGATCTTTTTAATACAAACAATGAACTCTCCACAATGATTTATACACTGCTGTTTGTAAAAATTGCAAAACCATGGAAGAATGCGAATATCAGAATGATATTTATTGGGCATATACGTTATAGTAGGAAGAACAATTGTTTAAAATTTCAGGAAATTTGGAGTAATATGTACTGAGAAAACAGTACGTAAAGCAGCGGCCTCTGTGAGCAATAGCAGCACTTATCTGCTTAGACATTGAATCAAACAGCGATTGGATGACATGTACGGGTAGAGCGCTTCATGAAGCTGCAACACGATGCCATAATTCATCGAACGTAGTTACTGGTGAGTGGTGGGGGAGCCAGTCGCTTTTCAATGATTAAACAGTCATTTTCATTGCTGCGAGGTCAAGAAAATGCGCTGGCCAGAGCAACAGTCGAACATATTCTGCATCAAGGAATGTCCGGACAATACGGACAACATGCGATTGTCCATTGTCCTGCTTAAATATTGCGCTTCGGAGGCCTTGAATATAGGGCCGAGCGACGGGCCTTATCTCGTCAGAAATGTAACGGCTGGTATTCAGAGTGGCGGAAAAGAAAACAAGAGATGATCGAGACGTGTATCCGATGGTACCGCATACCATCACTCCAGGTGGTGACATTGTATGCGACTACAAAATTTTGATTTCTCTCAAAACTGCATCACTGATATGGGCGCCTTTAATGTGTGATCAACGACGAACGTGGATGCAGGAATGGCGTGAAATCACCTTTCAGACAAATCACAATCCTGTTTACAGCATCAAGATTGCCTTATCCGTATTTAACGGCATCGTGAATAATGCATATTGCCAGCTGCGATTCCAGCTGCGTCACACTGTCCATCAGCTGCAGTGATGTTATGAGGTCCCATTGGATACACGTCACGATTACTTCTTGTTCACATTCCCGTCACTCTGAACAGCAACCATTAAATTTCTGGTGAGTTAAAGCCCGCTCCTCTGCCCTATATTCAAGGTCTGCGTAGCGCAAGATTTAAGCAGGATAATGCACGACCGCAAGTTGCCTGTATTGTCCGGACCTTCCTTTATACAGAATGTGTTTAACCGTTGCTCCGGCCAGCGCGTTCACCTGATCTCGCACCAATGAAAATGACTGTTTAATCTTTGGAAATCGAGTTGCCCTCCACCACTCACCAGTAACTACGATCGATGAATTGTGGCATCGTGTTGAAGCTTCATGAAGTGCTCTAACCGTACATGTCATCCATGTCATGCTATTTGATTCAATGCCTAGGCAGATAAGTGCTGCTATTGCTCACAGAGGTCGCTGCTTTATGTACTGTTTTCTCAGAACAGTCGGTAACAAAAGTGTCCGAGCACTAGCAAAAATTTCTATGTTAAAAAAGTACACTTAATACAGTTTTATTAAATAAATCCTTGTCGAATAATGTTTTAGTAAGTGTAAGAACATGATTCGATAAGGATTTATTTAATAAAACCGTATGAAGTGTATTTTTTTTTTGCATAGGAATTTTTGCTAGTGTTCGGACTTCGGACAGTTTTGTTACCGACTGTACATATTACTCCAAATTTCCTGAAATTTTAATCAGTTGTTTTTCCTATTATAATGTATGTGCCCAATAAATATCATTCTGATATTCGCATACTTTCATGGTATTGCAATTTTTACAAACAGCAGTTTATATTAATACAGCTACAGAATTTAAATAACATTATATTTTATAAATTAATGCTACTATTTGCTTCATATTGCTTTTCTTCTCAGGAAATCTATTTAAATTGTATTTTTTTAAAAACAGCTGTTAATGATTATTATTATTGTAATTCTATAAGATTATAAATTAGAACATTCAAATTGTATTTATTGAATATTTATGAGGACAATTATTATTTATATAGGATTTAAACAATGGGTTTCACTCTACTTTTATAAAGGACAAATATTTTTCTAATACCGAAAAACATTTTTGAGATTTCAGAAAATTCTATCTTCCTCTGCTCGATTGTTTGATTTTGTGTGTACAGATATCACACAGCATAAAACAAACTATATAAAATGGGATTTATTAAATAGTTTTGCCATGACGACTTCCATGTAACCATAATTTACAAATGAAGAGGGAGGGGGTGGAAAAGCATTGTTTTCGTGCAAAATAGTAAATGTTGAGAGTGGCGCATACTTTGCACATAGGTAAAACATAAGAATTATTTTTTTAAATAACATTTAACTATTTTACCTTTTAACGTTAAATCATATTAAAATTGTTATTTTTAGAACAAATCTCCCCCCTCTAAATTTACATCTTCAATTCCATATGACTCAGGAGCCGCTAATAAAATGAAAAGTTCAGCTAATAAATACGGTATCAATATCCCGATAAAACCAAATAGAAATATATATCAATTAATACGCAACGATAACGATCCAATTTCACCACTAGAAACAGCCGGAATATAAAAAATACCTTTTATTAATCAAAATAAAAACGCAGGTTCATATATCGGAGTTACTAAAAGGAAAATTAAAACCCGCATTAACGAACACAAACACGATATTAAAACTGACAAAGTAAATACCGCACTAGCTAAAACATATAACAGCGAAAATATAGAGATTAAATTTAACGAAACTAAAAAAAATAGCCGATTATAACAATTACCATTACGCGATGTTCCGTGAATCTTTAGAAATTACAACCAACCATAATGTGTGCAATGACAGCGACGCAATGGCCCCAAATGAAGCGTGGAGACATCTCATAAAGAGAACCGCCCACAGACATCAACACCGTCCGAACTTCACGACAGATGAAGCCGCTGAGGAGGCCTGGACGTCCAGGTGAAAAGCTTACGGCCAACAACGAGGCAAGTTAAAAAGGTTTTTCTAATTTAAAGTAGTTATAGATTGTATTTATTTATTTGTTTTAATAATTATTTACATGTATACTGGTATCTTGTTTTAACTGCTCTCTCTTTCTTTTCTTTTTCTGTTAACTTTTGTTACAGTTAAATAAAAAATAATTATGAGGCAATGTGTACTATTCTTCGATATATATATTTTAAAAACAATTTTTTGTTGAAACAGCAAAATTTTGTTGAGATTACGTAAAAAATAAATAAATAAAATAAAAATAAATTTTTTATTTCATTAGAAATAGACATTTTTAATCGGCTGAAGTCACAAATACGAAAAATAAATAGAATATAATTAATATGAAACATGTATAGATGAAAAGGGTTAAGATATATTTCATTTTAATTTTTAATTTTAGAAAATATAATTTTTGCTCAACTTTTGACAGTAATCTTTTGGCACAAATTTTAAAATATAAACTTATTTAAAATTTAAATATTGCAAAATCTTTTAAATTACAAGTAATGTTTTTTAGCAAGTTATTAACAATTTTTATAAATATTTATGTTAATTAATATTTGAAGCTTATGACTTTTCATTCAAATCAGATGGAAAATACACAATAAATATAATTTAAATAATTATTATTCTATAGTTTTGCTTCCCTTGAATGTAAAATTAGAGTACAGCATTTAAATTTACAAAGTTTAACTGAATAGTTGTTAATTTGTTTTCGATTCAAGAAGATTGTTATCGATTTTTAGTAGTAAGCCCCGCACTTTGAGGGACGGAATTGACATCATAGGAGGGGGGGGAAACCGGAAGTGACGTAATGGTTGGTTGGTTGCTTGATCGTGAAAGATGACGGGGGTAGAGTTTCTTTTTATTCGATGGCAACCTGGACTTCTTGTCAAGACATGTGACGGAAGGGGGGAATGGGGGGAGGAAACCGGAAGTGACGTAACTGTTGATTGGTTGCTTGATCGTGAAAGATGATGGGGGGGGTAGAGTTTCTTTTTATCTGTTGGCAACCTGAACTTCTTGTCAAGACATGTGACGGGGAGAATTTTCTTAAAGGGACAACACAGAAACCTGTCAGAACATGAAAGAGAATGACGTCATTAATCGAAAAGAGGACAACGTAGTATACAGTAGAACCCCTCTTAACCGGCTTAAATGGGACCGAGGGTAAGCCGGTTAAGCGAAAATCCGGTTAAAGCGGAGAAGAAAAAAAATGTGAGATAATCTGCACTTTTTTTTATAAATAAATGAAAAATTTAATTATTACGTCAATTTATCGTATAAATTTACAATATCACAGATTATCGCATACCTTTAAGATGAACTAGTATTAAAAAAATAAGTAACTTTTTTTTGCTGGAGACGGGAAGTTCGACTACTTGCAGCATAGTTTCGCCATTTTTTTAAGAGCATCACATTCATGGGAGAGGCCGATGCCTGCTGCTCCACATAGCACAGTGCCATTTCCAAAGCTTTTATTCCATCCGTATGTGATATGATGGATGTGGCGGAATTGCTGTCGGTGTCGTCGTCCTCGTCATCTTGAACATCTGAGACGGCGCCTACGATTTCGTCATCCGACAAAGTCTCTTGCTGGAGATCCTTGTCAGCGGCCAGCCACTGCTCCACGTCTTCTGCATCGACGTCTTGACATCCATCAAGTCCTGTTAATGTTGACAAAAAGGTGTCCGAAGAAAGTTCTGTTGAAATGACCGTCTCTTCTTCGATATGATTAGTAGACCAAATTTTTCGCCAAGATAACACCAGTGTGGATTCCGGTAGCTCTGACCATGACTCAGCTATCATGTAGATAACATCCTTTATGTTGATCTTTTTCAACAAATCGATGACGCTGATATCACTGCTGTCTTCTTCACACAATGCTGTCAGAAGCTTTTTTCTGTAAAATTGTGCCTGTCCCTTTTCTGAGTGCAAAAGCGTGCGCGATATTGCACGCAATGTTTCTTTTTGAAAACTTTTATTGTTTATAATATTTGAAAAAAAAATACTTCAAATAAATATCGGCCCGGTTAAAGCGGAGAACCGGTTAAACGGAGGCCGGTTAAGAGGGGTTATACTGTATTTTTAACCAGTAATTAATTTTTAATCAGTAGTTCATTAATCAATTTTAATAAGTAAATTTTATTATTTTATTGATTATTAATTAATTATTTAACATTCGCCAGATATTTTTACAAAACGATATTGCACTGTAGGGGATTTGAACCTACCATCTGTGGCATGCGAGACCAACGCGCTACCGATTAAGCTACGATGACGTTCCCTCGAACTTCCTTTTTTTATATTTTCCCCTCTTAGGAGATAGGGGGTGGGAAGACGTTTCCCCCACCTGCGCCCAAGTGAGCTCGTCCAAGGGGATCCAGCCAATTACAAGAGAGCACTGTGACATCATTCGTGTTTTTATCCAATCCTGATGCGTTTGCTGAGAAGATAAGACAGTAAATCTGGGTATAAAATCCTAGACATCACGAAATATCTTCACATTTTAGTCTCGCTTCATTCCTGCCGTTCAATTCGCTCTCTCTTCGCTACGTAATCATGGAAGACGGGCTTAATCTTTTGATCCACGAAAATGTATTTGCTTCTTCAGAAGAAATTTTTGAAAGACTAGAAAAAGAAATTGTTTATTTACCCGAGGAGCAATGCCATATACGTATTCGAAATAAATCTTATCCTATTTCGCGGAAGATTGCTGCTTTTGGAGACCCTGATTTATCTTATACTTTTTCAGGACTGACACTAATCAGCCAGCCTTGGCCTCCTTTGCTTCTTGAAATAAAAAGTCTTATTGAAACTATGATGGGTGTCAATTTTAATTTCGTGTTGATAAATCGGTACGAGGATGGAAATGCCTGTATTGGTCAACATAAAGATGATGAAGCCGACTTAGAGGAAAACCACCCTATCTGTTTCCTAAGCTTTGGAGAAACAAGACCCAATTTAAAAAAAAAAAGACCCAATTTAAAAGACCCAATTACCAGGATAAAAAAGTGGAATTAAAGTCAAACTCGCTTTTGGTTATGAATCCCCCAACAAATAAATTCTGGAGCCATGGAATTCCAAAAGAAAAGAAACACACTGGTGTGCGTGTTAACCTAACTTTCCGTATGATGAAAACACCTGGACATAACAAGCGGAAACATGTTCTAACAGAAGAAAGATGCAAGAAAATAAAAGAAGACCGAACTAAAGTGAGTTTTCTCTCTTTTTTAAAAAAACATTTTCCCTTTGAATAAAGTAGTATACACTTTCTTTTAATACTAAAAATCTTGATTATTTATTAATGATTTCTTTTTATTGCTTTTTTCAGGAAGAGATGTTTGCAGAAAATGTGGAAGAAGAATGGACTGATTCTTTGGATATGAAATACCTAGGTGGAGAAGATTTCCTTACTGTCAATCGGAAAAACTCGAGTGCACATCAGGAGATATGTTAAAGGTGAAAATGGCGAGTTACATGCGACAAAAGACGTAGTATCCTTATCACCCAAAGTATGGTATTATTTGTGTAGGAAAGTAAATGCTATTTTAAATCATAAGTGTTCGGATAAGGTGTTTATTATAGACAAAGATTTATGCATTTCGAAACAAATAAAGAATAATCAAGAAATTTTTGTTTTCCAAAGATTATTTCAAAGAAAAAATTTGAGCATGCAATTTTTATCTGAATACGTTGTGCTTAGCGGTGCTGAGTTAGGGAAGCTTTGTGAAAACAAGTGTTTAATAACAGATCGCATGAAACAAGCGCTGATCACTTACACTTTATCCTATTGTATTGGAAAAGAACTCGATAATCCAAATTTACAGTTGAAACCCGTGGAGAACCCTGATGCATTTTTAGAACTTCTTGTTTCACTTCAAAACTGTCTTGCTGCAGCTATTACAATAAAAATTACAGAACTTATAAATTGTTTTGGCTGTCGAGATTCGTATGAAGCCAGTTTTATGTATGACTGTTTAACGAAAAGTCGATCTGAAAAATGGTCAGAATATTTTCACCAAGCATTGTTTTCGATAAATTGGGATGATGTAGCCAGAGATATAGTTCATAAAAATTTAAATATTGATTTCCGAGCAGTATTAGGAGTAGAAGAATTTTTCCCTTCTTTAGATGTAGAAAAATTATATGAAACTATTGAAAAAATGTATGTTGGTGAAGAAAATGAAGAAGAACTTATTTTTAACAAATTATTGTTTTCTTGTAATTGATTCTTTATTATGTACATTTTAATGTATATAAATGTTGATTATTATAGAATTTCTTGTGTGTGTAACTTTTTTCATGTTTATCACTTAGAAAATATTTAAGGTTTTGTGAATATATAAATACTGGGTTATACGTTTTGTTTGAATCATTATGAATATAAGTGTTCGGCTAGATCACAACTACTGCTGTAATGGAAGCAGTATTGAATCAGACGTATCGGGATCCAGAACATCCGGCCAGTTTCGGTGGTGTCAGTGCTTTACAGCGTGCTTTAAAAAGTCGCGTAAAAACCAAAGACATCAAGAAATGGCTTCAAACGAAAGATTCGTATACTTTGCACAAGCCTTTGAGACACAGGTTCCAAAGAAATCGTGTTATTGTAGGAGGCATCAACGAGCAGTTTCAGTCTGATTTAGTGGACATGCAATCCTTAGCTAATTATAACGATGGTTATAAATATTTACTAACTTGCATTGATATTTTATCAAAGTACGCTTGGGCGATACCTTTGAAAAATAAAAGGTCTATGACTATTAAACAAGCTTTTGAAAAAATATTTGCGGAAAGGTTACCCGAACGACTTCAAACAGACTCGGGTAAAGAATTTACGAACTATCTTGTACAAGATTACTTTAAAAAGAAGAAAATTCATTTTTTCACTACACATAATGCAACCAAGGCTTCAGTGGTTGAGCGTTTTAATCGCACTTTGAAAACTAAGATGTGGAAATATTTTACTGAAATGAACACAAGAAGATACATCGACGTCATCGATAAATTGGTACACAGTTATAATCATACTTGGCATCGTAGTATACAAACAGAGCCTGCATCGGTGACGTTAGAAAACCAACAGAAAATTTGGCATACGCTATATGATCAGCAAACATTGGTTCCAAAACCTAATCTTACAGATTTAAAAGTTGGAGATACTGTTCGCATCAGTCGAGAAAAAATGTTGTTTGAAAAAGGATATGAACAAAACTGGACAAGGGAAATATTTACAATTTGTAAAATTTTACCTGTACCTGTTGTCTATCAATCGAAAGATTTGACAGGAGAAATTATAAAAGGAAGTTTTTACAAGCAAGAGTTACAAAAAATTTCGGATTCTGGATTTTATCCAGTGGAAAAAGTTTTGAAAAAAAGAAAACGTCATGGAAAAGTTGAATACTTCGTAAAGTTTCAGGGTTATCCTCAAAAATTAAATACATGGGTCAGCGATGTCAAAATGATATAAATAGAGCATTTGTGTAACTTTCATTTTAAAAACGATGTCTTTCCTTTCTACGTCACACTGATCAGTGACAGCTCTCTGAGCTTTTTCCCGCATAATAAAATATCACAATTTACGACGCAGTTGCCTAGTCCAATCAATTTAAATGGCGAATGGGAAATGGCTTTAGTCGATTTCATTTATCCCCATACTTGGTATAACGTTCGAAATGATAATAATTTATTTGGTTTTGATTTGGGTGATGGAATACTCGAAGGTAGAAGAGTCCCCCCCAGGTTGTTATGAAACGATACCAGATCTTATTCGAGGTATGACAATAGAATCCCATAAAAATAAAATTGAATTTCAGTATCACCCAGTAACGAAACGAGTAACTATCAAGACGGATGGAAAATCAAAAGTAATCCTCCACGAAGGTATAGCGGAACTATTGGGATTCGAACCAAGAAAATATTCAGGATTTCAACAAATTTCGTTTGTTGCCGATCCAAAGTGCTCTTTTCCAGTGATATATATATACTGTGATCTAACAGAACCTCAAATCGTAGGTGATGTACAAGCTCCTTTGCTAAAAATCGTCACGGTAGATGGAAATGACGGCGAAATTGTAAATGCTTATTATCCAAGACCTATTTACTTGCCTGTTATTCGGCAGCATTTCCAAACAATACACATTGATATAAGACTTCCTTCTGGGGCCTTAGTACCTTTTGAAAGAGGCAAAGTGTTTGTCACTTTGCATTTTCGTTTTTCACTTTGCATTTTCGTTTACGACAAATTATATAAAAAGGACCTTTCTTTTCAAATAACTCTCATTTTCAATTTTGTTGACGTGAAAGAAGGATCAGTAAAATGTTGGTGCCTTATACGTGTTGTACGAAAAAATTTGAAGATTATTATGCCGGGCAACAGGACAAGGTTTGCCTTATTATCAGAGAACCGTTTTGCAGAGAGGACATGGGATAGGTGGATTTTTTGCTAAACTATTCCGAAGTGCAATGCCCTTTTTAATAAACGGTGCCAAAACAGTCGGAAAAGAAGCTTTACGAACCAGCACTATGGTAGCAAACGATGTATTGTCAGACGAAAGTTTGAAATCTTCTCTCAAAACGCGAACGAAAGAAACCGGAAAAAAACTAGCCAGAAAGGCTGTTCAAAAAGCGGATGAGATGATCGGTCACGGAAAGCTTAAAAGGAAACGCAAACCTTCCAAACGTTTCATTTCATCGAAAGCACGGAAAGTGCAAGGACGTGATATTTTTGATTAGACATACGGATACTCTATAAAATGGCTTTTCTTTTAAAAGATTCTCCAGAATGCGCTAAATCAGAACTAGAACTATTTTCTTTACCACCCACTCAAACAGTTATTGAAAGAGGCCAATCGGTTGAGTTTCATCCTCTTGCCAATGCATCTGATGGCGGTCCTGTGGAATTTAATGTGTCTGGAAGCGGTGAAGAGTATCTTGATTTGTCGCAAACTCAACTGTATATCAAAGTAAAAATTTTAAAAAATGATGGCAAGCCTATAACGGATAAGTGTAAAGTCGGCCCTGTGAACCTTTTCTTACATTCTATGTTTTCCCAAGTAGACATCAGCCTAAATGAAAGACTTGTTTCATCCAGTAATAATACGTATCCATATAGAGCTATGATAGAAACATTACTTAATCATGGATATGATGTAAAAACCTCTCAACTTTCCTCAGAATTATTTTACAAAGACACCGCTGGTCGAATGAATGTTTTTGACACGGCAGATCCTAACCCTAATGAAGGTTTTAATAAACGTGCTGAGTAGGTAAAAAAGGAGAGTTCTAGGTCAGACGGCGGAGGCACTGAGGCACCGGCGGAGCGAACGGAGCCGTGCGGATGCCGCACCACCCACTGAGGGGTCTAGATGAGTTGGTATTGACCTTGAGACATCCTCTGACTTAATCGTGAAACGTGACGAGGGTGTTAATGAAGAAATTTAATTAAAAAATTAATTAGTGATTTTGTAAAAAGGAGATGATGGTTTTAAAAAGAGATTTTTTGTGGAGTAGTGTGAAGGCTATTGTTTATGAGTAATGAATTATAAAAATTAAAAAAAGAGAAAAAAATTTAAAAAATTTAAAAATTTAAAAATTGAGAAATAAATAGGAAATAAATAAAAAATATGAATTTAACAATGAAGTATATTGATGTGAATATATTATGAAAGAAATAGAGAAGTCTGACTGGGGTTCGAACCCGGTACCTTGCAGTAAAAAATATTTCAGCAGTTTTTGCGTATGTGTGAGCGATTTTTCTATTATATACCTGTACAAAATATTTTTTAATCTATGAATACAATTATTCGAAAAGAATTCAATCGTTCAAATGATATTAATTAGAGAATAATAATTAAAAAAATATTAATTAAGGATTTCCTTGTAAAAGTTCACCATATGTTTTATGAAAAAAAAAAAAATGGCAATGTACATGAAAATTAAGTTAAAAGATGATTAAAATCTCAAATGTATAAGTGGTATTCGAACCCAGCGCCTGCTTGAAGTAAAGAAACAGTAGTTTGAAAGGTATAAGTGGTATTCGAACCCAGCGCCTGCTTGAAGTAAAGAAACAGTAGTTTGCAAGTACTTTAACCACTGTTCTTTAGAAATATGCATACGCAGATCTTTTTAAACTAAAGAATGCTGTATAATTACTTGATTGATAAATATTCGTTTTAAAAATAGTTTTCCGCAAAGTTTCTTCATTTCAACCCAATTGTATATATTTTAATCTACCTCACAATAGATAATATTTTAAATGGGAGATATTAGATAATTCTAATTATTGATTTTAAACAATTTTCGGCAAAAATAGTTTTTTACAATTAGTTAATTGTATTTAACAGTTTAAAATAAATTCTTTAAGTTTTTTCACACCTAACTTTTTTCAACTTGTATCGTGTTGATCTAAAGTAAATAAAACAATAAAGTTTTTAGCTGACTACACCAATTTAATACATAATTAAAAAGGATTCCCACCAAGACATTTACTACTTCTGTGCTAACTTGTTTTCAAAAGATGGTTTTACAATAGCTGAAGAATTTTTCCCCTTAAGGCTTCTCTAGGTGACATTGGACGATACAGGAACGGACAAGCGGAGGGGGAGGCTTTTGTATCTGCTATTCAAACAATGTTACTTTTTTGGCAAAACACATCGGTTTTCTTATAGAAGTTTTAATTATTTTTATTTCAAGTCTTATATTATACTTCAAATCCTCCAACACTCAAAAATATCAGTTAATTGAATTCATTTAACTAAGTAATACAAACTTTCCTTTAATATTATTTGACCGTACTTGAAAATTTTTCTTTCACACACAATAAATTCTCTCACACTCTTTAAAAGTATATAAGTTTTCAAACATAGAGATTATTAGAAATTTACATTTATTCGTTTTAAACGCGATCTGCCTGACACTTCCCGAAAATTTTTTTGTAATTCATTCCCATCATTAATTATTTTAACTTATATTTCCTAAGGAATATTCAACAATCTGTCTCAAAATAAAGAGTTTTCACTACTTTGCCACACTTTAACATAGCGAAATACGCCACCCTTTAAGCTATCTTTTACTCAGTTTTTCTTTACAAAGTTTGTAAATAATGAAAGTAACTTTGAAAAAATTCAGAGTTGAAAAAATATTAATATATGATTTTAAAAATACATTCATGTTCACGGATGTATACTTAGACTTTACAAATGTATTTAAACATAGTTAAAAAATATTTTGACCAAGTATTGTAGATTACAAACATATAATTATAAACTGAAAAGTTTTCGCACAAATTATTTTACTTGACGTAAATTTAACTATCATTTTTAACAAAAATACCAATAAATTACACTCCTTATAGACTACTATTCATCAACTCACATATATTTTCATCACCTTTATTAACTTTTATAGTCTAATAATTTTTATACACTTCCCTGGTTCTTCACATTATTTTAGAGTAAACCTGTACAATTTAGTGATAAATATGCAAATATGAAAACATTTTAACATAAATTTGGCTCGATTTAAAACAATGTAGTAATATTTTCGAATATATATTACAAGATTTAGAATGTATTTGGTAGAGTTTAAAATATATTTGGTGATTAATTCAGATTTGGCGAGATACATACAGTATAAATGAAGAGCGAACAAAAATATCACCACTTACTAGCTTATTTTCACGGAGTGAAGACGTCTGTTTTTTAACCTGAATTCAGTGAAGCATATTGATAGTTTAAATTGGGTCAAGAGATGGATCTATCTGCGGAGACACCTATTTTAAATCAACAAACCGCTATATCACAAATCGATGACAAGAAATTATCAAACCTTCCGATATGTCCAACTTGTAATAAAACTTTTTCTAAAAAGTCTAATTTAACTCGGCATGCAATGATTCATTCGGGTGTGAAGCCTTTTATTTGCAATGTATGTCAAAAATCATTTAGTAGACCCGACGATTTGAAGAAACATTTAATAATTCATGAAAAGATTCCTACAGAATATGGATGCGAACAATGTAGTGAAAGCTTTAATCGCAAGTATGAATTACTGAATCATATTAGAAAAAATCACAAAAAGACTTTATCTATGCATGTTTGTGATGTATGTAGTGAAATCTTCAGATGGAAATATGAGTTATTGAAACACATGAGAAAAAACCATCAAAAGCCTCCACCACAACATGAGTTGCCAGATTCCATAAGAAAAAATCATCGAAAGTCTTCACCGCAACATTTTTGTGAAAAATGCAGTGAAGTATTTAAATATAAAAAAGATTTGCGTCATCATACTTTGGACAAACATCGATCTCCTTTAGTACAGGTGCAAATAACAAATTCTTCTGATCAAGATTTACTTAGGGAGAAAACTAAACATTTTAAAAGACAAAACGCTCTCAATGTGTTTACAACCACTACCTTTGACAATAAAAACAATGATATAGATTTATTGTCATTTTTTAATAATTTAAAAACTGATATTTTAAATGAACTGAACTTTCAATTAAATGAGAAAAGAGCACTGAAATGGCATACAATTGTTAAAGTTAAACTTACCCGCACTGTGCAAGAAGGGCCTCAGGAATTTTTTTCTCCCTTTTTTCGATCAAATACTTTTACATCCTTTTCATCAATAAGTATTGATAATGATCTTGAAAAAGCTTTTGCCAAGATGATAAAGAGTTTTGAAGAATTTAATGAACAAGGATCAGACTGGACTTTAGAAGAAATTATCGAATTAGAACTTCATATGGCTAAATTCACCCCCTTTTCTTCGTCAAAAAACTAGAATTTCCAGTAAGATTTAATTATTATAGTATCATATAAGACAAAATTTGGCTAAATTTCTACTAATATTGGCGATAGTTATAAAAATTTGACATGAAATTAGAAAATTTGGCGTAAATTCTTAAGTAAAACTGATGAACGAAGAAAAAATTTGAATTAGTTGCAATCTTTTCTCACTGTAGAGTTGTCTAAGTTCTCATACTTAGTAGTTTTAAACATTTTTAAAGTCTTACTTTTAGAGTGATTTTTTATACTTTGCTAAACTGAAGCACAAAATGGATAATACTTTAGCGTCTGAGGAGACTCACGTTTCTGTTCAACAACCCCCTTCATCAAGTTTTGAGGATGAGAAGTTATCTAAACTTTTTATTTGTCTAACTTGTAATAAGTCATTTTTAAAAAAATCCTATCTTACTAGGCATGTGAAGGTTCACAATGACATTAAACCTAATATTTGTTACGTGTGTGAGAAAGGATTTGTTACTTTACATCGTTTAAAAAGACATATGGAAACCCATAGAAAAATTTCCATAAGATACAAATGTGAATATTGTATTGAAAATTTCAATCGCAAGTGTGATTTATCGAAACATAAGAGATTATTTCATCAAAAAGTCTTACCTAAACATCTATGTATTATTTGTAAAGATGCTTTTAAACACAAGTATGAATTAGAAAAACACATGAGGGTGCATTATCGTAAACCTGAGTATCTATGTGAGGAATGTTCTATAGCCTTTTCAACTAAACATGCTTTTTCAAACCATAAGCGAAAAAGTCATAAAAAGACATTACATACATACTGCTGCGACGAATGTACTGATACTTTTACAAACAAACGACATTTTTTAAAACATAAAAGAAATATGCATAAAAAATCTTCAATACAAACTAGATGTGATGAATGCAGTGAAACTTTTCAGTGTAAGTATGAATTATTGCAACATAAGAGAAAGAATCATCTTAAAGGCTTTAACATCCGTAGAAATTGCAATGAACGAAGTACTAACAATGAATTACCAACAGTTAATAATGACAGTGAGAATCTGGACTTGTTAAATTTTTTGGATAATTTTCACACTGAATGTATAAATGATGTCTTACCTTCCAACAACTTTCAGAATGAAAATATAGACTTAGTCTTCAAAAATTTTTTGAACAATTCGAATGTAGAATATACAAGTGAAAATAATGTTGACAACTTATCTACCAAAGTTGAAAATAAGGACTTAAATAATTTTAACCTGATACAAACTGATTTACCTCTAGTAAACTATGACAATGAAAGTCTGAACTCGTTAACTTTTTTGAATAACTTTAATCCCAAATGCTTGAATGATTTTTCTGCTAACAACAAAAATATGAATTCGGATAATTTTAGTGCGAAGGAAAATGAGTTAGTGACAGATAACTTTAACGATGAAAATCTAGACTTGCTAAATTTTTTGAATAACTTCAATGCCGAATGTATGAACGATATCCCAACAATATAGATTTGCTGTTTTGTATTATTGTGAATGAGTTTCAAATAAAAAGATTTCAATGAAAACGGTTTGTTTTAATTTTTATTACAAAATCACCTTTTATAGAATATTTTCTATTAGAATACAAACTTAAGTGTCATCTTTTTGAAATAAAGCATGTAAAAAGTTTACTTGGATATTAGAGATATACTTTTTTAATTACTGTAGAAGTATTGTTTGAGTATAATATTTAAACACTAAGTAAAATTTATGCACAATAGTAGTTTTATAAACTATCAATCTTACATCGAAGAAGAAAAAACTTGTAAAATTGGTTTTCCACTCAATTGTAAAGTACTTGTAAAAATCTTAAATGAATTTATCTTATTAACAATTTTCTGAAAAACTAACTTATAAAAATTTTTTGATATACTTATGAAGTTAGTATTTTCCTAAGTATCATATTTGAATCTTACTTTGAATATACATATTCAAAGTGATTTGCACTTTAACTAAAATCACAATCTTTATTCCAAAGAGTGTAAAAATAATGTTATAGTAACAACTTAAACTTTTATATATAGATACTTTCACGATTCTATTTTAACTTTTTTATTTTTAGAATACAGAAAATATTTTGTAAGAATTGTGAAATCTTAATTTTAGTAGTTTGTGAAATTTTACAAAATTTTTTTAACATTTTTGTCAAATGTTTTCTTCATCTCACATCACTTAGAAAAATTAATTGTTTTAGTAGAATTACTAACACAAAGCATTAAGTTAGAAAATTTGCAGATAAAACTTAAAAGGTATGAAAAACCATATATGATGTAATAACAAAAATATATATAGTTTCAAGTTTAGACATGGTTGAACAAGCTTGAGCAGACACTAAAACCTGTTGCTGACGTCATAACGCGTGTGATGGAAGATTATAATCATTGGATATGAGTTCCCCCTAATACACTACGTCACGAACCCATGATGTGACAAAAACAACCATTTTGCTCTCACTTCTCACCTTTGTTGGACTTATATTATTTTACTCTGCATATTAACGATAATCTGTAAAAAAACTTTGTCGGTTTTACACTTTGTTGTAAAAAGTTTTCGTTTAAACATCAAATGATATATTTTAGACATCTTTTCAGTATAAGGAAAGTTAATACTTTTCTCATGTATAGTAAAATTATGATTAATCGAAATCCCGATATGGCTTAAACCACTGTCCTATAGAAATATTTCAAACATATATGTTTAAAACACTGATGTTTTACCCCAATGAGAATAATGAGTGTGATTTAGAAGTATTTCAATCATATATACAGCCTCATGTACATGAAAAACTTAAGTCTGAATTAAAAGAAAAGCATACCCTGAAGTGGTATATGGTTATGAAAGTAACCTTGGAACGTAAAAAACCTGATGAAGACATGGAAGAGACACATACATATTTTAGAAGTTCCTGTATTATCGAACTTATTGAAGATACTATTGAACAGCATATTAGCGAAGGATATGCAAAAATTAATATGTCCTTAGAAGAATTCATCCAAAAATTCACTATTTGGAACTAAAAATTGCTAAATACCATCCTCTAACTGCTAGTAGCTATATTAAGCTACCTTCAAAACTTGTTTAAAAAGATTTGGGGCGTCACATATTTCTACAAATGTGACGGATGGAGGTGGGACCCCAAATAAATAAATTTAAAAAATTTCTATATATCATTCAAAAAACTTAATCTTGAAAAATAGTAGTGTGAATTTGTTTAAGTTCATACGTAAAAATTTGTACACATATATGTACCTTCGTGATTTAATATGCACTAGTTTTACATATCACTGAGTTATGTTTTACTAATTTCAAATTTATCCTTATCTGTCACGAATACATAATTTAACAAAAAGTACTTATGTTTACCCACAATTCTTGACTTATATTATTTTACTTTGTGTATTAAACTGACAACCTGTAAAAAACTTTATCGTTTTTATACACTTTGAAGTAAAAATTTTCACTCTAAACATCGAATTATCTTTTACAAACATGAATTGATATGTATTTGTTTCAAATATCACTAAGTTACATTATACCAAAGTATATTTTCTAATATTTAAACAATTTTCATTTTTACAAAAATTAACTTGTATGCATTTCTAGGTCTTTAATAAAAATCTTTTAATTTTTTTCTCTCAAAGACTTTAAACTATTGGAGATGTTTGTACTCTTTAAGTACAATCCAATACTATTTGCATAACAATGCGGAACATCATATGTTAAGAAAATCTTAAATTTTGACTAAGTTGCAAATCTCAGTGAAAGTATTTTAAGATTACTTTGCTAATATTTACTAAGTATTACAATATTTTTCAGTTATTAAACGAAAAATTGTGTAAAATTTACTAAGTGTTTCACTAAAGAAGAGAATTCCACAAAAAAGTTTTGACAAGAAATACTAAATTCACTAAGTCACATACACACATGCTTGTAATTATAATCGTTATGAAATATTGTTAAATATTTTTTACAATCTACACACGTATACATACACGCGTGTGTGTATATGACTTAGTGAATTTAGTATTTCTTGTCAAAACTTTTTTGTGGAATTCTCTTCTTTAGTGAAACACTTAGTAAATTTTACACAATTTTTCGTTTAATAACTGAAAAATATTGTAATACTTAGTAAATATTAGCAAAGTAATCTTAAAATACTTTCACTGAGATTTGCAACTTAGTCAAAATTTAAGATTTTCTTAACATATGATGTTCCGCATTGTTATGCAAATAGTATTGGATTGTACTTAAAGAGTACAAACATCTCCAATAGTTTAAAGTCTTTGAGAGAAAAAAATTAAAAGATTTTTATTAAAGACCTAGAAATGCATACAAGTTAATTTTTGTAAAAATGAAAATTGTTTAAATATTAGAAAATATACTTTGGTATAATGTAACTTAGTGATATTTGAAACAAATACATATCAATTCATGTTTGTAAAAGATAATTCGATGTTTAGAGTGAAAATTTTTACTTCAAAGTGTATAAAAACGATAAAGTTTTTTACAGGTTGTCAGTTTAATACACAAAGTAAAATAATATAAGTCAAGAATTGTGGGTAAACATAAGTACTTTTTGTTAAATTATGTATTCGTGACAGATAAGGATAAATTTGAAATTAGTAAAACATAACTCAGTGATATGTAAAACTAGTGCATATTAAATCACGAAGGTACATATATGTGTACAAATTTTTACGTATGAACTTAAACAAATTCACACTACTATTTTTCAAGATTAAGTTTTTTGAATGATATATAGAAATTTTTTAAATTTATTTATTTGGGGTCCCACCTCCATCCGTCACATTTGTAGAAATATGTGACGCCCCAAATCTTTTTAAACAAGTTTTGAAGGTAGCTTAATATAGCTACTAGCAGTTAGAGGATGGTATTTAGCAATTTTTAGTTCCAAATAGTGAATTTTTGGATGAATTCTTCTAAGGACATATTAATTTTTGCATATCCTTCGCTAATATGCTGTTCAATAGTATCTTCAATAAGTTCGATAATACAGGAACTTCTAAAATATGTATGTGTCTCTTCCATGTCTTCATCAGGTTTTTTACGTTCCAAGGTTACTTTCATAACCATATACCACTTCAGGGTATGCTTTTCTTTTAATTCAGACTTAAGTTTTTCATGTACATGAGGCTGTATATATGATTGAAATACTTCTAAATCACACTCATTATTCTCATTGGGGTAAAACATCAGTGTTTTAAACATATATGTTTGAAATATTTCTATAGGACAGTGGTTTAAGCCATATCGGGATTTCGATTAATCATAATTTTACTATACATGAGAAAAGTATTAACTTTCCTTATACTGAAAAGATGTCTAAAATATATCATTTGATGTTTAAACGAAAACTTTTTACAACAAAGTGTAAAAACGACAAAGTTTTTTTACAGATTATCGTTAATATGCAGAGTAAAATAATATAAGTCCAACAAAGGTGAGAAGTGTGAGCAAAATGGTTGTTTTTGTCACATCACGGGTTCGTGACGTAGTGTATTAGGGGGAACTCATATCCAATGATTATAATCTTCCATCACACGCGTTATGACGTCAGCAACAGGTTTTAGTGTCTGCTCAAGCTTGTTCAACCATGTCTAAACTTGAAACTATATATATTTTTGTTATTACATCATATATGGTTTTTCATACCTTTTAAGTTTTATCTACAAATTTTCTAACTTAATGCTTTGTGTTAGTAATTCTACTAAAACAATTAATTTTTCTAAGTGATGTGAGATGAAGAAAACATTTGACAAAAATGTTAAAAAATTTTGTAAAATTTCACAAACTACTAAAATTAAGCTTTCACAATTCTTACAAAATATTTTCTGTATTCTAAAAATAAAAAAGTTAAAATAGAATCGTGAAAGTATCTATATATAAAAGTTTAAGTTGTTACTATAACATTATTTTTACACTCTTTGGAATAAAGATTGTGATTTTAGTTAAAGTGCAAATCACTTTGAATATGTATATTCAAAGTAAGATTCAAATATGATACTTAGGAAAATACTAACTTCATAAGTATATCAAAAAATTTTTATAAGTTAGTTTTTCAGAAAATTGTTAATAAGATAAATTCATTTAAGATTTTTACAAGTACTTTACAATTGAGTGGAAAACCAATTTTACAAGTTTTTTCTTCTTCGATGTAAGATTGATAGTTTATAAAACTACTATTGTGCATAAATTTTACTTAGTGTTTAAATATTATACTCAAACAATACTTCTACAGTAATTAAAAAAGTATATCTCTAATATCCAAGTAAACTTTTTACATGCTTTATTTCAAAAAGATGACACTTAAGTTTGTATTCTAATAGAAAATATTCTATAAAAGGTGATTTTGTAATAAAAATTAAAACAAACCGTTTTCATTGAAATCTTTTTATTTGAAACTCATTCACAATAATACAAAACAGCAAATCTATATTGTTGGGATATCGTTCATACATTCGGCATTGAAGTTATTCAAAAAATTTAGCAAGTCTAGATTTTCATCGTTAAAGTTATCTGTCACTAACTCATTTTCCTTCGCACTAAAATTATCCGAATTCATATTTTTGTTGTTAGCAGAAAAATCATTCAAGCATTTGGGATTAAAGTTATTCAAAAAAGTTAACGAGTTCAGACTTTCATTGTCATAGTTTACTAGAGGTAAATCAGTTTGTATCAGGTTAAAATTATTTAAGTCCTTATTTTCAACTTTGGTAGATAAGTTGTCAACATTATTTTCACTTGTATATTCTACATTCGAATTGTTCAAAAAATTTTTGAAGACTAAGTCTATATTTTCATTCTGAAAGTTGTTGGAAGGTAAGACATCATTTATACATTCAGTGTGAAAATTATCCAAAAAATTTAACAAGTCCAGATTCTCACTGTCATTATTAACTGTTGGTAATTCATTGTTAGTACTTCGTTCATTGCAATTTCTACGGATGTTAAAGCCTTTAAGATGATTCTTTCTCTTATGTTGCAATAATTCATACTTACACTGAAAAGTTTCACTGCATTCATCACATCTAGTTTGTATTGAAGATTTTTTATGCATATTTCTTTTATGTTTTAAAAAATGTCGTTTGTTTGTAAAAGTATCAGTACATTCGTCGCAGCAGTATGTATGTAATGTCTTTTTATGACTTTTTCGCTTATGGTTTGAAAAAGCATGTTTAGTTGAAAAGGCTATAGAACATTCCTCACATAGATACTCAGGTTTACGATAATGCACCCTCATGTGTTTTTCTAATTCATACTTGTGTTTAAAAGCATCTTTACAAATAATACATAGATGTTTAGGTAAGACTTTTTGATGAAATAATCTCTTATGTTTCGATAAATCACACTTGCGATTGAAATTTTCAATACAATATTCACATTTGTATCTTATGGAAATTTTTCTATGGGTTTCCATATGTCTTTTTAAACGATGTAAAGTAACAAATCCTTTCTCACACACGTAACAAATATTAGGTTTAATGTCATTGTGAACCTTCACATGCCTAGTAAGATAGGATTTTTTTAAAAATGACTTATTACAAGTTAGACAAATAAAAAGTTTAGATAACTTCTCATCCTCAAAACTTGATGAAGGGGGTTGTTGAACAGAAACGTGAGTCTCCTCAGACGCTAAAGTATTATCCATTTTGTGCTTCAGTTTAGCAAAGTATAAAAAATCACTCTAAAAGTAAGACTTTAAAAATGTTTAAAACTACTAAGTATGAGAACTTAGACAACTCTACAGTGAGAAAAGATTGCAACTAATTCAAATTTTTTCTTCGTTCATCAGTTTTACTTAAGAATTTACGCCAAATTTTCTAATTTCATGTCAAATTTTTATAACTATCGCCAATATTAGTAGAAATTTAGCCAAATTTTGTCTTATATGATACTATAATAATTAAATCTTACTGGAAATTCTAGTTTTTTGACGAAGAAAAGGGGGTGAATTTAGCCATATGAAGTTCTAATTCGATAATTTCTTCTAAAGTCCAGTCTGATCCTTGTTCATTAAATTCTTCAAAACTCTTTATCATCTTGGCAAAAGCTTTTTCAAGATCATTATCAATACTTATTGATGAAAAGGATGTAAAAGTATTTGATCGAAAAAAGGGAGAAAAAAATTCCTGAGGCCCTTCTTGCACAGTGCGGGTAAGTTTAACTTTAACAATTGTATGCCATTTCAGTGCTCTTTTCTCATTTAATTGAAAGTTCAGTTCATTTAAAATATCAGTTTTTAAATTATTAAAAAATGACAATAAATCTATATCATTGTTTTTATTGTCAAAGGTAGTGGTTGTAAACACATTGAGAGCGTTTTGTCTTTTAAAATGTTTAGTTTTCTCCCTAAGTAAATCTTGATCAGAAGAATTTGTTATTTGCACCTGTACTAAAGGAGATCGATGTTTGTCCAAAGTATGATGACGCAAATCTTTTTTATATTTAAATACTTCACTGCATTTTTCACAAAAATGTTGCGGTGAAGACTTTCGATGATTTTTTCTTATGGAATCTGGCAACTCATGTTGTGGTGGAGGCTTTTGATGGTTTTTTCTCATGTGTTTCAATAACTCATATTTCCATCTGAAGATTTCACTACATACATCACAAACATGCATAGATAAAGTCTTTTTGTGATTTTTTCTAATATGATTCAGTAATTCATACTTGCGATTAAAGCTTTCACTACATTGTTCGCATCCATATTCTGTAGGAATCTTTTCATGAATTATTAAATGTTTCTTCAAATCGTCGGGTCTACTAAATGATTTTTGACATACATTGCAAATAAAAGGCTTCACACCCGAATGAATCATTGCATGCCGAGTTAAATTAGACTTTTTAGAAAAAGTTTTATTACAAGTTGGACATATCGGAAGGTTTGATAATTTCTTGTCATCGATTTGTGATATAGCGGTTTGTTGATTTAAAATAGGTGTCTCCGCAGATAGATCCATCTCTTGACCCAATTTAAACTATCAATATGCTTCACTGAATTCAGGTTAAAAAACAGACGTCTTCACTCCGTGAAAATAAGCTAGTAAGTGGTGATATTTTTGTTCGCTCTTCATTTATACTGTATGTATCTCGCCAAATCTGAATTAATCACCAAATATATTTTAAACTCTACCAAATACATTCTAAATCTTGTAATATATATTCGAAAATATTACTACATTGTTTTAAATCGAGCCAAATTTATGTTAAAATGTTTTCATATTTGCATATTTATCACTAAATTGTACAGGTTTACTCTAAAATAATGTGAAGAACCAGGGAAGTGTATAAAAATTATTAGACTATAAAAGTTAATAAAGGTGATGAAAATATATGTGAGTTGATGAATAGTAGTCTATAAGGAGTGTAATTTATTGGTATTTTTGTTAAAAATGATAGTTAAATTTACGTCAAGTAAAATAATTTGTGCGAAAACTTTTCAGTTTATAATTATATGTTTGTAATCTACAATACTTGGTCAAAATATTTTTTAACTATGTTTAAATACATTTGTAAAGTCTAAGTATACATCCGTGAACATGAATGTATTTTTAAAATCATATATTAATATTTTTTCAACTCTGAATTTTTTCAAAGTTACTTTCATTATTTACAAACTTTGTAAAGAAAAACTGAGTAAAAGATAGCTTAAAGGGTGGCGTATTTCGCTATGTTAAAGTGTGGCAAAGTAGTGAAAACTCTTTATTTTGAGACAGATTGTTGAATATTTCTTAGGAAATATAAGTTAAAATAATTAATGATGGGAATGAATTACAAAAAAATTTTCGGGAAGTGTCAGGCAGATCGCGTTTAAAACGAATAAATGTAAATTTCTAATAATCTCTATGTTTGAAAACTTGTATACTTTTAAAGAGTGTGAGAGAATTTATTGTGTGTGAAAGAAAAATTTTCAAGTACGGTCAAATAATATTAAAGGAAAGTTTGTATTACTTAGTTAAATGAATTCAATTAACTGATATTTTTGAGTGTTGGAGGATTTGAAGTATAATATAAGACTTGAAATAAAAATAATTAAAACTTCTATAAGAAAACCGATGTGTTTTGCCAAAAAAGTAACATTGTTTGAATAGCAGATACAAAAGCCTCCCCCTCCGCTTGTCCGTTCCTGTATCGTCCAATGTCACCTAGAGAAGCCTTAAGGGGAAAAATTCTTCAGCTATTGTAAAACCATCTTTTGAAAACAAGTTAGCACAGAAGTAGTAAATGTCTTGGTGGGAATCCTTTTTAATTATGTATTAAATTGGTGTAGTCAGCTAAAAACTTTATTGTTTTATTTACTTTAGATCAACACGATACAAGTTGAAAAAAGTTAGGTGTGAAAAAACTTAAAGAATTTATTTTAAACTGTTAAATACAATTAACTAATTGTAAAAAACTATTTTTGCCGAAAATTGTTTAAAATCAATAATTAGAATTATCTAATATCTCCCATTTAAAATATTATCTATTGTGAGGTAGATTAAAATATATACAATTGGGTTGAAATGAAGAAACTTTGCGGAAAACTATTTTTAAAACGAATATTTATCAATCAAGTAATTATACAGCATTCTTTAGTTTAAAAAGATCTGCGTATGCATATTTCTAAAGAACAGTGGTTAAAGTACTTGCAAACTACTGTTTCTTTACTTCAAGCAGGCGCTGGGTTCGAATACCACTTATACCTTTCAAACTACTGTTTCTTTACTTCAAGCAGGCGCTGGGTTCGAATACCACTTATACATTTGAGATTTTAATCATCTTTTAACTTAATTTTCATGTACATTGCCATTTTTTTTTTTTCATAAAACATATGGTGAACTTTTACAAGGAAATCCTTAATTAATATTTTTTTAATTATTATTCTCTAATTAATATCATTTGAACGATTGAATTCTTTTCGAATAATTGTATTCATAGATTAAAAAATATTTTGTACAGGTATATAATAGAAAAATCGCTCACACATACGCAAAAACTGCTGAAATATTTTTTACTGCAAGGTACCGGGTTCGAACCCCAGTCAGACTTCTCTATTTCTTTCATAATATATTCACATCAATATACTTCATTGTTAAATTCATATTTTTTATTTATTTCCTATTTATTTCTCAATTTTTAAATTTTTAAATTTTTTAAATTTTTTTCTCTTTTTTTAATTTTTATAATTCATTACTCATAAACAATAGCCTTCACACTACTCCACAAAAAATCTCTTTTTAAAACCATCATCTCCTTTTTACAAAATCACTAATTAATTTTTTAATTAAATTTCTTCATTAACACCCTCGTCACGTTTCACGATTAAGTCAGAGGATGTCTCAAGGTCAATACCAACTCATCTAGACCCCTCAGTGGGTGGTGCGGCATCCGCACGGCTCCGTTCGCTCCGCCGGTGCCTCAGTGCCTCCGCCGTCTGACCTAGAACTCTCCTTTTTTACCTACTGTGCTGAACTGTTTAAACTAAGTGCTTCAGTTGATATGATGGGTCGTTTGCACTTGGATATGTTTCACCAAGAGAGACTACTACTTAACATGGTTGACGTGAAAATTAAACTTATTCGTAGTAAACCAGAATTTTGCTTGTTAGGGGGTGAAGGGGAATTCAAAGTATTCCTTGATCATGCCTCTTTATTTGTTCGAAAAATAAGGGTTAGCCCAAGTGTTGTTTTGGGACATGCCAAAAGCCTAGAAAAAACGACCGCCAAGTATCCTATTGATAGAGTTCTTTGCAAAACTTATTCCATTCCTGCCGGAAATATGAGTTTTATTCAGGATAACATTTTTATTAGTCAAATGCCGAATCGTATTGTGATTGCCTGTGTAGACAATGATGCATTTAACGGTAACTATAAAAAGGCCCCCTTTGAATTTCAGCATTACAATATGAACTTCATAGGCGTCTATGTAGATGGTCAACCTGTTCCTCATAATCCCATTCAGCCTAATTTTGAAAATGGTTTATTTATCCGTGCTTATCAAAATTTATTTGTGAATGCCGACAATAAAAGACTGTATTTATCTAGGTCAGAATTTTCAAAAGGATATTCTTTATTTCGTTTTGATTTGACGCCTGACTTATGTGATGGTTCTCATCTTATCCTTATTCGTCATAGCAATCTAAGATTGGAACTTAAATTTAGTACTCTTCTAATACAAACAATCTCTCTGATCGTGTATGCTGAATTTGAAAATTTAATTGAAATCAACAAAGCTCAAAATATTTTGTATGATTTTGGGAACTGATGAATTCGTCTCAAATTCATACAGTTTTATCTCGCGATCCTGTTTCTGCTAGGTATTTTGTAGGTGTTTTTCCTTCTGACAAAATACCTGTCATTCGAAAATTCCCTTGTGCATTTGTACTCAATACTGATAAACATGATGAAAAGGGATCCCATTGGCTGACTGTTTACATTCAAAACCAAAAGACTATTGATTTTTTCGACTCTTACGGATTACCTCCCGAAACCTATGGAGAAGACATCACAAGATTTGTAAAGAAGTATTCTCAAATTCAATGGAACAAGACAACGTTTCAAAGTTTAACGTCCAATGTCTGTGGACAATATTGTATTTTTTTTTTATAATAAAACGATGTCAAGGACTCTGTATGAAATCTTTTGTAAATGTACTGTCTAGAAAGAAGAATGATTTTCGAATGTTTCAGTTTGTCAAAAAAAGATATGATGTAAATATGATTTTCAAAAAATAAAAATTATTTTTTTAATAAATGTGTTTGTATTTTCTTTAATGTGTTTTATTAATATTTTCCTACTTTAAAAAAATGCATGTTTTATTTTGACGGAAAGAGTATAAAAGCAGGATCATTTTGAAACTAGTATGTTGTGGCCACCACAAGACTTTCTTCTATATTTACCTATACATATTCAATCAGTAACAATATTAAAAAAAAAAAAAAAAAAAAAAAAGTACGATTTTTTTTTTTTCTAAGTTTTTTTTTTTTTTTTTTTTTTTTTGTTAAAAGTGAAAAAAATCGATAACTTTTTTTTTAATTATCACAGATTTATAGTTCAACCATTCGTTTTAAAGGTATTGACGAGACCTTTCGAAAGATACCCATCTTGAAAATTTATCCCCCCCGGGGGGGTACTTCCCCCCCAGGGGGGGAAGCGATGCCCCCCCATGCAGAATTTTTTTTTCCTAGTTACATACTACTATTATCAATAATTCATATTAATTTTACAATCACAAGTTTAAAACAACTCTAATTATGCACATTTATACGAATTTTTGTCCTATGCTGCCATGTTAAAAATTTAGATAAAATGCTATCACAGCGCCACCTGTTGAGCTATTGATCCCCAAACATAATCAGCACCAGTTTATGTCGGGGACCAACTAAATACCAAGTTTGGTTAAATTTCGTTAAAAAAAAAAAAACAAAAAAAATTGCGATATTTTTCTAAGTTTTTTTTTGTTAAAAGTAAAAAAAATCGATAACTTTGGTTTAAATTATCACAGATTTATCGTTCAACCATTCGTTTTAAAGGTATTGACGAGATCTTTCGAAAGATACCCATCTTGAAATTTTGCCCCCCCGGGTGGGAACCTCCCCCCCCGGTGGGGGGGCAACCGGTGCCCCCACATGCACAAAAATTTTTTCCTAGTTAACTACTACTATTATCAACCTGATATTTCGAAAGATACCCAATGTGAAAATTTACCCCCCCTGGGGGGGTATTTTTCCCCTAGGGGGGGGAAGCGATGCCCCCCCATGCAGAAAATATTTTTCCTAGTTACATACTACTATTATCAATAATTCATATTAATTTTACAATCACAAGTTTAAAACAACTCTAATTATGCACATTTATACGAATTTTTGTCCTATGCTGCCATGTTAAAAATTTAGATAAAATGCTATCACAGCGCCACCTGTTGAGCTATTGATCCCCAAACATAATCAGGACCAGTTTATGTCGGGGACCAACTAAATACCAAGTTTGGTTAAATTTCGTTAAAAAAAAAAAAAAAAAAAATTGCGATATTTTTCTAAGTTTTTTTTTGTTAAAAGTGAAAAAAATCGATAACTTTTTTTTTAATTATCACAGATTTATAGTTCAACCATTCGTTTTAAAGGTATTGACGAGACCTTTCGAAAGATACCCATCTTGAAAATTTATCCCCCCCGGGGGGGTACTTCCCCCCCAGGGGGGGAAGCGATGCCCCCCCATGCAGAATTTTTTTTTCCTAGTTACATACTACTATTATCAATAATTCATATTAATTTTACAATCACAAGTTTAAAACAACTCTAATTATGCACATTTATACGAATTTTTGTCCTATGCTGCCATGTTAAAAATTTAGATAAAATGCTATCACAGCGCCACCTGTTGAGCTATTGATCCCCAAACATAATCAGCACCAGTTTATGTCGGGGACCAACTAAATACCAAGTTTGGTTAAATTTCGTTAAAAAAAAAAAAACAAAAAAAATTGCGATATTTTTCTAAGTTTTTTTTTGTTAAAAGTAAAAAAAATCGATAACTTTGGTTTAAATTATCACAGATTTATCGTTCAACCATTCGTTTTAAAGGTATTGACGAGATCTTTCGAAAGATACCCATCTTGAAATTTTGCCCCCCCGGGTGGGAACCTCCCCCCCCGGTGGGGGGGCAACCGGTGCCCCCACATGCACAAAAATTTTTTCCTAGTTAACTACTACTATTATCAACCTGATATTTCGAAAGATACCCAATGTGAAAATTTACCCCCCCTGGGGGGGTATTTTTCCCCTAGGGGGGGGAAGCGATGCCCCCCCATGCAGAAAATATTTTTCCTAGTTACATACTACTATTATCAATAATTCATATTAATTTTACAATCACAAGTTTAAAACAACTCTAATTATGCACATTTATACGAATTTTTGTCCTATGCTGCCATGTTAAAAATTTAGATAAAATGCTATCACAGCGCCACCTGTTGAGCTATTGATCCCCAAACATAATCAGGACCAGTTTATGTCGGGGACCAACTAAATACCAAGTTTGGTTAAATTTCGTTAAAAAAAAAAAAAAAAAAAATTGCGATATTTTTCTAAGTTTTTTTTTGTTAAAAGTAAAAAAAATCGATAACTTTGGTTTAAATTATCACAGATTTATCGTTCAACCATTCGTTTTAAAGGTATTGACGAGATCTTTCGAAAGATACCCATCTTGAAATTTTGCCCCCCCGGGTGGGAACTTCCCCCCCCGGTGGGGGGGCAACCGATGCCCCCACATGCACAAAAATTTTTTCCAAGTTAACTACTACTATTATCAACGAGACCTTTCGAAAGATACCCATCTTGAAAATTTACTTCCCCGGGGGGGGATTTCCCCCCCCAGGGGGGGAACCGATGCCCCCCCATGCACAAATTTTTTTTCCTAGCTAACTACTACTATTATCAATAAATCCTATTAATTTTACAATCACAAGTGTAAAATAACTCTCTTTATGCCCATTTATACGGAATTTTGTCCTATTCTGCCATGTTAAAAATTTGCATAAAATGCGATCACAACGCCACCTATTGAGCGATTGATCCCAAAATCTAATCAGCACCAGTTTATGTCAGGGTGCAACTAAATACCAAGTTTGGTTAAGTTTCATTCATTGGTTCGTGAGATACAGCGTCCACAAAAAAATGATACAGACAGACAGACAGACAGACAGACAGACAGACAGACATTTTTTAAAAACTATTAATTCGTGTTCTCCATATCCCAAAACATGTAAATCCATCAAAAAATGGACTTCGAAAATTTTCGCGAATCCAATACTTTCTCTATATTACATATAGAAGAAAGTAAAAATTATCATTTAAAAAATGGAACTTCTCAAGTTAGAACACCCATCTACTTGCCTTATTTCTGGCCCCACGCAATCTGGAAAAACATTTCTAGTTAAAAAGTTGATTGATTGTAAGATGTTTAATCCCATGCCAATGAATATTATTTATTGTTACGGTAAATACCAACCTCTTTTTAATTGAATGAAAGATGTGAATTTTGAAGAAGGACTACCGTCTAATCTTAACTCACTTCGAAATGCTTTAATTGTCATAGACGATTTAATGTCAGAATTAGCGAATGATTTTCGCTTAAGTAATCTTTTTACGAAAGGCAGTCATCACCAAAATTTATCTGTTATATTTTTAACTCAAAATATTTTTGTTCAGGGTAAAGAAATGCGAAATGTTAATCTAAATTCTCAATATATTTTCTTATTTAGAAATCCTAGGGATAAAACTCAAATTAATATCTTAGCTCGCCAAATGTATCCAGGTAAAGTTCGGGCTTTCCAAGAAATTTTTTACGGTGCTACATCACCTGAATTTGGTTATTTGCTTATTGATTTGCGCCCAAGGGCAGATGATCGTTTGCGCCTGCGCACAGGAATATTTTCGGGTGATAAACATTACGTGTATGAACCTCGATAAATCATTTCTATTCAGTGCATCCTTCAGTGAACATGTCTTCAGCTGTAGTAGCAAAGCTATACATACAGATTTTGCAGAAGTTTGTGTCATTCCCAGATGTGAATACTGTGAAACGTTCCGAAGTTCCAGTCACAGAAAATCCTCCTGAAAACAATCTTGTTTCAGAAAGTGAAATTTTGAACACCGTTCCTGTTAAACATAAAAAAACTACTTCGAAAATTATAGAATTTTTAAGACAGAATGAAATATTTTGGAATGAAAATAAAGAAGTTAAAGTGGACAATAATGTTATCTCTGATTCTGATGTTGTTCAACTAATCAATTTCCTATTAAGAAACAGAATAAAAAAACCAGATGCTTTTGAAGAATTTAATGAAAATGAAAAATTGAAGATTTGTGATTTTCCACGAGAGTTTATCAAAAATAAATATTTAACTGTTATGAAATCCTCTCCGAAGAGAAAACGTTCACCGTATGTGAAAACTATGTATGCAAAACCTGGAAGAAAAAAATTGACTTCGTCAAAATGGCTAAACTTGTAAAAAAAATGATTTTTTAATAAATTTCTTTCTTGCTTGAATTTTTTCAGTTGTTGTTTTATTTCTTTTCATTTAACATTTTTAATTTTTCAAAAGAAAAAAGAGACAAACTCAATTACAAAAAATAAATATGATTTATTGTTAAGAATAAATTTACAAATTTTCTCGTTACATTTTTTGTTGTTTTATTTTACATATTTTTTTCTTTCTTCATGTTCCTTTAATACCCGTAAGGTAGGGTGGTCAAATCGTGCTGAATGACACGTTTGTCATAGACCACCCTGTAAAGTTTCCTTTGTTCTCTGTTAATGACCTTTCTGCGTTTTGGATCCCGGGTGATTTTTGCTGGGTCTGTAATTGGGATCGTTTGAGTTTCACTCATTTCCGTAATTAACTTCCGAATAGATTCGAAATTTAAAGACTGGGAATTCTTAAAGTTCAAGGTGAACCCCCTTACCTTGCAACAAGTTTTACCACTTTTTGTTTCAAAACCATAGTTTTTAGGGCCACCTGTAAAAAAAGAAAAGAAATGAATTTAATAAAGTAAAAAATAGGTTTCAAATGAGATCAGAAACATAAATAAATAAAGGGAGAAATTTAAAACACTTACCAGATACAAACACGGATATTACATCACCATCCAGTTCATCGGTGAATTCCCCGAGAAAGTTGCCGAGGGGCGGATCGTTTATACCATCACTGGCATAAACGATCGAATCTGTATCGTGATACAGAACACTGCGGCCAAGTTTGTCCATTTCGCTGTACAACTTGAGACGAGCCCAAGCTGTAGTGAAAGCCGCTAAAAAGATGTTTGTAGCGGTGTCCTGCCCGATAAATTCCTCGTCAGCTTTCCATTGGATGGCTGCCACCTCTGGTGCAGGGAGAAAAACATCTTTGATCTGAAAAAGAGGAAATTAAAATTAAAACATGAAATGGAATAAAATAAATAATTATCGATGTATAAAATAAAAAAGGTACTTACATTTTTAGTAGGATCAGCCATCATTTTGTTGAAATTCGGGACAGTGTTGACAAACGTCAGCCGATCCTTATTAATGTTCATCCCCCATCTGTAATGAAAAAAAGAAATAAAGTTATAAAAATGTATAAAAAATATAACTGTAAATAAAACGAAAAATTTTTAATTATACTTATCGTCCCCAAAAACTATTCAGCGCTAATTTGGCTACTTGTCTGCACCCAGGGTTTTTGCTGATGCATGCCGGGTCTAATTTAACACCTTCGCGTTCCTCGTACTGGCGAATGTAGTGGGCTTTCTGTTCCTCAGTCACGCAGTCTGAAGGCCAACCACTGCTCTCCTGCTTGATCTTCAAAAAACAATCGATGAATGATTTAAACAGAGAGTCTGATGTTTGCTCGAAATGGTAGACCTCGTAGATCTGAAATAAAAATTATAAAAAACTATTAGATGAGCATTCAAATAAAATCATACATTTACAAAACAACGAGATTATGTTTAGTACTTACTTGTGTGACTCGATATCCTTTCTTCTTCGCCAGCTTCAGCTCCTCGCTTACCCATGTTCCGACAATAGCACGTTCATCATCGCTATGGGAGCAAGGACTTTGCTGCAAGGTTTCAGCGCAGGTCCGGCATAGGGGAAACATCAGCTTCTTTTGGCATCGGTATGGCAGCACGGGTAAATAGAGCCCTCGTGGTGGGAGTACTTTGCAGTGTACCAATCCGAAATATTGGTCGATATCACCGAAACCTTCTGTTATAATGGTGGGATGACCAACGGGGTAAAGGCAATATTTGTTTACCTAACAATGAAATAAAAGTGTTAAAAAAAATACGTATCACAATGCAGAGAACATTTTTAAGGTGAGAAAATAATTAAAAAAATTAAAAACAAAACAAACAACAGACTTACCCATGGGTATAACGAAGTAAAATCAACATATTTCACGTCGCCTTCATGAAACAATTTTACTGCGTTGGTTCGTCCCCCAAAAAATGCATCCCTTGGATTTAAACGGTCCTTCAAGTCGTGTGTTTTCAGGAAAGATTTTAGTTCCGGGGACTCCTTCTTCATTTCTCTAAAAGTATGCTCCCACATCTCGACTACCTAATATCCCTGGTCGCGTAATTTCTGGACATTCTCCTCCGTCTGTTGTCTTAATGCTGCCATGGTCACGTTTTTTAAAGGATGGGTCACGTCTGAATTGCAGCACGTGCAACAGCCGTGAAAGAAACAACCCTAAAAAATAAATATTTTAATTCATTAAAATAATATTTAAACAATATATATAAATAAAAATAATGATTCATTAATCACAGAATAACTTTTACCTGATATTGGTAGACGGTCTTGGTTTCTTCACAGAATCCATCTACCGATATTCCTCCGATTTTTCGCTCTCTCTTTCCATTGAGAGCGTGCTGGATACGTAGTCCCTGGGTTGAGGCTACAAAATCCAACCATCGAATTGAATCAGGGCTGAAATTGGTTTTGTTGATGTAACCGTGCACGGGAACCATAGCAATCGTATCGGGCTGTATGTGGTTGCTTCGGTATGTTGCCATGCAAACAGATGCAATCGTCACATACCTAAAACATAAAAAAGAAGTTAAATATTTATAAATTAAATCTTTTCATTGAGATATTTTAAAAGAATACAAAAAAATACTTTACCGAAACGGATCCACGTTTGCGATTTCCATAAACTGTGTTCGAAACTCGAGACAACAACGCCGAAGAATATCCACGTCCGAACTGAAAAATTGAAAAAAGAAAAAAATATTAGTTTAAAAATATTTTTTTTTGTTTTATTTATTTATTTATTTTTAAATAATAGAGAATTCTTAAGCACCTACCTGCAATAAGAATACATTTCCTTTTGAAAATCAAACATTTCCCCCTTTTGTTTTTCTTCTGCATGCCAGGACAGGAATGTACTGCGAGCTGCGGTTGACATTGTGTCAGGACTATAGTACTGGGTATCGGGAAGGGGTCCAACATAGTTTTGATTCTCCCGGGTGTTGAAGAGATGAGGGAAATATCCTTTCCGTAATTCGGAGAAACCAAAACAACTGGGCAGTTTTGACAGGGCCATTGGGAGAAAATTTAACGAATCGATGATTCGAACGTCGACAGATTTCAGGTGAATGGACATCAATTTGCTCCCGCACGGAATCACTTCTGGTGCTGTACCTTGCTTAATTAACCATTCCATGATGAACTGTCCATCGAATCTGAAAAAAGAACAAAATACGTTTAATGGATAAAGATAAGAAAAAATCAGAAATAAACAGAGAGAGAAAATTTAATTACCCCTTCATATTATGGGCGATTGCTGTATAGTTCTTGTGTTGAGGAGTAAACAGCCATGTACAGAAATCTGCACAGGCTGTATATCCTTTGAATACTTCCTCCCGGCCATTAGTATGCTGCGCCACAGCAAAATTAACTTCGTGTATTCCCGAAGACTGGTCCGTTTCAAAATCAAAAAAGATCAATTTTGCACTGGGATTCTTCGGGGCCACTTGCCGCAAGTAGTACTGGTGCTCCGCCAATACAACAAAGCTATCACAAGAAGGGCATTTGGTTGTTCCACAGCGGTGCATGTCTTTGGGACAATCTCTTCTACGAATTACTTTGCAACACGTTCGACACTGATAAATCTGAAAAAGAAAAAAAAAACATGAATGCATACATTTACATTTCCATTATATATATATATATATATTAACTAAGACTATTCATTTACCTGATCACAGAGGGAGAATTCCTGATGCTCTCTTAGGGCTTTATGGGCTGCAAAGCAAACACTCGATTGGCAAAGACGATCACAGTCCTGGCATCGTTGAGGTTGGCCCGGACGACAGTCTGTTCTCATGCACACGTAGCATGCTTCGGCGCATCGATGTTCATATTGTTTCTCATAAGGCACATCGCAACGTTCGCAGTAAAAAGTACTACCGAAGAAGGCTTTCAGTGACTTCACAACGTCATAATGTTCATCGTGAAGCCACAAATTGATCCGCTGGGGTCTATCCACACCTTTGTACGAAACCTACAGAATGAAAGAAAAATGTTAAATATTTCAAATGCAAATAAAGTAAAATATTATAATTATGCACATTTAGTAAAACTTACTCGATTGCGATTATCCGACGACAGTACGGCAATCTGAATGTTGAGATGCTCTTCAAACTGAGCGATTTCCCGAAACGTGCAAGGACCTAGGGGAACTTGGGCTGCAGCATGCAGAGCTCGGGCACGGTTCATCAGAGCGGGACGGTCACGTCGTCTCATGGCTTCAATTGCCGTGCGATCGTTCTCTAAATGGGCTTTCGCAAACACGATGGCCTTCGCACAGCAGAGTCCTTCTTCATCCTCGGGAATGGCAAAAATACAATTCTTTTGCAGGCGATCGACGGAAATATTTGAAATTCGTCTTCTTCCAGCCCCGATGGGTCTGTGAATTGTCATGACATCAACCGAAAAACCCTCATCCAGCTGAATTTTATTTTTCGACTGGAGGACCTTCATGACGGCAGACATCACTTTTTCAACGGTGAGCTCAGACACGGAAATGAGTTTCGTGGATATTGGCTTATCCAATCCCTCCGCCCAAATACAAAGTCGTATCAGGTCTGTACGGTCCAAACTTTGAGTGGAACGGCGAATCAAACTTGTAAATAATTGATTCACAGAGTTTATCACCGCAATCATGGGTACACCTCGAACGTGAGAGGGAAGCTTGTCTGGGTCGACACGGGCCTCATAACGGATTTCTTCCGCTTGATACTTGTTGTTCCTCCGACGTAGACGTTCGGTGATAATAATAGCATCCTCCATCTGTAAAGACAAAGAAAATATATACAATAAGCTCGATCGTAAAAAAAGAAAAAAATCTATGTATAAAAGTAAGTACTTACGCGGGAAGTCTCTCCACTAGTCGTGTACGTTGGTCCGGCTCCAACAGGTCGAGCAGAAGTCTAGAATAATAATAAAAAATTAGATACTTATAAAAAGGAAAAAAAAAAGTTTACACTCAAGAACACAGAAATAAACTTACTTCAAATCCTGTTCCTACTTGGTAATACAGCGGCAAAGGCATGGGATTCTCCACAAATATTTGGGAAACTTCATCGTATTCCATAGGATTTTCGATGAAAATTTGAGACGCTTCATCCATCAACTGAAAAAGTAAATACATCGTTAAAAATATCAATATTACAAAATATTACAATATTATAAAAAAATAAAAAATAATAAGAGTTAAATAAAGGAACTTACTTCATCATCGGAATCATTGAAGGACATCTCAGAATCTTCAAAAAGAACCTAAAATTAAAAAAGATTCAGAAAACATTAGTGTTAAGTAAAAAAAAAAATCTTAAAAATAAGTTAAAAACTGGAAAATAAAACTTGAAATATTTTTAATTAGATTAAGACATTAAAAAATAAATAAATAAAAAGAAAATGAATTTTTAGTATTGTTTAAAAATAAAAATAAGAAATGAAAAATGTATTTAATGATTTTAAAAATTAGAAAAAAAAAAAATATTTACCTGATTTTAGCCTGAACCAACGATATTGAATGAGCGTTTCATTTTTTCTGAAGAAAGAAGGTAATCCTAGGAATAGAAGCAAAAGAGAAAGCAAAGAATTTTCTTGGACTAGGTCAAACAAGAAAGTGAACGAGATAGCTCAGGAGGGTCCTTAAATATCCGACGTAAGGAACGTCACATCAGTTATCTACCTTCTTATTGGCTGGATCCCTTTGGACGAGTCCACTTGGGCACAGGTGGGGGAAACGTCTTCCCACCCTCTATGTTTTAAGAGGGGAAAACATAAAAAGGGAAGTTCGAGGGAACGTCTTCATAGCTTAGTCGGTAGCGCGTTGGTCTCGCATGCCACAGATGGTAGGTTCGATTCCACTGGAAGGTAATTTCGTTTTGCAAAAAATCTTGCGAATTAAAATAGTCAATAAAATAATTAATTAATAGTCAATCTAATAATAAAATTTACTTATTAAAATTGATTAATGAACTACTCATTAAAAATTAATTACTGATTAAAAATATACTACATTGTCCTCTTTTCGATTAATGACGTCATTCTCTTTCATGTTCTGACAGGTTTCTGTGTTGTCCCTTTAAGAAAATTCTCCCCGTCACATGTCTTGACAAGAAGTTCAGGTTGCCAACAGATAAAAAGAAACTCTACCGCCCCCGTCATCTTTCACGATCTCCCCCCATTCCCCCCTTCCGTCACATGTCTTGACAAGAAGTCCAAGTTGCCATCGAATAAAAAGAAACTCTACCCCCGTCATCTTTCACGATCAAGCAACCAACCAACCATTACGTCACTTCCGGTTTCCTCCCCCTCTCCCCCCCTCCTATGACGTCACTTCCGTCCTTCAAAGTGCGGGGTTTACTACTATTTTTCCCGATAAGGATTACGTTTTCCGTCACTCTCGAAATCTTTTCAAAAAATCCCCAAATACTTCCCTCACTTGTTGTATCGGAAAGATGAAATAATGCATACTGAGCTTCTGACAACTGCCTGTCGAAGACACGGGGGAAAAAATATATCCAGCTCACTCGGGCGGCTGCGGTATTTTGACGTACTACTAGAAATTCATGCCCGGGATTCAGAGGGTTAATGTATCCAAATTATTTTGTTTGTTCTTTTAAACGAATGATCAATTCTTTTCATAAAATAGCCTATATAGAAAACGTCTTTTAATATATACTAGTATCGCCCAGTGGTCGAAACTCGACCATTTTTTATGCAAAGCGAGGCAAAGCAAAGTTATTGCCTTGTCCTAAACGGGATGCAATTGCAACACAGCTGCGGCAATTGTTTGCCGATATTCACTCTAACTGAATCAGCAGAGTTTTACTTAATATAAATATTTCTCTCTGTAGATGTTAGCCTTTCCTGGAATGAGAGAAAATCGCAACGTGAAAACGCCCCTTGTTGTGTGATACAGCCCAGAAGCTAATAGGTACCATGTCAAACCAAGGACCAACCAAGTATCAAATTCTGTTAAATTAATTCGATTGATTCATAAAGTACAGTGTTTGAACTATATATATATATATATATATATATATATATATATATAATTTTTTTTTTTTTTTCAAAAATGGTCGAATTGAGTTCGGGAAATTTCAAAACGTGTAACTTTATCGAAAACCGAAAATCTAAAACTTTTCTGAATCTTATATTTTCTACTTATATATGCAGAGGAAAGAATAATAAATCTACTTTAAAAAAAAATAAAAATAAGTAGTCAATTTCACTTAATTAAAATGCAAGGAAATCTCAAAACGTGTAAATTCATCGAAAACCGGAAATCAAAAGTTTTTATGTATCTTCTACTTGCTTCTTCTACCCACAAAAGCTAGCAATAAAGACACTTTTTAAAAAAATAAGTAGCCAATTTCAGTTAATTGAAACGTAAAGAAAGCTCAAAACATGTAAATTCAGCAAAAAACGGAAATCGGAATTTTTTCCGTATCGTCTACTTATACATGCAGCAGTTAGTAATAAATCCATTTTCCTTTTATTTAGTATATTAGTTGAATATTTATTGTTTAAATATCACCCTTTGAAATGAAATGTTTATGTTTACATTCGAAACTGGAAGTTTGCCATTTTTTTTTTCTGGAGTTTTGTGATTTTAAATTAAAATTTTATTAATTTTACAGAAAAAAATAACTCAATCAAACGCATGTAGACAGTAATTTATATATAACTATACCCAAATATCGGAATTAAAATCGGCAGATAATTTCCGTTATTTTTTAATAATTTTTTACAAAAAATCCAATGGACAATTAACATAGAAAATCTTTTTCATGGCTCCATGGACAGACAGTGACGTCATCACTTCGCTTGCGTATAGTGATGCTAAATTATACAAATTACTGCGTCTATGGTTTTATTTGAGTTTTATGAAATTGCCAGATTTAACAACTTTCTACTTTTAGGTATTTTTGTATTTTTTAATGTAATGGAATACGTGTATGGCTGAATATCACATAAATGTGCATTTTAGTGTTTCAGGTCTTTATTATTAATTTTAAGCAAATAAATTGTAAAATTTTATTATTATTCTTTAGAAGTACCTTTTTAAAAAAGCATCCAATCATAAAATGTGAGTTTATAGCAATTTCAGTATTTTTTAGAAAATTTTAAACCTTAAAATCGTCATTTTCGTGACTGTCTCCAAGACCAAATGTTTACATACAAAGTATGTTTTTTATTAAAAAAAATAAAATGATAATTATAATAATTGTTAATTCTTGTAAAAAAAACTATTTGTTTTCAAAGGAAAATTTTTTTTTCTTTTTAATTACGTTAATTTTCATGCATGAGTAATTAAAATGCTTGTATGCAAGTCTTGACGTCATTTTCGTGACACGTGAAAATAACTTCATATACCATCAAGGGATGGTGCCACCATTCACTTTTTTTTAAGTTTAAGATCAGAAATCAACATTGACGATATGTGGGGAAAATAAATCTCAAGAAAATTAAAAACAGGTAAGAGTTAACATTATTTTTATTGTTTACATGCTGTGCGTATTTTTATTGCTTGTCATTTTCGAGATGCATAAAAAATAAAAAAATATTATTATAAAATTTAGAACAAAGTTTTATTTTAATATAGAATGACGACCAGAAGAAGAAAATGTGACGATATCGGCTTAGTGAAAGCATGTTTTTCAGTACAGAACGAATTATTGACGATTTGTCATTTTCGTGACGGTCATTTTTGTGACGTCACGAAAATGACATTTGTTGCAGATTTACTATTTTGTAAGCCCTGGATTAAAAAAAATTTTTATTTTGAGTTAAAAGATTTGTTGGTGTAGGATAAGCTTTATATTTAAATATTTAAAGTACTTTCCGGTATCCAGGTAAATACTATAAAAAAATTACATACGACATTAATATTAAGATACAATTAAAAAAGCAAACTTTTATTTATTTTTATTTTTTGCCCCCTTTAAGGTGTCATTGAGAATGTTACTCAAAATATTTTACTTGTGTCATTTATGGCAAGATGCAGAAAAAATAAGTTTGCATGGCCTGAGAAAGAGGATGTCCATGAAATTCAAGTGCCACATACAGGGATGGAACACGGGCGCAGTATTCATACCGGAATCTGTTTAAGAAATTTTACTACCTATAATATCGTTGATTTAAGAAGTAGGAAATTTTCTTACATTGATAGTGGTATGAATACTGCGCCCATGTTTCATCCCTGCACATATTCTGTGCAAAATTAGGAATTCTCCTGAACCTGCTTCAAATAGATATTTTAAACTTCAGGATGAAGATTTTAATAATGTTCAAAATGCTTTTTCTGAATTTAATTCAGTTAATCATTAAACTTGTAACTACAAGGATTTTAATACAATAAAATTGCTTGATATTCTCATTATTGCTCTTTCTTTTCCCTTCACAATCTTTTCTCTATTGTTCTAATATGTTCCATTTTTAATATTATATGGTCCTATTTCATTGACAAACAATGTTATTTCAGTGAAAATTAGTCATTTTGACATATATTGTCATTTCAGTGACAGTCGTTTCAGTGACAAACATTGTCATTTCAGTGACAAACCAGTCATTTCAGTGACATCATTTTTTGACATCTTTAAATGCTATAATTAAAAATTTAATGCAAGTAAACTAATTATTTCCAGTTTATAGTCAAGAGGTATGCAGTCTATGATATTTCCCATTCATATAATTTATGTTTATAAAAAATTAAATTTAAATTTTTTTATTTATTTTTTTTTATTTAAAAATTTTGGGGTTTTTTATTTTATTTTATTTTTTAAAATGGGAAGAACTTTTTAGAAAAGCCTAAGTCTTGTATTTTTTAATGAATCTGAACCAAAAAAAAAAAAAAAAAAAATTTAAATGGTAATTTTGATTTTATAAGATAATTAAAATTATAAATTTTTATTGAAAAATTTCAATAAAATTTTAAAAAATTATGATCGATCTCTGTCAAACTCAGAATTTATTTAAGATGTACTTACGGACTTATTTTAAAATATTCAAATTAAAATACAAAGTTCGAAAAAAAAGTTTAAAAAAATCCAAAATGCACACTTATGTGATATTCAGCCGTATAAAAGGGAAAAATGGGGGAAAATACATAAAAAATAAATGTATTTTTAAATACCTTCTTGACATCGTAAGAAAATAATATTTGTATTCGCACCTTCCGGCTAACCACACCTTTCGAATGATACCATTTTCAACCCTCTACTCCCATAATTAATATGTTAAAAAGGGACTACAAATTTTATGCTTGCCTATTAATATATAGATACTATATATATATATATATATATACATACATTACTTTCATTATCTTTAGTGTAGAAAATTATAATGTACACTAATGTAGTTTAATTGGTAAAATATATCAAAGGTAAATTCCGCCCTTACATGAATACTACATACATACATATTTGAATTTCTCTGTATATTCCTGTACCATAGATCATTTGTCGGATCCCAATGAAAAGTTTCAAAAATGACTATCATCATGTGATACAAACTTAGAAAAATGAATTTAAGCCTCCTGCTTATATCTGTTTTTGTGTTTAACCGATTACAGGTTCAGAAACCCACCGCTAAAAACCTGATTTTCGAATTCCGGTGACCTCAAAACGTGTAATTATAGCAAAAACCCAGTTTCAAATCTTCAACACCAAAATAATACTTTCATCATAAATTTTGAAAATATCTATTTTTAATTAAAAAATATTTTGTCAAAAAAGTGTTTTATTTGTTTATTCTCTTATTGCTTGTTTGATTCTTTTGTTTTGGTTTCATGTCGTTTTAACGTAGAGGCAACATTATTTAAATAGCAGCTAACTATCTAGGAATAATATTAAGGAAAGTTTGGTGATAAATTAAATAAAAAAATCAATAAGTAAAATTTATTGTTTCAAAAATCAAAAAAGTAAAATTGTTTCAATAATTAACAAAAAGTCTTAACAGGTAAATTTAGTTTAATTTAATTTAATTACATGAAATTTTATTCTTATTGAAAAAAAAAATATATATATATATATATAAGATAATTTGGCTCGTATCCTTATCAGACTGCCTAAACAAATCGAAGATCCACACCTTCCTTTAGCAGGTGCTGTCTGATTTACTACAAAATGTATCAGCAAATGTTCGAATAAGTATTTGGTTCCAGCACGACAGAGCGCCATTACAATTATCCAGGACTGTACAAGTCTACTTTAACACTACCTTCCCGAAAAGATGGATTGGATACATAGGTCCCGTCATTTGGCATCCCAGATCTCCCGATTTGTTCTGCTTAGATTTTTTCCTCTGGGTTCAGATAGAATGCATTGTTTACGAAATACTCATAAAAAAATCAGAGAAAATTGTTCGAATTAGAGTCGCAACTGCAAACATTAGAAAAATGTCATGAGTCTTCCAACATTTGCGTGTTCCCGATGTGAAGCTTCTATTGCAGCTGGTGGTCGCTGATTTGAGCATTTGCTGTAAAGATTTCAATATTAAACGTACTGCATTTAACGTACTATATTTTATTATTCGTCTGGTCTTTATTGTATTCTCCATTTTCCTTAAGCAAACTGCAGCGAGGCCTTTGCTTTCCGACCTCATATTGTGTGGTGAAAGTTGTTTGTTTTTTCAAGATCCCTCACACTAGTGACCATTAGTTTAGTTACATCCAGTAACTTGCCAATTTGCACTCATGAACATAAATAGAGGACACATTTGAATTTAGACGTTTTGTGAAATATCTCAAGATATGCTTTATGGATTCCTTTGGAAATTCAAAAAAACATGTTACACTTATATTTCAACGGTTACAAATTAAAGGAAAAATATAATGTTGGAATCACGCTGTAAAAAGTAATGCTTAAAATTAAACAAATGTGAGCTTTGTTACGACTCAACTGATGTTACGAAATATTAGTAGAATGTAGAGTGGCAACGGCCAGGAGTTTGAGAGAAAATAAGCGAGAAGACGAGCAGTGTTTTGGCCGCCCAGACGGTGGAGTGGTTAGCGTCCCTGACTTCTACACAGTTGGGCCCGGATTCGAATCCCGGAGAAGGCATGGATGTTTGTATTGTCCTTGTTCATGTTCTTGTATCTGTTCTAGAAATAAAAAACTTGTAAACCCTTGTGGTGTGGATTATTCGAGATATAAGCGGCCCTAGAGGCAAGAAATAAATCTCATGTACTCATCAAACCAAACCAAACCAAACCAAGCTGTGTTTACATTCAGAAGAGCACGGCTGGAGGAGGTCATAGAAGAAGACGATCTTCCAGAGACTGTTTCTTTGATTTTTATATGAAGAGAGAGCAAAAACGCCTCTAACTGACTATACCCTAATTAATATTTAAATTATATTATATGCACATCTATTTTTTTTTTTTTTTTTTTTTTTTTTTTTTTTTAAGTGTGGGGTGTGTTTTACCGTTATTAAATATTAGTGTTATGTTAAATACCTCTTTATTTCGTGGTCTAGTTTTATTTAATTAATGAAATAAGTGAGCAGCACATTAATTTAGCTTAATTGCGATAATCTTATACAAGTAATAAAAATAATCTCATAATCACAGGCAACAGTTGCAACATTTTCAAGCATTATGTTTTACAGAATACAGAGGCTGTTCACACATTTTTTAGACGATTTTATTTCGCAGTAAGAAAAAATCGTTTGCATGGAGAATTTTATTTTCACAACAGTTACATTTTTGGAAGTTTTATTTATCTTCTGATATTTAGAATTTTTGTTTAGATGCAAAAATGCGCTTTTAAAATGGCAGTGGATGGAAGGATAGGTTTCCGCTCTTTCCAAAGATAGTTTTTAGTGAAATCTTCATGAAAATCATTTATCAGGAGAAAAATGGAAGAATGTTGCAACAACAGATGAATCTTGGGTCTATTTAAGTGGTTGCAATAAAAAAAGGTCAATTTATTATCACAAAAGTGGAGAAAAAAAAATTTGCTACATGGCTCAAAGCATCAAAAGAAAGTTTTTCTAAAGGATTTATGATTGCCACTGGTTTTTCATACAAGCGCAAGATAAAAGCAAAAAAATGTGACAAAAATGTCAAAATCAACTCTAAATACTCTCAAGAACATATTTTAATTCCAATTTTTAAAAATGAAAATCCAGATCTTTATCCACAATAATGCTATCAATCCGTTGAACTGTATCAAGACAAAACAAGCAGCCACACATCACAATCCGCAATTGCTTTTCTAAAAAAATTGGAACAAAAAAACGGGAATTAAAACCATACCCTTCACTGACATTCCTGCTAAATCTTCTGATGTATCACTGTTGGATTTTTGTGTTTTTCGACTCTTAAAATCAACATTATCCAAACACCGACCTACAACGCTTTGTGGACTTTGGAAAGCCGTTCAAGAGGAGTAAAAAAATATACCTCTTCCGATATTATAAAAAGCATTATTATCATAGAAATTATGATGTAGAATGTTAGTTAAGAACAAGGGCTATCAAACTGAACAAATAAAACACGAAATATGAGTGAAATTGCTTCAGTACACTCCATCAAAATCGTCTAAAAAATGTGCGAACAGCCTCTGTACTCCTTTTGTGGTATTGTTTAATTTGTTCCTGATGCCCTTCTACCTTCGGGACAAAATATCCACTGAAATATTTGTATCAATAACATGTTTTTTTTACATCCACGAAATTTCAAGAGAATAAATAAAGTATTTCTATAGAAGTCCAATAATATATTTGAAAGAAGAATAAGTTCAAAAGAAAAAGATAATATCAACAAAATCCATAAAATTGTGAAAACATTTTGTTTATAATAATAATGAGATAAATTTCTACACTATTAAAAATTTCAACAGAAAACTCTGTGTAATCTATTATCTTAAGTCTTACGTAAAATTACAGAGAAAAATAAATGGAGATGTTAAAAAACTTATTTTATACATTCATTTTAATAACTAATATTAATTTAATTAATTATTGGTGAGAATATATTTCAGACTTGGAATGCTTTTTCTAAAGTAGAAACAGTCATTTTTAATTTTAATTAAAAAATTAAATAATAAAATTACGTAAAAATACAGAATAAAGACTGAGAATCTCGATTATTCATTTTAAACTAAGAATTACTGTAAATTTACAGAGACTCTAGATAAATATTTACATTAAATTTACAGAAATTTTTAACAGTGTATATAGTGGTTGATTGCTGTCCTACGAACAGCTCGTTGAATATTCTCAATACAGGTATATCATTAACGAAAATTCTTATACAGTAGATACCACACTTAATATATAAAATATGAGGATTCTTTACTGTATCCTTGTAAATTAGTCGTTAACTCTATAAATACCATTTTTAGAAGAAAGTTTTCTTTAACCCTTTCTTACTACACGATCTACGGGTTAAACATCCACATACGTTTTTGCATCTGGAACAGTCGTATATAATAAAAACAGGAAATGAATGATCATGCTAATCTGCAGAAAGTGTAAAGTATCGTTTTCAATCAACAAATGGGGGTAGTAAATAGTCCATGTTTTTCTTTCAGCCGGCAAAAACAGAAGAATGTAATGTTTCAAGGTAAAAATATTTCGGGTTGGAAAGGGTTAAAGCATATTAAAAACGCATGCTCATTTCATCAAGTTAAATGTACTGTAACTAAAATGCATAATACATAAAATATGGAAATGATTTTGTATAGTTCTAAAAAATAATTATAATTTCTATTTTTATGTGTGCCTATACACCAGACACAAACACTGTGAATACCATAAAAACTATACAGCTCATTTCATGTGATTCATAAAAGTTTGTACCAAATTTTAAGTTAATAAGATGAGTAGTGTAAAAAGGACAGTTCACCGGCAGGGTGGAGGCGTCGGAGGCATAAGGGTGGAGGCGCGTCACCACCCTTACATCTCCACGCCTCCACCCTGCCGGTGAACTGTCCTTTTTACACTCCATAATTTTAGGCATCCATAATTTAAAGTTCTCCTTCTGATGTTTCTCTTTCGAAACATACTTTTATCACTAGATACCACTTGATGGAACCTTTCTCATACAGTTAATGTTGAATGTTTTCATGTAACTCGGCACGAATAGATTCTAAAAAGGCTTTCACATCGTACCGGGTGGCTTCTACAGGTTCAATGAGAAACGTCTTGAAAGTATTCAGAGCTTGTGTGTATGGACATCTTCGAGAGAGTGGTGGTGAGCTTGTTTTCTGCTTCTTCCGGCATTCACTTATAGCACTGGAATGCTGAAGACGCATATGTTGCATTAATGAAGACTTGGAGGAGAAGGTGGATGAACACTTTTTGCAGGGATAGTCATGTGTCTTCAGATGAGCATTATACTTGTCTAGACGGCTAAAATTTTGCTGACACGTGCTACATTGAAAATGGGAATTGTCACCGTCATGCATCTTCCTATGTCGGTTCAAGGTGTCTTTCCTGGTAAACTCCTTCTGACATACAGAACAGGAGAAACCCTATAAAAGAATAAAAAAAAAACAACTTTTTAATCAAAGTGTTACAAAACAACAACTTTTAGAAATATCACAAAACGAAAACTTTAAGAAATAATACATACCTTACAACCTTAGAAGGACCTGGCTGAGGGTCTACAGAAGATTGCGTTTCACTTGGTGATACATGAGATTTTTGGTGTCTATTCAGGTTGTCCTTTTTGGAAAACTACTTATGGCAAATAAGACACACAAACATTTTTTCACTTTTGTGTGTTGTCATGTGACGATTCAAATCACAATTCCTCGCAAAAGATTTCCCACAGGTGGGGCAAACAGGTCGAACCTATAATAAGAAAGACAATTTTTTTAAACTTTGTAAAAGGAAACACTCTCACCAAATACTGATTTTTAATGCAAAGCAATATATACCTTAGAAGGTTCAGGCTGGGCCTCGGGTTGAGGTTGAGGTTCAGGTTGGGAAACGTCATCCCATTGGGGGTTTCGCCACTCCTTATCGGTCATTTCTCCGACAGCGCAAAGCATATGTAATTCATCATTGGGTTTGCCGAAGAAAATACCCAACTGAAAATCAACGAATCATTTTATAAACAAAGAATCAATACAACCTTTAGAAAAAATAAATTCTTCTAGTTAAAGATTTAATAAACAAAAGGTTATGCAAATCTAACTTTTATACAACATAAATAAATTTAATAAGTATAATCTATTCGATGAGCCATCCTAAGCATGTCTGAACAGGATTCTACTTCATTGAAAGAAGAGTTTTATAAACACTAAAATTTTAATAAGCATACTAGTTTATCTAAACATAGGATTTGGTATGCAACTTTAAAAACTACATTTCAAAATTTTTTAGAAAATAAATTCTCCTAGTTAAAGATTTAATCAATCTAACTTTTATACAACATAAATAAATTTAATAAGTATAATCTGTTCGATGACTCATCCTAGACATGCCTGAACATGAATCTACTTGAACACTAATATTTTATTGTATAAGCGATAATTACTATATGATTCACAAAGTATACGATGATGGAAATTAAGTAAACAACACTAGTTGATGAAAATTATGTTTCTTATAAGTAAACAGATTTTCTAGTTAATAATTAAATTTTTATTCACAATGATTGCAAAAATAATCTTAGAAGTTATTCATTTCTTTATATAAAAATAACTTTTTGATTTGAATAATATAAAAAGCATGTCTAAACGAAGTATAAATTATAAATAATTAAGTTTTAATCCTCATGAATAAATAATTTCCGAGTGTAACCATAAATTTTACAAATATTTCAGTTTTACTTGTTTATTGAATGAAATTGATTTTAAAGTAATTCTATTTTAACACAATCAAAATAAAATGGATTCTATTATTCAAGTAATTTTACACTTATAAAAACAAAGTATAAATTCATTTCTTTAGAAATTATATTTTAACATATTTGTAATAAAATTTATTTTTAATACAATCAAAATAACATTGATTTTAAAGTAATTCTATTTTTACATATTGTAAATAAAAATTATTTTTTTTAACACATTCAAAAACAAAGATTCAAAATAAAATTTATTTTTAACATATTATAAATAAAATTGATTTTAAAGTAATACTATTATTCAAGTAATTTCACACTTATAAAAACAAAGTATAAATTCATTTCTTTAGAAATTATATTTTAACACATTCGAAATAAAATTAATTCTATTATTTAAGTAATTTCACACTTATAAAAACAAAGTATAAATTCATTTCTTTGAAAACGCAAATTATATCTTAACACATTTTGTTTAAAATAAATGTAATATATTTTAAAAAGGATTATTGCAAATCACTAACTTATAAAACAATTAATTTTCTAAAAATAGTTTTATGTAAAATTCTTTTTCAAACCAGCTAATTTTAAAAACAAATAATTTTCTTTTCTAAAAAATAGTATTAAGTTTGTTAAATAAAATTTTCTTTTATGAAAACGATTATTTATAAACTCTAATTGGTTAAACACAGTTAGAAAATTAATTAAGTAAAATAATTACTACACTTGATAAATAATAATAAATATAACTTACTGCATTTTCAGAATCCATGGCTTGGTTGATTGATGAATTATCCATAGCAGACTTGGGAAATATAGTACGGAAGCACAAAAATACACTACTCGGTAAAACACGATGAATTTTGTGGGAAGAAAACTTCGAGGCACTCGCTAACGTACAGAGTAAAAATAAGTGTTGGTCGCACGGTAGATAATCTACGAATGAAGCGAGAGATGGCTTGCAACGTTTTATCTACTCTAGATAAGGGGGGATTTACCATGAGTCACCCTTCGTTCGTTCCTGAGGATCTTACGAGAAATTTCTCGAATTTATGATTCATCGCTGTAGGGGTTGAATCATTTGCATATTTCCCTCACGGTTTTTTCAAAAAAGCTGAGTCACCCCTGTTGATCTTACGGAACACTTCGAGAGTCATACTAGCTGATTCATTGAGAGGGTGACTATCCAAATTTGCATATTTCTAATGGGAGGATGATTCATACTCTTTAATTAGACGAAAAATAATTATTATTTCAATTAGATTGTCGAAAATATTTTTTCAATTGGATTGTTTCCTGAATATAAATTATTGAAGCCATAGGAAATGAATAAATGGTTTTATTATATGTTTTAAGAAATAAAATATATCTTTTGAATCAATATTTTTATTTTTTCCTGAAAATAAATTATTGAATCCATAGGAAACAAATAAAGGGTTTTATTATATGTTTCAAGAAATAAAATATATCTTTTGAATCAATATTTTTATTTTTTCCTGAATATAAATTATTGAAGCCATAGGAAATGAATAAATGGTTTTATTATATGTTTTAAGAAATAAAACATATCTTTTGAATCAATATTTTTATTTTTTCCTGAACATAAATTATTGAATCCATAGGAAATGAATAAATGGTTTTATTATATGTTTTAAGAAATAAAATATATCTTTTTAATAAATATTTTTATTTTTTCCTGAATATAAATTATTGAATCTATAAAAAGTGAATAAATTATTTCATGATCGAATCTCTTAAAAATAAATTGTTTTAAGAAATAAAATATATCTTTTGAATCAATTTTTCTTAATTATTATTTTTTCCTGAATAATTATTTAGTCTATAAATTGTGAATAAAATATTTCATGATCGAATCTCATAAAAATAAATTGTTTTAGGAAATAAAATATTTCTGATTCAATCATCAAAGAATTTCTAATTAAATCTTTGGAATCCATAAAATATTTATTTTATTTATTTATTTTTTTAATCAGTAAAATATATCTCATTTATATTCTAAATAAGGATACAAAAATAAGACAGACACAGATATACAGTTTTAATCCATTTATTAAAAATCCATAAAAATATATACAGACATTACTTTTTGGATAAAGTATCTTCAATATATTTTTCATACAAGGTCATATTCAATTGTTTAAAGAAAAAGTCGTTGTAATGACAGGAACATCTTATTTTTAACAATAGCATGCATATTTAATTTTAAAAGTATTTCTTCACGATATAATTGATACTTTTCAAACATAGATTTCATTAAACACTCGTGTAAATTTTGGTCATCCGAATTAAAAACACACCCCATACATTGAAATAAATTTTCAATTCCTAACTGAATTTCACTTACGATAAAATCGAGTAAGATTTCCTTAGCACTTTGCTCATTTTAATGAGAAATACACACAAGGGGTTTATTTAGAATTAACATAGGAAGTTGAACGGTGAATATTGCATCAATAATAAAATGAGTTATTCTCATTTTTAATTCTCTAAGTTTAAAAATTTGATCGTTGGATAATTTAATGACATTGGGTTTTAAATAAAAGCCAGAAGGATTTAAAGAAAACATTTGTTGAAAGATACAATAATCCTCATCCATGTATGCCATTATTAATTGATTGTTACAAATAAAACTATCATTTACCGACTCAAAATTAAAAATTTCAATCTTACCTTGAAAATAATACCAAGTGTGAGCTGTCATTACAACGCCATCCTTAGTAGGTATCCATTCACCTGTGCGTAATTCTTTAAAATTACGAATATGGATTCTCACATTAAAATTCTTTTCTATTACAATTTGTAAAAAACTGCTCCATTTTAAATTAAATTCACCCCGTATGGGGTCCCAAGATTGTTCACGTACCCATTGGTTTAACCAGTCATTCACATTCAATTCCTTACACATGTCTTGAGGACAGTTTTTAACAGAAGTATCACAATCAGAGTTTTTTGAAGTATCACAGTGAGAGTTTTTCGAAGTATCACATGCACTAGATGAAGCATCACTTATATCAAGTCTTGGTTTCTTTAAAGGTGGCATGATGGGGTTGGGTATTAAATGACGAAAAGTCAGTCTGATTCTCATGTCTTTGATGTTAGGATCCGATGCAATGCCATGGATAAACTGTTCGTTGGTAGGCTTTAACATACTGTAGAGCGAACCTAAAGGAATCAAAATCGAAGACGTTTTAGGCTTCTTGAATTCAATTGTTCGTCCGGCACCAAAGCTGAGAACTACGATGGGGAAAGTTGCTTCTAATCCACTTTCGCCGTCTTTATGTTGAGCTATGTAGCTGTATCCATTGCTGTAAAGGTTTAGCAGAACATAGTTGAAGGTGGAAGCCGTCCATTTTTCCACTCGATCCCGCAGCTCTAATATCAGACGCGTCCAAGGGTTAGCAGGCACATGGGTTCCGCTGAAGGCATAACTTAAAGTTTAATCGCCGTATCCCAGAACTTGTCTTTTAGGCTTAAAACTTTTTCCACGAATTTTAAACCTTGGCGTGTAGAAAGGCAAAGTTTTTAACTCGGCAAAATACCGATCTGCTTGTTCCTTTTCGATGAAGTTTGAAACATACTGGACATTCAGTCCGTTTTCCGTAAAATATCTTTTGTTCATCAGAGAATATTTCTGTACTGATAAGTATAAAGGATTTAAGTCCATATTCTTGATTTTTCAGGAGACGAAAAATAAAGTTAAACTAACTAAAAACTAATCAGAAGAATCGATTAGGAAAAAAGGATTAGGTTGATTAATACCCTTTATACCATTCTGTGATTGTCAATCTTCATTTAGTAAAGGGGAAAAATTTAATTAAATATTTTATACTAAAGATTAATGCTAAATTTCTGACTTGAATCTTTTTTTACCAGTGGATTTTCTCAAAGACTAAATGACATGAATTTAAATCCTTTATACTAATCGATAGAGAATTTTTTTCTGAGTCTGACTATGTACTTAACTCAAAATCGACATTTTTGGACTTAAATACTTTATACTTATCAGTACAGATTTATGAGAAAAACTTGTTGTATTGATATCTCAAAATTATGCATAATTTTCTTTAGTTTCAAAATTTAATGAAAGTTCTTGTTTTCAATACAGATACTTGAAATAACATTTCCAAAACTCGATGAATTTTCAATAACAAATATATAGTTCATATATTTCTGATAATATCTGTTTATCACCAATATTATTATCTTGTTTAAATTTAACGAAAGAGGATAATAAATAAAAATAGGTAACTTTTGTTTTGACAGGTAAGAATATGTAAATATAAATTTGTTCATTAATTATACTATAATTTAAAAATAACATTAATTACTGTATAACTTTTATTTTCAATTTATAAAAATTAATATTTTAGCTAGATGCTAGAATATCAACGTATAATTGAAATTAAACAAAAAGTGAAAGTATACATCACTAATTAATTTAACTTGAAGTGTGAAAATTAATTGTTTCCCAAGAGTCTATTTTAATAACTATGTTTTAAAATTTATAATGCAGAAAGTGTATTTGGGACTAAAAAAGTAAATAAATAAATAAAATAAAATCATATTGTTTGGTGAAAAATAAGCTATAAAGTTCAAAATAATTTTTTCTTGTTTATTTAGAATTTTTCCTAATGGCAATAATAAAAAAAAGCTTATAGTTATTTATTTCATGTTTATTTTATTTTTTGCTCTGAAATTGTTTTCTAGATTAAAGGCATTGTCCGCTTTTAAACATTGTAAAGTACAAAACTTGTAAATTGAAAAAAGAAAAGAAAGCAAGCAACAGATTTGCAACAAATTTACCAGATTCTCACGTTTGAAAATAAATGAGTCAAAATCGAATTGAACGTCATTCACTGCCTCATTTTGGCAACTTAGCGCCTTGGCAATGGACTTTATCTGCGTTACGTAATAAACCCCTAACACGTGACTATTACAAGGGAAAATGCAGGATTATAATGCTTACATTTATGCTTTATGGGGAAATGTTTGCATTGTGCAGGGAAATATTTGTATCTAGAGGGAAATTCACAGGGAAATCGAGAATCAGAAGTCACATGTTGGGTATGATTTAGCCCATCGAGCTTTAATTTAGGTAGAGAGCGAAATGGCAACCCCTTTGTGTGGCCAACATCATCGAGAAGTGTCACGTGACAATAACTTTGAGATTTCTCCTTTCTCCTGTGTGCGTGAACTACTACGGTATTGTGTTTGCCGAAAGCCGAATCATAGAGGTATTGCGCCCGCATGGTTTGTGATCTTTCCTCGTTGTGCGTAAAAGCATAGCATCAAGCCACAGTGTGCGCCAAGCGTGATTTCTCGCCAAACTCACTTAGCTCCGTAGAGGTCTGCCGCTACAAAGCGACGCTAGTAACATCGAAATATAGTCTTGATTTTCAATTCTCATAGGAATTATGTATTAAAATAATATTTTTAATTTTCATTATTGACGATATTGGCATTAAAAAAAAAAAAAAAAAAAAAAAAAAATTCCCATTGTCATAAAAAAAAAAAAATAAACCCATCAAAAATCGGAGCAAAAATTTATAGGAATATAATACTTTCATCTTATAACTGTAAAAGAAATTACATAATAATAATATAAATAAGAATAGGACAGATTCTATTTTTTAATGTCTTCATAATATTTTTATTAATAATCTAGATGCATCATTATTTAAGATATTTGTTTTATTTATTATTCTCTTCTTTATATTTAAGAAGAAAGTATTCGATTAATGGAAAGTTTTAGTCACTGGTTTCCAATGAATTTATACGTTTTGACATATCCTGTACACGATTGCACTATTTTAAGTGTATTAGTGTGTGCCTAAACTTTTGTGGATTCTCTATCTCATAAATAAGTGGACGAAATTTAACCAAACTTGATAAGTTCTAACATCGAAAATTAGTGCTTATAAGCTGTTACTGAAAATTGCCCACCAGCGACCGAGCGGTTCCGCGCTCAAAGCTGGTAGACGTGAGGTGCCGGATTCCATCCCAGCTCGCGCTCGTTGGCTTAGTTGTTTGGAGTTGTCCGTGGTTTTCTCTGAAACTTGCGTAAATACGGACTAGAACCCCTTAGAAAGAACTCCCCCACGGAGGGCATTCCTCTTTATGCCTAGGATCCTAGGGTAGTCAATCAGCCTTACTTCCAAAACACCAAACGCGCAATAGGTAGCGCTGTCATCCCGTATATATTTATTTTATTGTATTTATTTATTTGTTTCAACAAAGTACAAAACTTCGCATAAATATGCACAGTGAGAATTGTTTTTTAAAGAATTTTTGTGAATTAAAAAGAATTGTTTAAAATAGTAATAATCAATTATGAAAAAAAAAAAAAGATAAATGTAAATGCATTACTTTTCACTTGGGGGGGGGGGTCTATGTAAATTTTTAATATTAGTGTTTCTGAAAAGAACCCATCAATACCTTTAAAACGAATGGTTGAACCATAAATATAGAATAATTAAAAACAAATTTATCAGTTTTTTTTTTTTTTTTTTTTCGTTTTTTAATAAATAAATAAAAAACTTATGGAGAAAAATTCAGTTTTTAAAACATGAATGTGGTCTATAGGACACATAATAAACTTTCTTTAGCCATTATTATATATATCTCTCTGAAATGAAAATCGTTTGCATTCATCATGAAAAGAAATTTTAATAAAAAATTATTTTAGCTAATATCTAATTTACATTGTGTGTATTTGTATAGGAATAATATAGAAGAAAGTTTTGTGATATACAACATACTATATATTTGAAATATTTTTATTTCTATATTTTATTCAAAATATTTTTAAAAAAATATTTTTTTTAAATTGTAATTTATTTGAATAAAAATCGCTTTGCAGAGTTTTCATTGGAAAAAGAAATAATAATAATAATAATAAATACATAACTCTTCTAATATATTTGTCAAAGAATATCTAATGAGATAATTATTCTTTGGTATTTTCAACCTAAAAATTATTTTTAATGGGAAACAAAATATTGCCAAGAAGGCGATAAGTAGCGAAAAAAAGTTAGCGCAGTGAAATTTCACGTGATACATGTTGGACACGTTTTCTTCCGTAGAAAAGAATAGGGATTCTCCCTCTACTAGTATATCTGCTCGATGATTTAGCCTCGAACCTAAGAAAACGGATATTGTCCATTGCAGAGTATTTTTTTTACGAATTATCACACACAGAAAAATAAATTGGTCACAGCGACCTGGCAAAATGCTCAACTGACAATACAGAATTGACTAACCAAAATAGCTGACTAGCCAAAAAGTGTACTTGCTGAACTAGTCTCCAAAACTGAAAAGTGTACTTGCTGAACTAGTCTTCAAAACTAAAAAGTGTACTTGCTGAACTAGTCACCAAAACTGAAAAGTGTACTTGCTGAACTAGTCTCCAAAACTAAAAAGTGTACTTGCTGAACTAGTCACCAAAACACTACTCCAGACTAGGAAGGTTAATATTATCAGACAAAGAAGGCTAGTCGACAATCATAATTATATGACCAGGAAGGTTAGTCAACAACCGCAGTTTCAAAGACAAGGCATGTTAGTCAGAATCTACACTTGATTAAGAAAGTTAGTCAACAGATCTCAGGTATCTGACTAAGAAAGCTAGTCAATTTTCAAAGAATATTTGAAGAGGCAGGATAGTCAGGATTATTTGCCTGACTAACCTGTCTGGTAATATCTGAAGAGGAAAACGAGTCTCTATTTGATTAAGCTGCCTCATAATATTTGTGGAGGAAGATTAGTTAGGAAAAAAAAAAAAAAAACAATGACTAGCCTGTCTCATAATATTTGAGATAGGTTCATACTTGCCAACATATCAGTTTTAAAAATCAGTAGATTTTATCGGGAAAAAAAAAAAAAAAAACAGTACAGATTTTGTAAATTGACATTTTTAACGATAGAGACTGAATTTATATAAATATATAGTAGACAAAAAGAAAAATATATGAATATTTACAAAATATTTTCCATAAATAAAAATTTTCTTTAAATAAAAATCACTCATCTTTCAAACGAAAACAAATAAAATATTGAGATTATGTGTATTAAAGAATTAATTTCAAATCCTAAAAATTAGGGAAAAAAAAATATTACCAATGATATTTACTTAAACACAAATTTTTACATTTATAGCAGATTTTGCTTCATTAAGAAAATAACAATTAAATTGTTATTCATAGAATTGTTAAACTAAATTTTCACTGCATTTAGAAATTAAAATGTTCTCCAGATTTTTATAAGATAATGAGGATCAAAATTCAGTTTTTAATTATCTTATCTGACTGAAAATACACTCACAATGACTATGTAAATATACTATTTAATTACAAAGCATTATTTACAAATCTGGTGTGAAAAACTACACGACTTCCATTACCCACTATTTCACGAATTATATGCATTTTTACTTTCATTACCCGACTACCGTAGGTAATGGAAGTATTGTATTCGGTCCAAAAATTCAATGTCGAGTTTTTGTTTGATTTACACGTTTTAAGGTCTCCTGAGTCCAAATCAGTAGTTTTTGGCAATAGTGTGTATGTGTGTGTATGTATGAATGTACGAACGAAATCTTCTGGTTATGATATCTCCTAAACTAATAGAGATAAAACTACGAAACTTCAGCATTGAGGCAGGTCTGGTGTACAGATGAATTTCTGGTGTACAGGCGCCCTGTATAAATAGCTTAATTTCAGGTCTCGCAAGTGCGTACCTTTAAAAACGGCTGTACGGATTATTTTCAAACTCGCTATAGTAACTCACTTTTAAATATGCTTTTGTATGTAATTATTGTTTTCCGTTCAATAATTGAGTACGCCAAGTTTTGGTAAAAGTTGGTATCTCAAAAACGGCTCTAACGATTTTCTTGAAAATTGTTACATAAATCCATTTTAGATATCCTTTCTCATGTATTAAGTGGTTGTTACAGGAAAAATAACAGTCATCCTGATTAGGTAGGTCAGTTTTAGATCTCGAAAATTGGTGTTTGAAAAAATAACTCATTCCCCCCCCCCTTATTTTTTAACTCGCTATATAAATTCAGTTTTACACGTTTACATATGTATATATATATACATACATGCATGCATGCACACACACATACACACACACATATATATATATTAGCTTTCTCTTATAGGAAGTTTGTTTGGTGTCTACTTCGTTAGGTCAATTTTACGTGTTCGCTGACCACATTATTTCTAAAAAATGCATATAATACGTGTAATAGTGGGTAATGGAAGCCGTGTGGTTGTTTCACACCAGACTTTTTTTTTTTTTTTTGAGAAAAGTGAGTTAAAATGGCGAGTTTGAAAAAAATCCGTACAGATGTTTTTAAAGGAACGCGCTTGCGAGACCTGAAATTGAGTTATTTATACAGGACGCCTATCAATTTTCCTGAACTAACCAACTATATCATTCGAAAGGACTTCTAATAGAATGTTTATATAGCAAATTTGAAGAAAATCGTTAGAGCCGGTTTTGAGATACGGAGTTACGGTCCCACTTCTGGTTTCTGATGTCCCACTTCCGGTTTTTCAATTTTTATCAACATTTGGAAAATGCATCTGTACACCAGACCTGTCTTAATTCTGAAGTTTTGTAGTTCTATCTTTATTAGTTTCAGAGATATGATAGCCAGGAGATTCCACACACACACACACTTACCAATTGCCAAAACCACTTTTTTGGACTCAGGGGACCTTAAAACGTGTAAATCAGGTGAAATCTCGATATCGAATTTTTGGACCGAATACAATACTTCCAGAGCTGCCAACCTAATCCGGCAAATTGTTAGTACCGCCCCTTTTTCTACACCACTTAATTTTTAAAGCAATTTTCTTCAAATGTATTTACGATGAATTAAGAAGAAAAAAACTCTAAGAAATCACTGGTGTAGAAAAAGGGGCGGTACTAAAAATTTGCCGGATTAGGTTGTCAGCTCTGTACTTCCATTACTTACGGTAGTAGGGTGATGGAAGTAAAAAATCCAAAAATTCAAGTTTGTTTTGAGTTAATTAAAATCAATATTGTAATTTTTACACATACATTTAATAAGCCTCATTTCATTATTATATGTATTCTCTGTATATTTTCCTCTATATATTTTCCAGTAAAATTGCTCAATTTTACAATTTTTCTTGTAAGTTCCTAAAAACCATTCCGGTAGAAATAGCTAAAAAAAAAAAAAAAAAAAAAAAAACGGTAGTCTACTGGTAAAAACAGTGGAGTTGGCAAGTAAGCAGATTAATCAAAATTTTAATTGGTTAAAATCCTTCATATTTTATGAAGAATAAGAGATTCGTGCTTGTTTGTAGGGGTTTTTGTAAAAGCATTGTTATTAGTCTTAACCTCTTTACTTTTGTAATTGTTTAATCTTTTCTCCCCTTTAAGGTGTTCAACCTTGAAAATACATTTAAAGAACTTTTTTGGAAAATATTACTTGTCTATCAATTAAAAAAAAAAAAAAAAATACTCATAGCTGCCAACTTCTTCAAATTATTCCGGAATGTTGTTAACATTCGCCCTTTTCTTCATACCATATTCTTTCTAGAATAATCTTCTTTAGCATGTAATTACAGTTAAATATGAAGAAAATTACTCCTCAAAGAATATGATTTGAAAAAAGGGCATTACTAACAACATTCCGGAATCAATTAAAAAAGTTAGCAGCTATGAATACTGGAAATTTAACAAACCACTGAAACAAAGAATTCGCTAGTTTAAACATTCTTCCCTACATTTATTTATTATAGATTAACGCAAGCATTTATCCAACACCTTCTTATCAAGACCTTCCAAATGGATTGTGGCGCCACATGATTCAGTCCATTTTTTATGCACATCCTCATATATGGATTTAGAATTATTTTTAGAATTTATTATATTTAGAATTTTTTTTTTCTCCTCGGTGCTTTCGTTTTATACGCTGTGGTTACAAAAATAAATATAAACCTTTTTTTTTAAGTTCCTTTTTTTAATATTACCCATTTCATTCCCAATTTTTTCCCTCCATAAAACAATAAATCTTATATTTAGTCATAAATTTATTTCAAGGTAATATATATATATATATAATATATATATATATATATATATATATATATATAAATATATTTTAAATAGGAGTAATAGCAGAGTACGAATTAATATAGCTAACAAAGCAACTGAGAGGTGTTTATTTATGTTTAATATAACCACTGATGCCATTAATAATCACAACTTTTCAATAAATAAAAATATGAAAATTTTGGGAAACATACATGTTGTAATTAGTTAAAATACAAATTATAAACATTAAAAAATAAAATAAAAAATGTTTCAAACACTTAATTTACTTAACCCTTTACATACCAAATCACCTTATTTTTGTAAAAATAGTTTGAAACTTTTTTATTATATTTCTTTGCTGCAAGAGAAACATCTCATATTAAATTTAGCTTAAACTTTTGCTTAACAATAAAGTATAGAAACTATAGGGACTTTGAAGTTCCAATGAAAGCCTGTAGTAAATTTAGGCTATATTGAGGAATTTTTTTGGTAGGACTTTAAAGTCCCCGTGGGATACAAAGGGTTAGGCCACCTGAATATATGCATATATTTTTTAAATAATGGATTTTTTCACCAGATTAAAACTATAAACAGGTACGACGATACAATGTATTGATATAGACAATATTAACGATATATAAGGTATAGAAGTTACAATATACTAAATTATAAATAACATCAAACTCCAAATTTCCGGTTATTTAAAGTTTTAAAATAAATATTAATGATACACCTTTTTTTTTTTTTTTTTTTTTTTTTTTTAAGGTGAGGGTGGACATAAAATTTGCATTAAAAACACCTTTTACCGTATATAATAAGAATTTTTTTTTCCTTTAATCATCTCTGTAAACTTTATGCACAGATAAATTTTAATATATAGCAATAATTTACAAGTATTTAAACGACCAAAATAACTCTCACTTACCTGATAACATACTTTCAACATTCTTTAGACCAACATTTTAAATAAGATTTTAAATAGATTTATTTGCTTATTTTAATAAGAAACTAAGTAATTAAAATAAGACATAAAAGACAAAAATCAAGAAAAAAATAATTTTATTGAAAATTATAAATATGTTTCATATACATAAAGAAGATTTTTCTATCATTTGCATAAAAAATAATCATAATAATAATATAAAAGCACAAATATCATTAGGTAATAAAACGTAAATTTTTTGCTTTGGCTTTTGCAATACTTCTCAAATTTTTTTAGTGATTATTTGGTAAATTTTTCCAACTTAATTATTTACAAATCTAAATAGCTCTTAAACAAAAACGAAATATTTCCACAGGACTTTGTCTTCATGTACTTGGCTTTGATAGATATGATGGCAAATCACTGAAAATCGTAGGAATAGCACCATCTTTAACAATTGGTTTATTTCTTGGGACTTGATAGAACTTTTCTTCTTTTCCATTAAAATATGTTATTGTTTGTATAATTTCACCAGGTTTAAAATGGAGCTCGCAAACCTTAAAATGAAAAAAAAAAAAAAAAAAAAAAAGTCATTAGGATGTTGCTAAGAAGTACGTTATATGAGGTGTAAATTTCACCTCATTGCACAGGTTGCATTTAGTTAGGAAGTTGCATATATCAAAACCTTTCTTAATCTATGCATAAATTATTATATACTCGTTTATAAATATATATGTGAAAACAGGGCACTTTGGAATCACCTAGGAAGGCCTTCATCCTGCAGTGGATTCATAAAGGCTGAAATTGATAATGATGATACATATATATATTGTCATATTTCACTTACTTTATAATTCGTATGATTACTTTGGGTATGATTCGTATTCGTATGATTACTTACTACTTGATTACGCACGCACAAGCTTTTTTTTTTTTAATCGATCTGGTTTTATAGATTTTTTTTTAAATGAATATATTGCTGTTAGTACACTATTGTTAAACATATTTGGAAGCTGACAACCGTATTATAAATGCTATCTATATAATTTATGTATGTTCAAACAAATACGAAACGTCCAATACAGTACAGTCTATGGAAGGAATTTCTTTAAATTGCCTTTTAACATATTTCCAGGGGTGCAGAATATGTCCGAACGCGCGAACGATGTTCGGGGGAAATTTTGAATATTTATTTTCTTAAAATAAAAATGAAAACGGAAAAAAAAAAAAAAAAATTGGTGTGAAACAACCACACGACTTCCATTATCCATTATTACACGTGTTATATATGCACTTTTTGGAGTTAATGTGATCAGAAGACATAGAATTGACCTAATGAAATAGACAACTAAAAATTTTCCAGTAAGAGAAAGTTAATACAAGCATAAAGACATATAAAACAGAGTTTACATAGCGAGTTAAAAAAAAGAAGAAGAAAAAAGGTGGGGGGTAGTTTTTTTTAAATTATTATTTTACTTTTTGAAACACCAGTTTCCAAGATCTAAAACAGATCTAACTGATCAGGATGACTAATTGTCCTGTAATAACCACGTAAAGCATGAGAAAGGATACCTAAAATGGGTTTATGTAACAATTTTCAAGAAAATCGTTAGAGCCATTTTTGAGATACCGACTTTTACCAAAACTTGGCATGTTCAATTGTTGACCGGAAAACAACAATTACATACAAAAGTATATTTAAAAGAGGGTTAATATTGCAACTTTGAAAAAAATACATACAGTCGTTTTGGAAGGAACACACTTGCGAGACCTGAAATTGAGCTATTCATACAGGACGCCTATGTGTCTACGTGTCCTGAACTAATCAACTATATCATTCGAAAGGACATCTAATAGAGTGTTTATACAGTAACTTTGAAGAAAATCGTTGGAGCCGTTTTTGAGATACGGGTTTACGAACTCACTTCCGGTTTCGGATATCCCACTTCCTATTTTTCTAATTTTCACCTAAAAAATTCATACGTTCATCAGACCTGTCTCAATTCTGAAGTTTCGTGATTCTATTTTTATTAGTTTAGGAGTTATCATAGTCAGAGGACATCGCCAAAAAACACATTTTTGTACTCCGGGGACCTTAAAGCATGTAAATCAGGTGAAATCTTGATATCGACTTTTTTGGACCGAATACAATACTTCCATTACCTACGGCAGTCGGGTAATGGAGTAAAAATATACTGAAAAAACAAAATTTCTAATATTAAACAACAAATTGGCAGCTGTTTTCTTCTGTTACAAGTGTTTTTTTTTTTTTTTTTTGAAATACCTATTACTTACATCCCCCCCCCCCACCCCTAAAGTTAATTATTTGAAGTTCGGTGATATATACTTAGTGATTCATTCAAGCTAGAAAAAATACCAAATCTCCAATTTTTTTTTTTTTTTTTTTTTTTTTTTAATTGACTAAAATGCTACAAGAATAATAATCCAGTTCACATAAATAAACAAACACTTTAATGACCGCGGATAGAAATAGAAAAAACATTTTTTTTTTTCATAGTTTTGAGTCTGATTCAGTTTCGATTGTGCAATCATCAATTGCCCCCCCCCCCTTCCTCGCAACCAAATTCCGCGCGTACACACACAAAATAAAAAAATATTAATAATAATAAATAAAACAGAAGAAAGAAAGAAAAAGCACTTGAGCAGTTAGCTGTGAGTGATAAAACATAAATTTTTGAATGAGTTGGTTCTTTTTGTGTCTTAAATTTTAGTTTTCAGATAAGAATTTTAACATTTAGTTAAAACTTCTGTTGTTCATTTATGGATGTTTATAGAAGCCCAATCATTTCATATTAATTGTTATTAATCTAAACTTATGCTTAATCTTTTTTATATTATTTTTTCAATTTAAAATTATTTTGCATTACAGTTACACACATACTATTCTTCAGTCTTTTTTTTTTTTTTTTTTTTTTTGTATTCAATAGAAGAAAGCATTGGATTCGTAAACATTTTCGATTTTCGGTTTTTGATGGATTTACGCGTTTTGAGAGATCCAGAACATGTTTTGACAATAGAAAATGTTTGTTATGTGACAAAAAGTTTTGTGTCGACTGTATCTCAGGAACTACTGCACAGAATTGCATATAAATTAGTATACGGATGCACCTTGACATAAATTAGTATCTATCAACTTTTGGTGCCAATCGCTCAACAGATGACGCTGCTCTACAGTAATTTCAGAAAAGGCTATATCTTAGAAAGTAATGCACGAAATTGCATATTAATTTATACGCAGATGCGCCTTGTCATAAGTTAGTGTCTACCAACTTCTGGTGCCAATTGCACGACAGGTGGCACTGTTATACATCGATTTCTGCAATTTCAGGGAAGGCTCTATCTCAGGAACTACTGCACAGAATAGCATATAAAATTATATGTAGATGCACATTAACATAAATTATTAGTTTATGTCAACTTTTAGTGCTAATCGCTCAACAGGTGAAGCTGCTATACAGCTATATTTACAATTTAAGGGTTATATCTCAGGTTCTAATGCGCATAATCGAACAATATTTAATGTATAAAAAGGCCATTAAGAGACATAATGTTTATTAAATTGGGTGTATATAGGCGATATGTGGCGCTGTTATACTGCAATTTTCCCCGTGATCATCTGTACGGTAAAAATTTACTTCCGTTGAACCTTCAGACTACCTCTCTGATATGAAAATCGTCTGCATTAATAATAGATAAAAATAAAAATAAAAATAATTTCCATTGCATGATTTTATATAGGAAAAGGTAGAAGAAAGTTAGTTTTGTGGTGGCATCAACATGACATTTTTTTTTCTCCCGGGAGAAAAAAGGCAAGCTTGAAACTCTTATACTTTTTTTTTTTTTTTTTTTTTTTGTAATGATACATATCAACAAATGTCTGATAGCTGCTGATTCTGTCATTCAGCTTTTGAGCACTATTTTCTCAGACTATATGACTCGTTTTGTCCAAGGTTAAAATTTGCCCATGTTTTGTGCATTTTGTATCTTTATAGTAATTTGTCTCATTTTTATAGCATATAACTTTTATTTTTTCAGTTTGTTCAGTGAAACAAATAACATGAAATTAAGTACATATTTTTAATAAGATACATTTGTTTATAACGAATACTTAATAGTATCTAATAATTTAAACTCATATTATTTTTGATTAAATTTATTCTAAAGGAAAAAAAATATATATATGATATCAAAATTTTAATAACTAAAAATATCAACCTTTAAAAAACAACCATCAATCATTTGAATGAAACAAGTAACATGAAGTTAAATCTATTTATATTTTAACTAAGACATCTATTATTTATCGCTAATAATTAATATTGTACACAAGAACAATTTAAAAATTGAGAAAAGAATATAGTATGTGATATTAAATTCATATCATTTTTGCTCAAATTTGTTCTGAAAAAATTGTTATCAAACATTTAATAATAAATGAAGACATTTTTTATTACATGCAATTATCAACCATTTCCCAAAAATATTTAAATTATAAAGATATATTTATTTATTTAGAACTGGAAATTACATGTAAAAAAAAAAAAAGTACAAATAACAGATAAACGAGGAACCTTTTAATTTTTTTAATTCATCTCATTAAAAATTTTAAATATAAAAAAGTATGAATATTATTCTTGTTCTGAGATAAGATAGATAAAATGCAGCAAAAGATAATTTAAAAACATACCTTAGAATTCGGAGTTATTCAAAATCCTTATAAATAGCATTTTTCCATATCTTTTTTGAATTTTTATCTCTTGGAATCCAAATACCTTCTGAACCACCTTTAAGGGAAAATAAAGCGTTACTATTCTGTGTATAAAAAATATAAATATGAGCTTAATGTTAAAAATATATGTAAAAAACTATAGTTCAGACAAATTAAAATACTTATTTTTATAATACAACGATACGCAAAACTAAGATTTATAATAACGTATTTTAAAATTTATACGTTTTAAACAACTTTATAAATTAAAACAAATTCTAAATACCATTGATATTGCTAGAAGATTGCTAAAGCTTAGAATTTTACAATTTACTATTCTAACAAAGCTTTACAATAAATATATATATATATACACACAATAAATAAAGTATTTAGCACTTACTTTTGACCGTAAACTCGATTCGCAGATAATTAAAATCTCTCGGTCTATTTCTAAAGTGAAAATTATCACAAATATGGAAATGGAACCGAAACAACATTAACGGATCCACGATTTCAGACTTCTAAGTATTTGAATTTCGAATTCTGCGATTGCATTATCCCGCCAGATTTGATAGGTTAAATTATTCGATTTCGGTTGACTAACTCAAGTTGTCAGAAGGAGACAAAAAAAAAAAAATAAATAAATAAATAAATAAATAAACAAAAAAATAAAAAATAAAAAAATAATAATGCTGAGCTTTTGGACTAGCCAAACAAATTTTTCTTAGTCAATTGACAAAACAGGAACAATTTATTTTTATTCTCTCATCTGACTAACCGGTCAAATTTGAGGAAAATGAAAACTGTACCTGGGAAATTAGTCATCTGACAAGTTTTAGAGTCAAAACGGATCATCAGACGAATCACATTAAAGATACATGGTAAAATAAAACGACTTTTGTGTCTCATGACTAAATGGGATTGTCAGGTAGTGTTTTGATTGTTTAAAATGTTGCGTAATTTTGTGCAAATTTGTCAGTATACTAGGAAAACGTGTACTATGACAAAGATAACACGTTTCTTGACAAGTTTCGATTTTCCATTTTTCTGTGTGCAGTCCCGAATTGATAATACGTAAATAAATATTTGGCAATCGCTGAGGCGCTAATTTGCCAAAATGAAGCAGCGGATAACATTCCTGTGTTATTTAACCCATAATGCTTTGTTTAGCTTTAGCTTGTCGCACGACCACTTCGTAGTATTGGCGCTGTTATCGTTGGCCGAAAATTTAGCGTTATATTGAGCCGTTTAATATGTACTCGCTTTGGCCGTGGTTTAGGGCAAAGAGGTTAGAAGAATTCTTCTAACCTTTTTGGATTTAGGGTGTTTTTTGAAAGTATGTACGTAGCGCCATCTATGGATGATATTTAAAACTAATGTCAAACAATTTTATTTATTTGACGGGCTAAGAATTAAATTAAGAACCTAATACCTAAGATTTAATAGATTAATACCTGTATTTGAATTATATAAAAAAATGATGCCTTATGTTTTTCAGAAAAAACTCAAAATTCTGAAATAATTACTTAACGACAGAGGTATGACCTAATTTCTAAAAAAAAAAAAAAAAAAAAAAAAGAAAGAAAGAAAGAAAAGAAAAGACATGGGAACACTGATTAAAACTGATTAAATGCTTTTCGGATAAAATTAAAATGTGGGTGCAGATGTTGGATTATTTAACAGACATTTTTTACAACTTGAATCAACTGAATAAGTTGCTGTAAAGCGGAGGAGAAAAGATTCTTGGATTTAAAACGAAATTAAACTTTTGGAAAGATTAGGTTGTAAAAAGGAATCTTGATACGTTTGAATTACGAGCGGGACTAAAAAGTGAAGGTAGATACCAAAATACTTCAAGTTTTATTGCATCAGGATCAGACCTAGAGTAACTGTAAAAAAAAAAAAAAAAAAAAATTATTATTTTCCATACCTGTCAAAAGACCACACGATTAGGTGTCTATCTATTCTCTCGCGTTGCTGTTCGTCCTTAAAGATAGCGTTAGGACCTAACGCTATCTTTAAAAGAAGAGCTTTGTGGCTTATTTAGAATGATTCATTGAAAATAAAATTTAATGACGGTTTGATACATTTCCGTTGGAAGTGAATATCTAACAATTCATAGGAAACAATTAATATATATTTAGCATAGTATTTAAGTTAATAAGCTTTTCACTATTTAGAAATCGTCTACCTTTCATGGAAGATGAAATCCGCGTATGGATATCGAAAATCAGACCTCGAATTCAATATTTATGTTCTAAAAAACAGGTGCGGATTTCACATAAATATTTTTTATAAATTGTTATTATTAAAGAACTTTATTTTAATTACATTTAGAATTACACCAATTGCATAAAATTGTATTTATTATTTATTTATTATTTATTTATTATTATTATTATTACTTTAAATAAACCACTAAAATTGTAATGATTTTTGTTTCCATTAATGATCGTTAATAAAAATAATATTTCATGAACGTTGGGGTTCCCTAGAACTTGAACATTGTTACAAGGGTTCCGTAAGAGTGAAAAGGTTGGATTGGGTTGTGAGGATTAAGGCCGATTGAACGCACGACGGTCCTAAGCCTGAGGGGTAGCGCCCTCCGTGGATCCTAGCCCGCATTTACGCAAGTTTCGGAGAAAAACACGAAAAACTCCGAACGGCTGGGGCGACGAGCGCGACCTGGGACCGAACTCGGCACATCAAGTCTACCAGCTTTGAGCGCAGAACCTCTCGGGCGCTGGTGGGCGTGAAAAGGGTGGGAAACACAGCTTTAGAGCTTACGCGTCTCTCATTTTTACGAGTCTATCGACGGACTTTGAAGAATTTTACTCCAGAATTCGAAGTCATAAATCAAATCTTACAAAAATCAGCAAGGCAGAGTCTCATTTTTCATTTGAAATTTCCAGTTGAAACATTTTTTTTTTTTCCCCTTTGAAACAAGCTATTTTTTACTTTTCTGCTCTTGATATTTCGATTTAATACAGATATCTATCTAATGATTTTAAATATTCTTATGGGATCGAGCACGAAGTCTGGAAAATTTGGTTTAGGTTTAAAGAATTTGGTTGCAGATATATGATTATTTATTGTTTTAGAAAAACATATTAAGATTTTAAAGCCCTATGATGTTGATATTATTGCTACAATATGAAAAGATATGATTATTTTTTTCCTAAAATTTGGAAGATAAGTAGTTTTGAACGAAATAATTAGGAATTTTTAGCTGTTTTGATATTTTTACAAATTTTGAGGTAAGATAAATCCTAAAATCACAAAAACGATGTGTTGTATGTATTTAGATTTGTCTGTTTATTCTTAGTTTGTGTAGACATTATCTTTAGAATGAATGATGGTTAAAATGCTAGACCAGTTTTAAAATGGTACTACTTATGCTACTGGCCAAAATCCTGATATTAATGTTCTAATATCTAAACTTTGTAAATTATACAAAATTTAAAATTTTCGTAACATAACTGAATAGGGCAAAATTTCATATAAATGTACATTATGAGAACTATTGCATAAAAAGTTAATTCAAAACTGACATCTGTAAGAATGAGCAGCAAACCAGCATAAGGTAAATGTGTCAAAAGCAATGGAAGGGTAGCGTAGTTGGTGGAGCATTTCAGTCTTTGACTGTAAAACAGCCATCATCAGAGTTCATTGCCCTAATTTCAAATATAGAATGTTCTATAGAAAATATTTATGAAAACAAATACATGAAGGGGAATTGAGCAGATATTACCTATGCCAGCTAGTTTTTGGTTGTAGCTGGTAGATGGGAGGTACTGGATTCGATCCCAGGTCGCGCTCATTGACATAGCCGTTCGGAGTTTTCCGGGATTTTCTCTGAAACTCGCGTAAATATGGGCTAGGACCCCTTAGGTAGACCCCCACGGAGGGCATCCCACCTATAGGCCTAGGACCCTAGCGCAGCCAATCGGCCTTAAACCCTACAAACACAATTTGGTTGTAGCACTACAGTAGTAAACATCTGTGTAAAAGTTATAGCTCAAAATAAATCTCATTTTTTATATAAACTGTCTTTGTTTTGTTAATAATAAATGAATAAAAATTAAGTTTTAAATTCTTAGTATTTTTCTTAGTTTATTCCAAAGAAAGTCTTACAAAATTGAAAAAACCCAAAAGTGGGCAATTATTATTATTATTATTATTATTATTATTATTATTTTAGAAAAAAACCCACTGGGTTTGACCTAATTCGGTCTAACCCAGTCAACCCTGCTTAATTATCTACAGGGCGACACAAAATAATCCGATATGCTGTGTAATCATCCAACTAATTTCAAATCGGGCACAAATATTTATGAATAACATGAAATTAACTATATAGTTTTTGGTTTATATTCTGTTTTGCGGCACATGCACGGAGATACACAAAATAATTATGTTCTATTACGGTCTATAGACTTATAGACAGCATTCTTTAAGTCCATTTTAACATGGTTACATTGCATTTAGCACAATAAAATTCATTTACACTGCATAAAAAAAGGTAGACGGACACTTATTTACAATTTTTTAAAACTCCGTCATTGTTTAATAGGAAGTGTCAATTAAAATTCTATAACATGTTTATACTTGTCAATCTTCATATTTTTGATAGGCAAATAAAAATATTCAATTATTTATAATTTTAATTTAGGGAAATGCAGAAAAGTGAAAAGATGATACATTTGCACAATATTTTTTTTTAAAAAAGTAGACGGACACTTGCCAAAAACTGCAATCATCTAAGTGGGTGTTTCTTGAGGAATACCAGTTTTGCATGTACATGTACATTTGGCATTTTGCCAATTGCTAACGTGCTTGACAAGATGGTTTTACGTATTTAAATTTCTTGGAGATGAATGCGCCATGCCACGAGGAATTCCTCTAACTGATTACCAGAAAGAACAGATTATAGCGCTGAAAAATGTTAATAAAGGAGTCAGGGAAATTAGTTGGATCTTTCTAATAAGCAAAAGTAGCATCAGCGATTTTCTACGTGTTCCTGAAGCCCATGGCGTAAAGAAAAAGAGTGGCCGACCAAAGAAACTTTCACTTAGAGACCAAAGAAAAATTTTTACTGAGCTGAAAAAACTGGAGCATCAATTCCCAGAGTTCGAATAAGCACAGGAATTACTAATGTAACTTCTCAGACAATTTATAACAACATTAAGCACTCAGAGCTCTTTCAATATAAGAAGAGAAAACATCATCCATGCTGGAAGGATCACCACGTTACAGAACGCCTACGGTGGGCTCAAAACATTATGTCTTGGACTACAGAATGGATATCTGTAGTTTTTTCAGATGAGAAAAAAATTAATTTAGATGGCCCAGATGGATATCAATATTATTGGCACAGTTTGGAGAAAGAAGACGAAGTGTACTCTACTTGGCAAGTTGGTGGTGGTGGCGGGATGGTGTGGCTAGCTGTTGGCTATGGTGGAAGGACATATTTAGTGTTCCTAAGTAAGAAGCAGACTCACAAAGATTATATTGAAACATTAAGCAGTGAGCTTTTGCCATTTGCGTGTGATCTTGGAGGAGAAAACTGGATTTTCCAACAAGACGGAGCGCCAATACACACCGCTAACAACGTTAAAAAATGGTTTCATGAGAACAACTTCAATGTTTTACCTTGGCCAGCCAAGAGTCCGGATGTGAATCCTGTAGAAAACATTTGAGCTATACTTGTTCATAAAATTTATGAGGGTGGACGCCAGTATGAATCAACTCACCAACTCAAAGAAGCTCTTTCAAACATTTTAGAAATTTTCTGTCAAAAAAAGATTCAGAATCTCATTGATTCGATGCCTAACAGAGTATACGAACTTATTAAAGCAAATGGGAGACGAACCCCTTACTAAAAACGTTTTATTTTAGAGATACAAGATGTGTCCGTCTACATTTTTAAAGAAAAATTACAGTGCAAATATGCACCATTTTTGTTTCCTGAATTTTCCACAACATAATTCAAAAGGATTGAATCTATATCCAAAAAATAATAATATATGATGTCTCAAGAATATAATAATATTAGAGAAATGAACCTCATATCTCAAATTAAAAGAATTAACGGCCTTAAAGTATTACAAGTAAGTGTCCGTCTACTTTTTTTATGCAGTGTATATGTTATTAAAATGCCTAAAAATCCTATATGTGTGTTATATGGAATTGTCTGTGCAGTTTCTATATGTTTGCAGATTGTGCACAGGTATACACAAAATAACTTTGATCTATTACAATCTATAGACGGCATTTTATTCAATGCAAACGTAAAAAAGGGGTATAGAATTGATAATCATTTTACAGGGTTACACAAAAGAATTCCAATAAGTTATGTTATGCGCGGTAACTACTGAATGTGCATTTTTGGTGTATTATACTCATCGATAAATAAATATGCATATATATTAAATGAAGGGGGCAGTAGCCCCCCCCCCGCTCCTCTGTAATGTATTTTATTTTGAAACTAGGAAGAAATTTTACAATCTAATGAACAATTTATTACAAAAAATGTGATTATGAATTAATACATTAAATATAAATAGTATTATAATAGGGGGAAAAAAGAGTTTATTGCAAGAATTAAACACTATAACTGCATCATTTATGCATCCACATGTCCCAGCAAAAGGTTTCCAATGGGCAGCGGATTTTCAGAAGAATGGTGATTGTGCAGCAATTCTGGGAAATGTGCTACAAAAATTAAGGAATCCAACTCCATTTGGACTATCTTCTCGAAACATTAATTTTGATGATCAAGAGCTGACGTTCATTGAAGGAATTTTTTCTGCCCAATCCTTCTGTAAGGTAGTTCAGAAAATAATTCAAATTATAACAGCCGTATAAACATGTTGTTTCATACGTTGCATGAGAGCATAAAACTATTTACGGGAATGAACAGCGTCATATATTATAATCAGAATGTTGTTAATACTATATTTGCTGCATTTTTTTTCTATTATTTAAGTTTAAATACTTTTCATCTATAATATTAGTATTTGTAATATTGGTATTCTATATTATATTAAGACCAATTTTCTTATGGTGGTGTTTGGGTTAAGACCAACGAGGGTCCTAGGTCTGGTTGATGCGGGTATGTAGATAGTCTGTATTAAGGCCGATTGACTGATCTAGGGTCCTAGGCCTGAGATGGAGGGTCCTCCGTGGGGGTCTTTCTAAGGGGTATTAGCCCATATTTACGCAAGTTTCGGTGAAAACCACGGAAAACTCCGAATGGACACCTCACATCTACCAGTTTTGAGCGTACAACCGCTCGACCGCTGGTGGGTCCCTGGTTGATGCATGGATTTTCTAAGGGTTTCTAGCCCTTTTTTAACCCGTGTTTATCATAAAAGGTTTTCAGATCCCAAACCTTTTTATTTTCAAAATATTTTTTTGTTAGGAGAAGAAAAAAAAAAAAAATACAAATATCAGTAAAGTTAAATTAAAATAAATAAATAAAATGAAATGAAAATAAAACCAAGATAAAAGATCCCCCCTCTCCCCCCCCCCCCCCATTCATTCAAAAAGCAAAAAGAGTTTTCAAAACTAAACTAAATTTAAATTTACTTCAACAGTTAATTTTAATAAAAATAATATTTAAAAAATCGATTGAATAAGTTATGATTATTTAAACACTGCTCATTTTAAGCTGAAGATTTTCTCTGATTTTCCAAAAATGCTCAATTTTATGATGAAATTTAGTGTGCTGTCAACGGAGAAAAGAAATAATAATAATAATAAAATTGTGATATTTTGTACCAATTTATATATATATATATATATATTTTTCCTCCAAAATAATATAGTATAGTCAATTGACACACTTTGTTGTTACTGAATTACTGAATTGAATGCTTTGAATCTAGGCCATAGGAAAATTTTAAATGTTGATAATTTAGTGCTGCCCTCTATTGCATTTTAAAGCAAACAACTATAAAATAAACTTCGGATAACTGAGTTGGTGTTAGGTTAGGATTGAGTTGAGTTGGGTTGTGGGGATTAAGGCCGATTGACTGCATTAGGGTCCTAGGCCTAACAGGAACTGCCCTCCGTGGGGGGTCTTTCTAAGGTGTCCTAGCCCGTATTTACGTAAGTTTCGGAGAAAACCATGGAAACTCCAAACAGTTAGGCAGATGAACGCGACCTGGGATTAAACCCAGCAACTCACGTCTACCAGCTTTGAGTGCAGAACCGCTCGGCTGCTGACGGGCCGATGTTAGGATCAAGACTAATTGACTACGCTGGGGTCCTAGGCATAGGATGAGTGTCCCCATAGGGAGTGTTTCTCAAGGGTTCTAGCTCGTATTTATAAAAGTTTCGAAGAAAATCACGAAAAGTTCCGAATGGCCAGGCCGACGAGCGTAACCGGAGATTGAACCAGAAACTGTCTGTTCACCAGCTTCGAAAGCAGAACCTTTCGTCCATTGTCGGGGTTAATTTTTCTTATGTATTCAATTAGGAAAAATTGGAATTTCTAGTATTTTGGAAAAAATACACGGCATATTAGTTTTTAAAAATCACATAAAATATTCGCCCCGCCAGTGGCCTAGAGGTTCTGGTCTCAAAGCTGGTTGAGGTAAGGTGCTGGATTCGATCCCAGGTCGCACCAGTCAGCCTAACCGTTCGAAGCATAAATAGGGCTAGGACACTTTCGAAAAATCTCACAGAGGGCACTTCCCTTCAGGCCTAAGACCCTAGTGCAGTCAATTGGCCTTAACCCTAACATCAACACATAAGATATTCTAATAAAAAAAATAAAAAAAAAAAAAACAGCATTTAGCTATAATTTATATATTAAGCACATATAGGGCATCAATTTATCAAATTTTCAGATTTTTAAAAATGGAGTTTGGAAGTATTCGCATTTCCAGTATGGTGATATTTTTGAAATTTGCAAATTAAAGTAAATAAATAAATAAATAAAATATTCTAAAAGTTACACTTGTGCTACTTTTCTTATATTTTCTTATAAAAACTCTTCTGAATTTCCATAAAAGGTTTTCAAATCACCAACCATTTTTATTTTCACAATATTTTTTTATTAAAAAGGGGAAAAAAAAAAAAAAAAAGAAAAAAAAAAAGAAATCGAAAGAAAAGAAAAGAAAAAAAAAATTTATCCCCCTCACTCGTTAAAAAAAAGAAAAAAAAAAAAAAAAAAGAGTGAGAGAGAAAGTTTTCAAAACAAAACCAAATTTACATTCAGTTTAACAGCTATTTTTAATAAAAAGTATTAAAAGAAAATAGACTGAATAAGTTATTGTTATGTAAACTTTTGCATAAATAGGGGCTAGGCGTAGGACTCCTCAGAAAATTTCCCACGGAGGAGTGCACCACCCAGGCCATTGTTTAGTGCTGCCATCTACTGTATTTTAAAAGAAACAATAATAAACTTGGGAGAACGTAAAAATAAGATTGAATTAATGAAGAAGAAAACTAATGATATTACGCATGGTTAGATTCAGGGCCCGACTATGCTTTTTGAAGACTTGGGACACTGATGTTATTTGGAGGCCCCCTTACCCTGCTCTAAAGAGCTTGCCAAAAGAACCCATTCTCAAAATCAAAAATAAATAAATAAAAATAGTGCATTTTAAAAATTTTCCTTCAATTTCCTGATTTTTTTTTTTTTTTTTTTTTTTTTTTTTTTTTTAGCAACCTATAACAAACCCCCTGGTTAGATTTATTAAGAGGAAAAAATTAAATGAGCTAGAGATCGTTTCCAGTGTAGAAAAAATAAATAAGAAATAAAGTTGACAGAAGTGGTGAGGGGTGGTGCACTGAGTTAACACTTCACTCCTTTGAAGGGCGGGTGGGATATATTATATCTTTTAATTCCGAACTGCAAAACCTGGACCCGGTATTTTTTATTTATTTATTATTATTTTTTTTTTTTTATGAAACTTTACTTCTTAGACTAAAAATTTTATTTATTTCTTCTCTTCTAATACTATTCGTAAATTCTGTGGCCTTTTGATTTTAATTGAGCAAAATTACCTTGTCCCTCAAAGGCGAGTAGTATTCTTGCTATAAGGTTGTAATTATTGATTCCCAGCAACAAAAATTCCTTCCAGAAATCTCCAATAAAATTTTACTTTTGTAACTTAGCTTAAAAAATGTTCTATTAAATTTGTTTGTAAATTCTGGTGGCTTTTCACATTAAATGAATGTATTTATCTTGCTCTTCAAGTTGTTAATTAAGTAGGAAACTAATGACGGCTAATGGTTATATTTTACAGAAAAAAAAAAAAAAATAGTTCGCTTTCAACTGACAAAATTCATATACATACATACTTGCCAACATCCTAATTAATATTCCGTAGTGTTGTTAGCCCCGCCCTTTTTTTCACACCAATAAATTTTTAGACTAATATTCTCTAATTGCAATTATGATTAAATAAGAAGAAAAATGCTCTAAAAAGATACCGGTGTGAAAAAGAAGGCGGGGCTAACTATACTACGGAATATTAATTAGTATGTTGGCAAGTATGTATACATATAAGAGTATTTCCATTCACTCACTTCCTAACTCTTCAACGCACAGCAAAATCTACTGGAGCCACTGACTCGAAACTGGTTCAGATCATAAAACATAAAACATATTGTGTAAGCGCGTGGTAAGACCGGGTTTTTTGAAATTAGGTCCCTCTCCATCCCTTGGGGGGGGGAGGAGGGGGTTAGAAAACAGTTTCATCTCCGGTCACTTAACTCTGTCCCAAGTAAACACAGATCTTCAAAAGAACATTGGAAGTGCAAGGAGGTTTCTAGGTAATGTACTATGAAAGTAATTGCCCCGATTTCCGAAATTCGAATTTAAAGGTGCGAAAACTAACACAAATCGATTTTTCAAGTATGATGTCATTTATGTACTTTAGTTTCCATCGTATGTCCCAGGCATTTTACTTTTCTAAGTAAAATTAATTTAAATTGTAGTGGTAATGTGATTAAATATAGTTTATATATAATCACGATTTTAATAGGGAAATATCGCTTCGATTTTTCGATATTGGTACGTTTCGATTAAGAAACACTTTCTCAGTCTGTTGACATGATTTCCTAAGCGATGGAATCGATAGATTTTTTATAATTAAATAAAACGTTATATTTCACTTCAATATTCTCTATTTGGAATCGGCCCCCGAGCGGTTCTGTGCTCAAAGCTGGTAGACGGTAAGTGCCGGTCTTGATCCCAGGTCGCGCTCGTCGACCTAGTCGTTCGGAGTTTCCTGTGGTTTTCTCCGAAACTCGCGTAAATACGGGCTAGGACCCCTTAGAAAGACCCCCATGGAGGGCATTCCACCCATAGGCCTAGGACCCTAGCGTAGTCAATCGGCTTTAAAACCGTAAAACCAACCAGACAACCATTTGGAATCAACTGTTCACGCGGAGAAATAGATTGCTTTACAAAGAATTTTTTTTTTTTTTAAATTAATTTATTTGTTTATCGGAACCAAATGGTAATATAGTAGAAAAGATAAAAATTATAAAATTTTAAATTTAATTAAAAAATGTAAAAGAAAAAAAAAATCACATTCAACTTATGACGTCATTCATTACAATTACAGTCTACAGTCGGCAGCAAAATTATTGAAGCACACATCCACACTTTTCATATATTATTTTTAGTTTGATCGCTAATTTTTATCACCAACTTGCTTTTTTATAAACAGTGTAAGACTAAGATATAAGATATAAGACTAGACTTGACAAATATTTATTTAACAAAACAGTATTAGGTGCCCATCTTTTAAGTAGGAATTATTGCTAGTGCTTCAATAATTTTGCTGCGGACTGTATGAGTTTACCCCAGTCGACTGCTGAGTACAACCATTCGCTGATTCAACATGGCTGTATATTACATGGGTGATTAGGTCTTGAATTTTTGCGCGAAGGCTTTGTGTTGAAGGCTCTGAGACGGGGTTTTGCAAAATTCCATCTATTCTCCCCATGGGGCGGCAGGTGGCAAAAACATGCATGTGGGTATAACTTCGTTCCAAATTACTCCACGGCGAAGAAATTTCATATGGGGAGACTAGACTCGAGTACAAAATAAATAAATAAACAAATTTCGGCGATTTTTGAATTTTTTATTTTACAGGGAAAGGGAAGGGGAAAAAATCAATTTGGTGGTGGTGGTGGTGGTGTGTGTGTAAGGGGGGGGGGGTGTCGTGAAATCTGGATTTTCGAGTAGAAATCCGCCAACAATGGCCCATAGAGGTTGAAAATGGCTGTACAGCTTCTACAGCATATTTCCAAAAAAATATTTTAGATGTTTTGCGATTTTCGATTTATTATATATATATATATTGGGGGGAGGGTGTTGAGAGAGGCAAATTCAACAGCCCTTTTTCGCATTAAATGTATCTTGGTGAATCTATGGGAGCTGCGATCATGATTTTTGATGTGTGAGTTGGTTGTGTGCATGCAACTCCCACTATGACTGGATTTTACGAAATTTCCTCTTCATCTCTTTGGAGGCGGAAGGGACAGAACACGTTTCCGAATTCTGTTCCAGCTTATCTCAAAAAGGCGAATTTTCGGTGCGCGGGTTAGTTATGTATACCCAACACAAACGATAAAGGGATTTTATGAAATTCCCCCACCCACAAAGGGGGTGCAGGATGAGGCAAAAAATGCGTTTCAAAGCGTAACTCTGTTCCAAATTATCTCATAAAGGCAATTTTTGGTGTATGAGTTGTTTTTGGATCTGGGAATTGATTTCACTTACTTTTATGTCTGTAAAACTAAAATGGGTAGATGAAGAATGGCGAGCGCAACGCGCCTGTATATGGCGGTGAGTACTGGAACCCTACATTGTGCAGGTGGGGAAAATATTGCGGAAGGGATTGATGACCCAATCAAGGTTCGTGTGTGATTATGTTTATGTGCACGCGCTCTAGGGCTATGTTGCAGACAGTGGGGTGAGAATGGTGTGGGCGGAAAAGCCACTAATGAAGGCATCGGGAACCCAGTGCAAAATTTTGACTGATCGTAATACCTTTTTTTTGAGACTTTTTATCAATATGCGATACGAAACAAAGCTACGAAATACCTTTAACATAAACAAAAGTTTTTAATTTTAGAGGCTGTAAATATAATTAGTGTTCCATACCTCAAATAACTGATTCTTTACATGACTATACTGCGAATCCGCTAACTGAATCATTTTTATACTCGAAACATCATTTTCCAGAGAGCCTAAAATTCAATAATGGTGGACACCTTTGAATTTCTTCAGAAAAGGCAAAAGAAAATGCTAACTAATTGAAAATGTTTATTTAATTAACAAAGAGTATTTTTTGCCCATCAATGCGTTTAAAACAATCTAGGGTGACACTAACACGACTTTCTCTTACCCTGCATTTCAGTATTATGAAGACAAATTTCAGATTAAAAGGTATGATAACAAGTGCTGTTCGTAAATCTACGTTGAAAAGAATTTAAACTGGGTATAGGAACAGTTTTATTTGACGCATAATTCTGTGCGAGGAGACTACAGCCAGTGGCGGATCCAGAACTTGACTTTTGGGGGGGGGGGGGGGGGGGCTAAGATTTTTCAAAGTGCTATTCTAGACCAATAAAAAATTTACAATTGCAATATTCAATAGCGAATGTCAGTGTTTTGGGGGGGGGGGGGGCTTCAGCCCCCTAGCCCCCCCTTAAATCCGCCACTGACTACAGCCCACTTAATCCCCCGTTTGAATATAGTACCTACGTTTATATTTATATAGAATTCAAGAAAATTCTTAAATTTAACTGTTCATTCCAAAATATTCAGACAACTTTCACTTGTACTTTTTAAAGTTATCAATCTGGATCAAACTTCTCAATTAATATCCGCATATGGACTTCAAAATACAACATTTGAAATGGCTACAATTATTTAAGTTATGCTGATAACAAACATACACAAAGATTAACCGTTAAAAACTTGACTTTAGTAATCAGGGGACCTCAAAAAACATAATTATATAAAAATCAAACACTGAAAATTTAACTGAAAGAAAACTTTATTTATTGTATGGATATGAGAAATTAATTTTCATTCATGAGCAATGTTCCTAGACATGGTAAAATATAATAAACCACTTTAACACCAACTACATTCACTATAAAAGAATGCTTTTACTTATTTATTAGTAGACCTGTATGCCATCTATAAATTATATACACACCACATTGCGTATTTTAAAGAAACCCTACATGAATAACGCATAGCGCAACAAATAATAGCGCATATGCGTTGAAAATAATAGCTCAACCGGAAATACTGGACATACAATTTCAGCCATTTCCAAGCATAGTCCCAATATATTCAAGTTCTTTTTTTTTTTTTTTTCTTTTTTAGTAGCCCTGTATACGAAAGTGAATGATTATCATATCATACTCTACTGAAAACATACTTTTATGCAGATAAAAATTATATGATCATTTCATTTGATTTCGTGTAGTCTATAGATGTTAATATGTACCCAGCAAAAATTACGCCCATAGACGTAATGTTTTTAAAATCTCTTGAATGTCCTTGTACACGAAATAATTGCTCGATCTCGACAAAAATTTTAGTATAGCATCCTTATATGATACAAATTTAGGATACTGAGTTTGGACTTCCTGCTACTATTTGTTCTGCTGATAGTTATGCTGATAACAGACACACATACAGACCAACCATTAAAAACATGATTTTCGGATTCAGTTGAACTCGAAACGTGTTACAAAAAACAAAACTCATTTTCGAAAATCTGACTCCATAACAATACTTTTTCTACCATACATATGAGTAAGCGAAAATAAAAATGCTTTATTTATCATTAGTTTCCAGCCATAAAATTTGCATAATTTTCCGGCTAATTTTAGCCAACATTTTTCGATTTTTCCTTTGTTCTTATAATTTTGACCACCACTGTATGTAATGTTTTATTAGCATATACTTTTTGTATCTCTAGACTGTTACTACAAAAGAAGTTACAAATTCAGCTCTTGACATCTCCGGGCAGTGTTGCCAAATTGTAGAGACTTTTTATTGAATATGCATCACTAATTTTTACTTTCTTCTATATTCGATAAAAGAGAGTATTGGTTTTGTAAAAAAATTCTACATCCGGTTTTCAATGGATTTACGCATTTTGAGAGGTCTAGAACACGATTTGACAATTTTTAGAAAATGTCTGTCTGTGTGTGTGGGACAAAAATTTTGTGACGACTGTATCGCAGGAACTAATGCAAATAATTTCATATAAATTGATATGCAGTTACACTTTGAGATAAATTAGTGCCCATCAACTTTTCGTGAAAATCATCCGACAGGTGGCGTTGAACACCTCTCTTTTTCTAAATTTTTAGCATGGCGGTATAAGGCAAAATTTCCGTTAAATGTGCACAATGAGAATTATTTTCAACGAATAATTATGAAATTGAAAATAATTCTTCATAATGGTAATAGTCAAGTATAAAAAAAATTCTGTACACGTAGGAGCAACGCTTCAAATTTTCAGTATGGGTATCTTTCGAAAGGACTCATCAATGCTTTTAAAAAGGATGATTGAACCATTGATCTGAGATAATTTAAAAGGAAGTTATCGATTTTTTTCATTAAAAAAATAAAACAAATAAATAAATAATATATATATTAAAAAAACAAAAAAAAAAAAAAAAAAAAAACAGAAAGAAACCTTAGAAAAAAGTCCATTTTAAGCTGCATTTTGTAGAGCATAAAACTGAATTTCTTTGTATTATAAGCGTTATACTCTTCTGGGGGTAAAAATCGTCTGCAATGATCATGGAAGATAAATTTTATTAAATAATCTTTTTATTTACTTATTTGTTTTGAGTGAATTCGTATAGGTAAATATAGAAGAAAGTTTTGTGATGGCCCACAACATACTAGTTTATTTTAATGTTTGTCTAATTCTGTGTCTTCCTAATCGAATATCATATATCTCAAAGATCATTCTTCAATCATAGAGGCGATTGTTAAATAAAAAAGTCCCTACAAATTGGCAATACTGCTCCGGGGTGATCCATTCATAATCCTTTCTAGTTTTTGTCTTTCAAGGCCCTCCTTAGTTCCCACCAACATCCTCCTAAGTTCCAAATTCCAGTTTCTTAAACAAGCTAAGTTATCTCATCATCACTTACTACGAATGTTGTTACAAGTTCAGTTCCTGACATCAAGCGCCATACGTATGATACAACATCAACAAACTCAATTCAACAGAAAACTCGGTGTTGCCAGTTGCCATTAGCATAAAGAAAAGATACATGTAAAAGTATTGGGAAAATTAGTAAGTACGTGGAGTAAAGCGTCAATTGAAAGTTCGTAATACTTATACTTCCCCTTGAATTTACAGTTCTGTTATTTTTGCCATACCGAGGTCATTTCTTAACAGTTCAAAACGTGTTTTGAAAACACGTGTTTTGGTAATTTAAACACGCGTTGAAATATAGTGGGACAGTCAATTTCTGCCTCATTATAGTTAAACACAATACCATAGACAGACTTTCTCGTTGTTATATCGCTAGCGTAATCTGCATCGTTATGTGCTTCTAAGGTTCCAGGCTGAAAATCAGACTTGAATATTAATGCAAAATTATATGTTCCTTTGATGTACTTCCTTCTACGAGACAACTTTTAGGGAATCTTTCCCTGGAAGATGCTTCTTCCCATAAATGAGGAAACAGGGTTAGTATCTTTCATGTTGAACTTTTTCAAAACTTTATCGGCATAATTTTGCTGACTGATAGCAATATCACCATTTCTCAGCTTTTAAATTTCTAAACCAAGGTACAGTGGGCAGCAAAATTATTGAAGCACTAGCAATAATTCCTATTTGAAAGATGGGCATAAAATACTGTTTTGTTAAACAAATATTTGTCGAGTCATGATCTTCGTCTTATACTGTTTATAAAAAAGTAAATTGATGATAAAAATTAGCGATCAAACTAAAAAAAAATATATATAAAGTGTGGATGTGTGCTTTACTAATTTTGCTGCTGACTGTAGTATTCAGCATTTTTATGAGTCACTTTAAACTCATGCTGTAATTGCAATTCCTCAAAGAAATTATTCTTGATCTGTGGAGTCGTGGCAACAAGTCCATCATCAACATGCAATGCTAATAATAACTTTTTCCTTGCTGGAAAACCAACATGAACTGACATTACTCGCCTTTAAACCATACTTTTCTGAAATTCTTTGGATCGCTTATTCAAACATCTAGGGGATTGTTTTAGTCCATAAAGACTTTTTACTAATCTACGCAATCGACCTGAGTTGTCATCATAACCTTCTAGTTGTTTCATGTAGATTTCTTCTTCTAATGTTCCGCAAAAAAATGCAGTTTTGTCATCAAACTGTGTCAGGCCCAAGCTTTCATTTACGACAACAATTATCAAAGCACGGATAGTTTAAAAGCAGACAACTGGACTAAATGCTTCGAAATAACCTACTCCCCTACTTCTTTCCTTTGTGAAATACCTTTTACGACCAGCTTAGCTTTGAATCTATCGATCTCATCATTGACATGATACTTTACTTTATACACACATTTATTTGCAATAGCTCGTCTTCCTTATGGGAAGTCTGTTAAATACCATTGTCATTCCCTGATAGCGATTTAATCCCTTCATTTATTGAAGTCTGCCATTCACTGGAATTTTCAGATTTTATTGCTTGATAGTAATGTTCTAATTCTAGCTGTTCTTCAATGCAACATTAAATAAAGCGAACATGGACTTTCGGTCCTTTCCTATTCCTTAATTTTCAAACACAGTTCACATCCTCAGAAGTGTCATCTGAGTTATTCAGTTTCAGTAGTAGAAGCATTATCAATATCTGGTGGTTCAACATTGGTTTCTGGTTCATCTCTGACAATGGCTAATGCTGATGCTGATTCAGGATAAAATATTACATCTCTTGCTCGTTCTACCTTTGTTGTATTTTTGAACCATACATGACAACCATCAACATCATCTAATCAAGTAAGATTCCTTTTTGACCTTTTGGATCCCATTTCTTATGTTTTTGCTTAGGAGTATGGACAAAACGCTCTGTGCCAGTAATTTAAAAATGATATTATCTTGGAGTTTACCCCAAAAAACTTTTCCTTCCATAGCTGAAGTTTCAACGCAATTTAATATATGTATTACAGCACTGACTATTTCAGCCTACAATGATTTTGACAAATCCTTAGCAATTATGACTGACCGAGCTAAATCTACAATAGTCCCATTATTTCGTTCAGCTGATCGATTTTGTTGAGGTGTATAGGGTGTAATTTAACGAAACTAAGCTTCCATTTTCTACAGCAAACTCGTGAAATCTTTGTTGTTATACTCTAATCCACCATCGCTGAGAATTGTCTTGATTGATTTCTGTGTTTGATTTTTAAAGAAAACACAAAATTCTTCAAATTTAATCAGAACTTATGATTTATGTTTAAGAAAATACGTTTTTCTGTACTTGGAATAATCATCAGTAAAACATGTAAAATAATTAGGACCATTTACTAATTTTTCTTCAATAGATCCTCAAACATCAATTGTAAGATCTTACCAATATCCTTCGCACGTTGTTAACGATTTTGAAATGGTAATCTTTGTTGCTTACCTAGCACACATGCTTCACAGAACTCATTATCATTTTGCACATGAGTACTTTAAGATTGAAAAAACTTTTCATATGTTGCTTATTCAAATGTCCATGTTTCTCATGTTAGATTTGAAAAGAGTTCACTTCATTCAGTTAAATGTCTGAAGAGGACATTGCAACAGTGCTAAGCACATTATTTACTTAAGGCACAACCACTTTGTATAAAAAACTGAACGAGTTTCCATTGCGCTTTCCAATAGCAATGACATGTTTTTGCTTTATAAATTCACATTTATCATTTGACATGTTGAAATTTGACCCATAATCTAGTGCTAGACTTATAAAAAAATAAATTTCTTGAAGAATCTGGAGCATACAGTACATTTTTCATTATGCTGTCATTACAGCTACCATGTACAGTCAGACAAAAAAAAAAAAAAAAAAGCCACCCCCTACTTATTTCGTCGTAAATTATCGTGAAACATGCGATTGGTGCAGACCAATTTGTAAAAACGTCCAGTTATTAATTGGTCTAAAAGAAGTTTAAAAAAATGAAGTTGGTGCCAGTCTCTTTCTGACAGTAGTTAAATTTTTCTTAAGGGGCCGTCTGCATATTAAAATTTACCTCAACTTCATTTTTTCGAACGTTAACACCCATTTTTGACTCCATATTCGAATTTCTGAGATCAAGGTGGTCCGGGAAAAAGTATAGTTTATATACTTTTAATTAATTCTTGATAGGGTTACAAACGAAAATATGTTAGGGGTTCATCCCTACATCTAAAAACATTAAATTAAGATCTTATATTGAAAAGTATTATATCCATTCAGATACAGATAATAACCGGAAATGAAGTATGACAGTTTTAAATGTAAAATAAACTAAATCTGAAGCTAATTAAGAAATAATGTATGCTCTAAAATTACTTGAATAACTATTTTAATTCATGTGCATGCTTAATTCATTCAACAAATGGTGGCACCCTAACAGCAATAAAAAATGAAATATCATTGTAACTTGAAAAATAATAATAGGAATGCGTTGTAAATTTGGAAACCCATAATTTTGATGATGTCCGTTCTATTTATGCAAAAATTAAGTCGTAATTCATAATATTTTCGAATATGACATTTTAATAATTTTCGTAATTCAAAAAATGTTTTTTAATCAAAAAATATGCATAAATTATGTTTGTGTCAATTTATTCTAATGCATAAAAGAATAGAATTTGAATATAGCAATTTTTCGGGAAGATAAGAATTAATGCTTGTCACATTCATTTAACATTAGCATCCCCATATCTTGACAGCTTATAACTCTGTGAAAAAGTGAAAGAAATGTATAAAATATACCTCTTTCAGGGCTGATGTTATCCAAGTAACCCATAAAAATTCTCAAAAATGGGGGTTACTATTGAAAAAAAAAAAAAAAAAAAAAAAAAAAAAAAAAAAATTGGTGCCAGTTTTAATATGTAGACAACCCCTAAGCGAAATCTAACTATACCGTTATAAACTAGACGTTATTACTAATCTATTGGCACCAGCCACATATTTATAGGATGGTTTGCGACAAAATTAGTTGAGGGGTAGCTTTTTTTTTCTCTCTCTGATTGTACAAGTATTTTCACAGATATCTTGCCATGGCACCATATGCTTTCATTGTTGAACTATTTCCAACTCGCACCATCTATTGAGAACTTATATTTTGTGAAACATTGAAAGCAATAATTTCTGTCTGTGATATGATGTGTGGCTCCGATATAAATTATTCATGTGTCATCACACAAGGCATTCCTTTATAAAAACCTCTTCTTCCTTAGACCTTTTATCTTGCAAAGTATTTTTCTTTGATATACAATCTTTTTTCATGTGGCCTAGTTTTCCACATTTGAAGCCTTTATATTATTTTCCCTGTTTCTTTGCAGGCCTTTCAAATTTCGTTGTACTACCTAGAATCTTTCCCACTTTAAATTTGGCAAGTAAAGCAGTGAATTCAGTTTCTTGAGAAGATTCTGACAATCTTCCCTGCTCTTCTGCAACCAACAGTTTTTTTAAGTTCCGATAGTGCTTGCTGCTGTTCAGGTCTTGCACACTAAGCCCTTTTCAGTGACTTAGAGTCACTAGATAAAGTTCCTAAGGGTTTATTCATTATTAAAAAGCTATTGGGTTTGATGTCTAAATCAGTGATGTGTAAATACGCGAAACTAGGCATTCCAATTTTGCTATATGCATAATCGTTGTATTTCGTGCAAACGATGAGAATTGCAATTGAAATTCATATTGTGCTTGTGTGCTTTTCTGTCCAAATGATTAATGCAATTTCATCCATATTTCCTTGCCAGTTCTGCACATTGATAAAAGATCACATTTTCTAGAATCAAGTGTTCGGGAAAAAAAAAATCCTCGAGCAACTCCTGCGCATTGCGAATATCTGCTGTAGTACCTTCGTGAACCGGGTCTGGCTTTATGATTTCGCCAGAACATACCCCGTATGCGTTTTCTTTCATCAAAATCAGTTTCACAACGTGAATCACGATTACCTTGGTTAAGCTTAAAACTCTATACTTTTCACTTAACTCTAGCGCATTAAGACACGAATCTGGTCCTAAAACCTTCTAACACTTAAAAAAAAAATTAAATTGCAGAGATTAGATTTTGTGTTTTAATTAACATAATTAAGTTATGTTACTGAGAACAACAGATTTTGTAGTCGTTACATAAGATATTAATATCACACCATACACTTGCTACAACAGCAACAATTTCAACTAAGTGAAAAACTTGGTGTTGCCAGTTGCCATTAACATACAGAAAAAATACATGTAAAAGTATTGAGAAAATTAACAAGTACATGGAGTAAAGTGTCAATTGAAAATTAATATTAACAAGTTCCTTTCCAGATCCTCCTGAGTTCCAAGTTTCATTTTTCAAGTTTTTCCTATTTCCCTTAAAGTGAGTGCTATCCGAGGTAGAGGTCTGCACGGGGACGGGCCGGGCTTGTCACTACTAGTTTGCGCACATGTACAAACAAAATAAATTATATACGTTACTGTGTATAAGGCTTTGTGTCCTATGGGCTGTAGAGTTTAGGTGGTATGAAGGCTATAAATATCTTTCCGCTGTACATTTTTCTCAAGGCTCCTTTTTCTTTTCTCCAATGCACTGAATGAAAGTAGCATCATTTTCAGGAAGTGCAAAAGCATCTTTTCTATAAAATATGATTGGATTAGCATTAAAGTTTTGTTTACCGGATCACATGAAAGATTCGGATACATTACGATATATAAAAGGAAATGGTTGAAAGTGCATTTTTAGTAGTATTAACCATTTTAAATACCTTTCTATATTGTTTGATGAATGCTAATATTTTCGACTTGACTTTCTGTCTGCCTTTGTGCCTTCTGTACGTCTGTAATAATGAATTTCTGTTTATATATAATTATCTTGTAAAAGATCAGCAGTTTTATTAAAGAACATTCTTTTGCTTGGCTATATAAAACCTGTACAAAACACATACTAAAAATATTTTTCATAGAAAGGCATGCATTTTTTTTTTTTTTTTTTTGTCTTATTACATATTTTTGAATCGGGCCGGGCCTGATTTTATCGTTTTTGTCTGGGCCTGGGCTGAATATTTCGATTTCATACCGGGCCGGGCGGAGTAAGCAAAACTTTCGTACAAGCCGAGCCGGGTCAATCAAAATTTCGGTCCGTGCACACCTGTAATCCAAGGTACGAGTTTTTTCTTCACATTTATTCCAGCCTTTAAAAAACAAACTTCGTTTTCCACCGGTGAATACTGTTTTTGCCTTTTCGGAAGTAGAGTTTAACTTTCAACTGCAATGTGGACTCTCAGGTATACATGCATTTTTGACATTCATACCTGAAGATGCTATTTGGTATGGCGAAAAGCTTTGTGTATCATTTTTCACATGTACCGGGTGATGTGAAAGTCACAGCAAAAAAAAAAAAAAAAAAAAATATTTTATTCAAAAAGTACTCTACGCAGTTTTCAATGAAATACACAGAACAATGTGGAATATTTTTTTTTTATATATAAGAAAAAATATTAGTTACATTTTTCACCAACATATCTCGCTGTATTTGCAGAATTCTCTCGCATTTTAAACAGATCCGCCTGATTAAATGACGCCATATTGCGAAAACTGAATTTTTTTTTTTTGGAAAACTTCCAATGCGCAACGTCTGATGGTCATTCTAATGAATGAGGGCCGTCACACTGAGCATTTATAATCCTAGTTACGTTATTGAATTTACTGCACCACTGTTAAAAAAGTAATTTTTCAATTGAAGCGCCACCCGATTAAAATTTTTTTAACTAAACTTGCTAATAAATCTTTTGTTACCTAAAATTTCCCATGTTTCTCTGTGCATTTCAGTGAAAACCACATAGTGCTACGGTTAATACTTTTTGAATAATATATATATATATATATATATATATATATATATATATATACACATATATATGGTGAATTCCATCGTAACGGACGTTACATATACGCACAGAATAAATGCTAAAAGAGATTAAAGACGCACGCTAATGCTTCAGAATAGTTATGAGTTACTTTTCCTGATAAAATCAATACTAAATAATAAACTTAACAGGTTTCAAAAAAATTTTCTAGCATATTAAAGCTGCAAAAAAAAAAAAAAAAAAAAAAAAAAAAAAAATTAACTGTAACGGATGTTACATAAAATGAAACATCATTTGTACTATAGAGTCATAAAATAAAAGAATCTGTGAATCTATTCTACAAATTTGTTAGAAAATTTTTAAATAACATCACAAGACATGCATGTAATTTATCATACTCCTGCTATAAGAATTCAGTCATTTTTTGCTGTAATAAAAAGTTTAAAAAGTTTGTAACAGACGTTACTGGATGTAACAGATGTTACATTGCATGACAGGCATGTTTATACATACGCTAAATGGCAAACTAATACACTGTAAAAAAAATAACTATTACCAGCTGCAAGAAACTCTCTGTGATTGGAGAAAATAATTATTTTCTCCAATCACAGAGAAGTTTTTGCAGCTGGTAATAGTTATTTTTTTACAGTGTAGTTGAAATGTAATAACTTAACTTCTTATAAACAATAATTGAATTACAGAAGTTATATTAAAATAATTTGAAGTTCAATCAATTCATGCAATAATTGATAAACCTAGCATTATAAATATTAAAAAAATTCAATTTTTAGCACAAATATAATTTTATAACTGGTTCATTATTCGAAAATTTATTTTTGCAATTAAAAAGACATACTTAGTAAACTTTCTGAATGTCTTTTAAAGCCAATCCTATAATAAACATTTTTCAGACATTTTTTATGATATTATAATGTACAAAATCAAACAATTTAATTTAAAACTTAATAAAAAGCCCAACAAATTTAAAACAAATACTCAATTAATTGTGAATTTTGCAAATCAAATATTGAACAGTATTAACATTACGTCTATCATTAATGACAAAGAATGTTTGTTTCCGATTAAAGATTTAAATCTATCTCGTACCTTCAAATATCCTCTTCCTCTTGGCAGAATGATATTCAATTATAATTCTGTATCTAAGTCTACCTCTTTTACTAACACTGTAACCTGTAAATGCAATGATCCTTCTTTCTCAAAATTTACTGACAGAGACCATGGACACATTATCACGGGTAATCTCAATATTATTGATAATTATCAATTAAAAAAATTCATGAAATTTGGCACCAAATTTAGACTTCCAGTTAAAACTAGCATTCCACAAATCTTTCAACAGTTTTCTTATGACCTAGATTTATTTATTTATAAAATATCTATAACTCATAATAAACCTATTGCCTACTTCACTCAATGGAAAGTTTTAGTGTTACAAAAAATCAAAAATGCATTATTTATCAATTCTTCAAATCTGGTGTTATTTAAAAAATCTGTACTTCTTAACTCAATCAAATCACTACAGGATGACTTTGTGATCACTTATGTTGACAAATCACATAATAATTATGCCATTATTTGTAAATCCTACTATCTCTCTATTTTAAACTCTTCAATCAATAATAGTAACATCTTCAGTTTAACTAATAATAACCTTATTATTAATAACCGAAAAATACATAATTACTATAAACTACTTCAACTTCCCTTCAATAACTTTAATTATCCTTATATAGTTCTCATACCTAAGTTTCACAAATCTCCAATTAAATTTCGCACTGTCACTGTTGGGTGTAACACTTATAACAACAATGCTAATAAAGCTCTACTGGATATTCTAAAACAAATTTACAAATGTACTTGCAAAGTTGATAATTTACACTGTCTTAAAAATAGCTTTCAATTAATTCAATACATAAAATTGCTCGATTCAATAGACAATATTATGACTTTTGACTTTCAAGATCTTTTCAATAATATTGAGTTATCAGATCTTAGTAATATCATTTACAGTCTTTTTCAAGAATATAAAGCTCAAATTAATCTTCCTTACAATTTTAAAGCAGAAAAATTTAAAACACTTCTTAACTTTGTTATCCATAATAATTATATCTTCCACAACAACGCTATCTATTTGCAACAATTAGGCATCCCACAAGGAGGTTGTAGCTCCAGTATTTTGGCAGATCTCTATCTTTATTATTATGAAAAGCAAATTTGCAATGATCATGTTCGATTTTATCGTTACATCGATGGTATTATTGTATTTTATCTCAACAAGAACTCACAAAATGGCTTTTCCTTCAATTATCCACCTAATTTAAAGCTAACTCAAAATACTCTGACTAATCAATCAATTAACTTTTTAGATCTCAAAATAATCATCGATGGTAATAAACTTTACACAGATATCTATGACAAACGGCAAGATTTTTGTTTTAATGTCAACTTATTTACACATTTTAATTCATGTCTGCATCTTTCGGTATTTAGAAACATCATCATTAACCATTTATTTCGAATTAATAATTTATGCTCTGCAAAGTTTAAAAACAAGAATATTAATAAACTGATCACAGCCACTGCTAAAATGGGTTTTCCTAAAAACTTTGTATTTTCTATTTTATATCCTTAACCATGTCTCTGTCAGTACAAAAAAAAAAAAAAAAAAAAAAAAAAAAAAAGCTGTGTACACTTTTGTGTATATCAACAAAAAAATTATAAAATAATAAAAGACAATAAAAAAGGTGGCGGTTGGGTGGGCAGATGTTTGATTACGGAGGTGGGGTGGTGTTGTAAGGCTGGATGGTTGGGTGGGTTTGTGAAATTAAATTAAAAAAAAAAAAAAAGTAGAAGGCTTGTTGCATTTGCTTTGTATTACTATGCAAACTTTCATTTTCCAATAAAATTTCAGATTTTTCCTTTTTGAGTTGTCAACTATATTTAATGTTCTAATTATACTGTTAAACACAATGTGATCAATCGGTGAATTTCATTGTGGCTTCCTGGTTTCATTGTTGTTCATCTGCTTTGAAATTTTGCATTTTTAAATCCATATGGTTCCTGTTCTGGTTGTGGCAGGCTGGGCGAGTGTTGCCGGCGTAAAACTAGTGTAACCCCACAGGCAAGTCACAAGTCTTGCCGCCTGCCTCCTTCTTCCTATCTTGTGTTTCTTGGGTTGTTTTTTCATTAATTTTGATAAGTTTATGGTTTTCAGTTAAGATTTGTTGTTTTACTTTATTGATTCGTTTGTTTTGCAGACTGTTAATTAATAGATCTGGTTTCTTTACATTAGTGTATTTCATCCACTGATGATTTTTTTTTTTTTATCTTATTGGTCATTGGTGTTTCAGTGATCTTGTATCTGTTGCTTGGCTTCTACTATGCTTAATAGATCATCTTTATTATATATATATATATATGTATATATATATATATATATATATATATGTGTGTGTGTGTGTGTGTGTGTGTGTGTATTGAAAATTTGTCTTAAACTGAATTTAATTTTAGATGAAAAATGTAAAGCACATCCCCCCTTTTTTTTTTTTTTTTTTTTTTCTTTTTCGTAACCAGTTACAAATTATGTATTTTAACTTGATACCAAAAGAAAAAGTGAGAACCCTTTTCATTTAGTCTATTTTATCTGAAATAAAAAGGCTTCCGTCTTAAAAACTGCAAAAATTTTTTGTAGGTTTAATTTTTTCAATTGCATTTTTCGTTAAACAGTTTATTGTTTATTTTATTTATTTTTAATTCAAATCACATTCAAGTATGACTATTCAAGCAATGCCACAAATTTTCCTAATTTTACATCACTTTAGTTTCCCCTCAACACGTGTGTTTAAAAATCTGCTCCCCCCTTTTCGAATATACTCTACTTCCGTTCAAACATTTTACAACCCACAAGAACTTCATGCTTAATAAAATCACCAGCTCTGATTTAAAGCAACATTTGTGTTGCTATAAAACGTGACAGCATAAAAATGATTCCACCATTGAAAAGAAGTGGGTTCGGGGCAGGAAATATAAAATATTGCTTCTTTCTCCCTCCCACGATACAGAAAAACATGCAACGATCACTTTTAATCCGGTATTTTTATGTATTTATTTATTTTTAAAAACTCAACTGAGACGAAATCTATTGAATATATATAAAAATATACATAAAGGCAAAGACAAATTCAAGAGGAAATAGGTATATGCATGGAATTCTTGAAGCGATTTATAGCTGCAAAATTTTAAGGCAGTTGCTGAAGCTAATACAGCATATATACATTATCCGTGGTATTTTTTTTTTCCTAGAATTGTTTTCGTGGGAATAATTTTATTTCAGTATTCGAATATTTAAAAAAATATAATCTTAAATATATATTACGGGGATGATGCTAATGGACATGCATAAGTATAAATAAACATTTTAAATCATTTTTACAAATTGCTGTCTTACAGTTATGAAAAATTGCATACAAATGCATTGAGATATAAAAATATTAAACACATTATTATTACTGTTATTATTTATTTATTTATTTATTTATGTGAAAAATATTTAAATAAAATAAATAAATAAAATTTTAAAATATTCCTTGGTAACTAGATTTTAGTTTTTTTTTTTTTTTTTTTTTTTTTTAAACCTCGATTTTAGATAATTATAGTTTAATAATATATTTTTAAAAAATGGCTGTTGTTTTATGTATTCATTGGTAAGTTCTTTTTTTTTTTTATATATATATATATATATTTTTTATGTTCAAATGCTAGAAATTTGTATGAAATTTCAGCATTCCTACATAAATATATTTTTAAATAATAATAATTTTTCAATGAATCTATAAAGAATTAAGCAAATTTGTTTAGAATGTATTTGTAAACTAGAATAATGTAAATCTAAGAGAGAATACCATAAATTATTTAACAAGAATGCCTTATTAAAAGAAAGGCTAAATAAATAAATAACTTTTGAGCGTTACTTTATTTATTTGAATAGTTTCCGAGAATTTTAATATATTTAATATTATTATATTTCAATTCGTATGCGTGTGCAAATTATCACAACTCTAAGGTAATGTTTTACAAAAGGATTTATAACGTTCACCATAAACTTAAATGATTTGTCACGTGCATTGTTTAAATCAAATATTTATTATTGTATCAGTCTTGTATAATATAAACCTTTAAATATATATATACATAGAGAGAGGATATAAAGTAATTATCTATTATATATAGTTTATCATAAATTATATATATTGTTACAATGAGTATAGAATGGAAAAAAAAAAAAAAAAAAACAGATGATTATCTATGTGTGTGTGTGTTTGTACGTATGTGTGAAAAACCTTTTCAAACATTTGCAGGAAGAAAAGGGAAATTGCATGAAGAAATGGAAGATATAATTAAAAAAGGTTAATAAAATCCAAGAGTGAAAGCACACATTAAAACAATACTTCTTCACGGGTGTTGACTGAATAATGTATGCAAATAATTGATGAATTTCTGTATATATTATATATAAGCCTAAAGCCAAAAAAATTTATAGATATCAACGCCCAATTCACCTAAACCAGATGTAACCAATGAGACATGAAAACAAGATAAATATAATACAGAGATTAAATGGAGGATAAAGAGAAACTAGAAAAAATACTTACTAGCTTATGTGAAAGAAGAATAAATATAAATAAATGAATAAAATCATTACCTTCAGAATAAATTTGTGCAAGACGAGCGTTAAATTTAACTAACTTAGTAAATGAAAGCAGAAGTTGAAATATTTCTATAATTCGTAAAAAATAAATAATTAAATGAATAAATAAAATAAATAAACTATTTAATTAATGAAGATATATAAGGATAATAATTTATGTATTTATTACGAATTAATGTAATAACAATCCAAATTATAATTAAAGATATTAATATCTAGTTTATATTTAAACTTAATTAATAACAATATTAAATTCTTCATTCCAAGTAGCAGAAAAATAAATAAATAAATAAATACTCCATGTACTGTAACATAAAATGTTGTTAGTAATAGAGACACTGTATTATTCAGATATATGTCTATCTAGGGTCCCTAGTCTCTGGGTCTCTAGAGCGCCCTCTATTTGTGGAATAGAAATAAAAACTGGCAATGCATATATATTTTTTAATATATTATAGTAGTGTACATTGCAAAGACCCCCATTTTTTTAAAATTGTTACATATTAATATATAAGGCCTTTATTAATAAATAATATTTATTTTGTTGAAATTAAGTTACTTTATTAAAAAAAAAAATTATTGAAATTAAGTTTATTAGAAACAAAAATTTTAAATTATTTTACAAAAAAAAAAAAAAAAAAATTAATGATATTTAGTTTGTTGAAATTAAGTTATTTTAATAAACAAAAAATTTAAATTATTTTATTAAAACATATATATATATATATTATTATTATTATTATTATTATAGTAGTGTAAATTGCAAAGACCCCATATTTTTTAAATGTTAAATATTAATTAAAATATAAGGATTTTATTGATAAATAATACTTATTTTGTTGGAATTAAGTTACTTTATTAAAAAAAAATTTATTGAAATTAAGTTTATTAGAAACACAAATTTTTAATTATTTTATTAAAACAATGTTTAAAAAATTAACATGAATTAAGATTTATAAGTATCATCTAGTATTTTATTATTATTATTATTACTATTATTATGTAAAGTATATTTAAATTTAAAAATATAATTAATAAGAAGTATATTTACTAAGAAAAATATATGTGAAAACTGAGCCCCCCGAACTAAAAAGTGAGAACAACAACTTATATATATATATATATTAGACCTGGCTATAGCATTTCACCAGAGAAATGTTTACAGTGTAAGCAGTAATTGGTCTCCTTATTCACCGGATCTCCATAAAAATCTGAGCACGCGTGAAGACTTTATCACGGCTATTAAAACACAAATACATTAGATATCCATACATGTTCTTAAACCTGTGGCTGTCAATGCGTCAATTAACACATGCGCCTCCGTTACGCTCCAAATAATTAGGATTGCCCATGGAACAAGCATTATTTTTAATTCCACAAAATGCCAGATACAAAGCTTTTTGGACTATCACATTACATACAATAAGTTTGACATAATAGACATTTCTTTATATATGTGTGTGTGTTACCATAAATACCCAAAATCCGTTTTTACGCATAAATTACTAGTAAGAACGCGAAGTACATATGAGCGTGAGTAATTCTGCGTTCTTACTAGTGACAACGGGTTATCACTATGGAGGTTAGGAAAAACTCGAATTAAAATTTAAACTCGGCTATTTATTGAAACTTTCAGTTAGAACCCGTTCTTACTATACGTATAACAGTAATCAACCGAAAAAAAAAATTTGATTTATAAGTACAGAATAAAACACGATTGGTTTAAAGATTATTTATTGCGTTGCAAAATATATCTGATTTCTTTATGGACCTCTAATGTGAAATTTTGAACTGCATAACAGTTTATATCAAATTCTAATCTGATATATGTGTAGATAATTTATAACATTATCTTTTGTACCTTACTTATTTTTAAAAAACGTATTATATTTCTGAATGCACTTTACCTTAAATTTTGTCCACTTGTCGGGGTAGTTTTTTAACATTAACGCCGACATTATCTGGTGGGTGCATTTTATTACAGAATAATTTCAAAATTTAGCTGTTTAATTAGGGTTTGCTTGCTTCAGACCGTGCTACTGTAATGTTATCCTCATTTGTACAATTCAAGCAGCGCAGTCTTCATTAAAGTTAGAAGACATCACTAAATTTAAAGCAAAATAAATTCTCTTTAACTGGTTCCTTTTTTAACTATCACATTCTATGTTTCAATCTTCACTATGACTCTCTGCGAGCAGTTTTGCGCTCAAAGCTGATAGACGTAAGGTGCCGGGTTCGATCCCAGGTCACGCTCGTCGGCCTAAGCGTTCAGAGTTTTCCGTGGGTTCCTCCGAAACTTGTGTAAATACGGGCTAGGACCCCTTATAAAGACCCCCCACGGAGATCACTCTTTCTCAGGCCTAGGACCCTAGAGCAGTCAATCAGCCTTAATCCCCACAACTACGACTCTCTGTCGTCTTAAATTTAACGTCACCAATGACTTTTTCCAAATCTTCCTGCTCTAGAGAAGAAATAATGTTAATGGACAAAGATGGTTCAGTTAACTCAACCTTAAGCTCGATGCCAAACATAGTCTTATATGAAGTTTGCTTTATGCCTGAATAAAAAGTAGTTTAATCAAGTCTAAAAAGAGGGATGATAAATAAAATAATTTTTTTATTAAGGTAGGTATTTTCGATTTCTCGAATGTTTCACAAATTTATTTCCTGTATTGTACACAATTTCAAAATGATCTGGACAATTTGTTTTATTTGTATCAAACAGATTTCAAGCTAATAAGTAAATTCAAGCTTTGTATCAGCTTCTTTTAACTGTTAGTCTGTGATGGTTGACACTTAATTTTAATAACAGTAATTTTAATAACTAGCAAAAATTCCTATTTAAAAAAAGTAGAGTTAATACTGTTTTGTTAAATAAATCCTTGTCGAATCATGTTCTTAGTCAGTCTAAGAACATGATTCGATAAGGATTTATTTAACAAAGCAGTATTAACTCTACTTTTTTTGTATAGTAATTTTTGCAAGTGTTCGGATACTTTTGTTACCAAGTTTTACTAGTAATTACGCATAAAAACGGATTTCCGGTATTTACAGTAACAAACACATATATATCTTCAAAGGTAATTTTAATTTGATGAAATTTTATTCTTATTGGTCTATGTGGTTTTAGGGGTCTTAAATCTTCTGTTTCTCGGCTTTTACTACGTTTAAAAAAAAAAAAAAAATTAATATATATATATATATATTTGAACGAGTCGTTCATATCAAAATCACCTTTTTTAAAGCATTTAAACCATGGTTCATGCGTAGCATATATTTATATACATATGACTGGATTGTGATTATGTTGGATATAGTTATTTTATTTACAATAGTTAGTTGTAGTTATTTCTTAGTTTAATACAATATTTATTGAAGTAAAAATAAATAAAAAAATAAAATAAAAAATAGGAGGGATGTAAGGGGCAATAAAAGGGGTGAAAGTGGAAGTGTGTTCGAAGTGGCGTCAGAAAAGAAGAAAGGATTTCACAGGCAAAAATAATGAACAGAAAATGTTAAATATATCATGAAGGAACTGTTTATTTAATTATGAGAAAAAATATGTTTAGTTAAAGAATAAAACTAGTAATCTTTTGTTGAAAACCCCTGTTTATTAAAAAAAAAAAAAAAAAAAAAAAAAAAACGTACGTAATGGGCAGAAATGGAGGTCGTTTTTGGTTTCAGCATATTTATAAATTATGCTTATGTTGATGATAGCAACAGATAGCAAGATAAATAAGTTTTACACTAGAAATTTTAATTAACTGACAAAAATATATTTATACGGGATATTGCTTTCTAAATACAGCTTTGTTTGTTAATCAGTGTTTTTGGGTTTAAAACTGATTTATCTGACATTCGGATTGTGAACAAAAAAGTGCAGTAACCATACATAATATTTTCTTTATGAATATTGTATCTATTATATATATATATACATATACCAACAAATGCCTTAAAATTTTGCAATTATGAATAACTCTACGATTTTATGCCGAAATTATTATTATTATTATTTTTTAATGTTTGAAACAATCTTAATGATAAAGTCTGTCGTATTATGCAATTTTATTTACCAACAGCTAGAGAAAAAAGTAGGCATTTACAAAAACATTCTCTACAAATGAGTAACATTTACAAAATCATTCTCCCGCTAAGGAAATTTCATATTTTTTTTCAAAACAAACCTATTTCCTTGAGCGGAACATGAATGACGGATGCCAGAAATTTATATGCATGTAAGGACGAAAAGTAATTCCTGATTGTATCTGAAAGTTGAGTATTTTCGGACTTAAAAACTTAATTTTGCTAAAGTATCTTTATAAGGATGTAATTGATTCTAAAAAGGAATGGATTATGATAAATTTCTTTTCTTCTTTCTTTGTCATTAAAATACCAATTTTTTCTGTAACAATAAAGAGAAAATTACATCTTTCGATCAAAACATTTTGGTGGTGATCATGATCAGTTTTAAATTTTTATATTTATAATTATTTATGCATTGATTGGTCTTGTGCATGGGGTTAGAAGTAGTCTTCATTAAATGAAAATAAACTTTGGGCTTATAATAAGTGATTATTTATATTAATTTTACTAAACAACTGATTTGTTGAATTTAGTTCACCCCTATCAGCCGATAGCAAAGTGGGAAAGGACTCAAAAAACTGCTTGTCGTCGGTCTAGTTGTTCGGAATTGTCTGTAGTTTTAGCCGAATGATGCGTGAATTTGGCTAGAACCCCGTGTAAAGAGCCCCACGGTGTGTATTCCAACTAGGCTTAGGTCACAGTTGTAAACAATTGGCCTTAATCCACACAATGCCAAACAATGATCGAGAACACAAAGAAATATTTTTGCATATCGATATAATTTTTGTAAAAAATTATATTTATATATATGTATTAAGCTTATGATTTTTCTTGTTACCATATTCTACCGTATAGATTTCCGTTTCTAATACGGTATAATTTTAGTCGTTGTTCCATAAAAAAGCATAATAAAAACACTCTATTAAATATAAACGACTTATCCAACTACAAAATGATTCACCTTCATTTTGTTTCTTTTCCTAATACTGTAATTATGATAAGATTAATTAAATTTTTACTTATAGCTTAAAAAATAAACGATGTCAAGCCAATGTGTATACGATTTTGTTTCCTCTTGTTTTCTTTCTTTCTTTTCTTTTTTAATTCTTTATTATTATTATTCTTTCTTTCTTTATTTATTTGCGATTACATAATTTTAACACAGACCACTACGGAAGATGGTTAGAAATATGTTGTTTTATAAAATTGCTAAAAATGGGCAGCAGTACCACCGTATGATTCAATCATACAAATGTAGAATATGTATATAGTCGATATAAGGTGGTCTATAAAAATATGAAACGTTGTTATATGCAGGGCATTTTATTATATAATAAATACAGTTTTCCGAAAATTAATTCCACACAGACCTTGATGCGGAAAACAAAGAGGGCGAAATTTAAAACAAGAACATTAGATTGTTTTTTTTTATAGGATAGTTTTAGTTATATTGCGTGGAATAATTGGCCGTAACCCACACAATGACTAACAAAAACAATGATCAAGAACACATAGAAATATTTTCGCATATCGATATAATTTTTGTAAAAATTTATATATATATATATATATTAAACTTATGATTTTTCTTTTTGCTATATTCTACCGTATATATTTCCGTTTCTAATACAGTATAATTTTAGTCGTTGTTCCATAAAAAAGCATTATAAAGAGACTCTATTAAACATAAAGGACTTATTAAACTGCAAAACGATTCATCTTCATTTTATTTATATGTTGAAATATAAGGGATTAACTTTTATTCTATTCTTGAATTTTCTGTATGGAAAAAATGGGTAGAATGTTAAGTTTGAAATAGTATCAAATTCTTTTAAAATTTAAATTTCGCCTCATTAAATTCAATTTTAAAATATTAAAAATACACTTATAGTTTTATTAATTATTTACAAATAAAGTAAATTTTTACATGAAGTCAGAAGCAGTGTTACCGAAAAAATAACACAGTTTTGAAAGTAGCTTTAGGCTTGTAATAATGATTTATTTATATTATTTGTGGCATAAGAGACTGTTTTTGTAACTGCAAAAAGTATTTAGATAATCTATTTATTTTGAAATTAAAATTTTTGTGAAAGGTGTATTGTATGATTATAGCGCGTGGTGTAAAGTAATTTTGCATTATGTTACGGAGGACTTCGTCGCTTAATTTATTTCCTTTTGAAAAAAGAAAAAAAAAAAAAAAAAAAAAATCCCCAAATCACACCTTTAACCCTTTGATGCGCAAGGTAATTAAGCTGCTTTAAATTTGACTGTCACCAGAATTTATAAACAAAGTTAAAGTATACGAAATAAATGACTTTTCCCGTCACGTTATAAAAGAAAAAAATTTCCAAAAAAATTCTGGTATGAGTTTTTGCAGTTAGGACTTAATAATAGCGTCCTCGCGATGAGGACACCGCGCATTAAGGGATTGAATATTCTTTTTAGTCTATTGTATATGCAAATTTCGAGATTATATTCTATTATTCAGACAATATATTTACTTATTACAAAATTTACGTTTTTTTTTTTTTTTTTTTTTTTTTTTTTAACTCTTTTTTTATAATTCATTATGACCGCTTTCATATCATCAAGTTGTACACTGTTGTTAACTAATCCCTCAAGGGAAAAAATATGTCCTTTTGAATACTTAAAAAAAAAGAGGGAATTTTTATAAGATTTTTTAACTTATTTGCATTTATAGTATAGACATATATAGAGAGAGAATCATTAATAATGTAGGAGTAGAAATTTGTAATATCATTTTATGAACCAATTATATCATTAAGTTGAAATTTCGCGGAAGGTTTTTAAAAATATATTTCACCATTCCAGCAGTAAATAAATTACTAAATATATGCCAATATATATTTGATTTTTGAGGCCTATTTCGAATGCATGTTTCAAAACTCGTCGTTTTATCATTTTTGAAACTGACAAAGTTTATACGATGGTTCCAGGAAGAAGAAACAAAAAAATTATATTCTCCGTTTCAATTCTTACTGAGCATTCTAATAACAAATTATAATTGGTAAGACAATTTTTATTCTTCCTAATATTCGTATGTTCTACATCTTAAGCATGTGAATCTAATTGACGCCTTTATTTTTGCTACGAATTTTCTTGGAAAATCGTCATTTGTTTCAATAATTTTTGATAAGAAAGAATATATGCTCGTAATTTTTAATCTTTGTTTATTCTGTATTTTGTTGAAATATTTCCGTTAAATGTCTCGTGAAAATTCTTGATTGCGTCGAACATAAGAATAAAATCTAAGAGAACAGCGCGCTTTGAAATTTATTTTTGCTTTGTTAGTTTTCGTCATTTCAAGAAGTTTATTTTTAAATTTCTAAATTGAATATTAAAATCAGAATAGAGAAATAGAGAAAAAAGATTTAAGTTGCTAATGATTCTGAGGACGGAATAAAAGAGGAAGCATAGTTTTGAAAATTAATTTCGCATTCTGGTCTAAAAGAGACGTAATCCTGCACAATCAATTTTCTTTCGCTTTAAACTTGCAGTGCATGTCTCTTTGCATCAAAGGTTTTGTATCTTGATGCTAACAAAGGATTTCTCGTCTGTTTGAAGATGTGCGAACTATAGGTTGGAGGTATTCTTGTGATGTTTCTCCGACTCGAAGAAGACGGAATACTGTAACAGGTGATCGAGATCTTTATCAAAAAGAAAATATTCTTCTCGATGATGAATGTAATTATAGTTTGGCTTTATGGTTTCAAAACCAACTGGTTGGATCGCTTATTTTATTTATTTTGTTTAGTTTTTTCCCGTTCGCTGAAATACAAAAACTTGAACGATTTGTAAACGAATAATTGTGTCTTGCTCATAATTAGGTGTGAAAGATGTCGGCAAAAAATAAAGAGGCATTACAAGCTGTGCTTCCTAAGAAGGTGTCTGCTAATCAGATTAGAAAGTTTAGGGGTTTGCGTTCTCTAATTAGTTGCCGTGTTAGTGCGTGCCTTTTGCTTTGTAATTCTGCTTCTTTTGATGTCGTAGGCGTCCAATAACTGTTTTATTTGTAGCCATTTTGGGAGCGTTCGTAATCGAGGGTCGTCTCCATAAATAAGACGTGAGTTCTTAAAGTCTCATTATAAAGCGAGTCTTCTGCCATCTGTTATGCAAAACACATTAGGTGGATGCCATTTTTGCTCATTGTGGCCGATAAGGATTTAAAGGAGTGGGGAGGGCGCCAGGCCATAACAACTTTGGGCCCATTAAGCGCGTGCAGATAAACCGCCATCGCTCAAGCAGCCGTCATTATGGCTGCCGACCCAATTTCCATTCACCTCGAGGAAAAAGTTTTTCTGTGTGCAGCGTTTCCCATTTTGTGACGAATTCAGGGCCGAACAAGTTGTCCGGATAAAGAAGTCGGACCGCTATCAATCCAGGCTTATCGGGTACGCAGTCATTATTGGGAGATTACAGCGCCCAAGATTTGAATTTTAATGCCTGTCGGAGAGGCGGGGGCGTCGTGGGGGGATATCGCATCGCGGCGGCCATTTGAAGCGGGCGCCGGCGCTTATCAGTAGTTGCGGAATGTGACAATGGGAAACGGCAATGACTCAAGCCGAAGGAACTGTTTTGCCCGTGAGGTATTCTTCATTACGTGAACCTCTCGACTAATGGCGTAGTTTTCTTTCTCCTTTGGTCCCCTTTATGGAGCTCGGTTTAAAATGCAGCCCCCGCGCGCTATCGCGGGCGCGCACGCCCCACAGTCGGACTCGTTAAAACGGGATAGTTTAAAATTAATGGCTTAGCTCGTCCTTTTAAATTCATCCATAAGTCTTATTTATCATGGTGCGCTCGTAACGGAGAGATCCATTGACAGTCCGAGATAGGTGGAAGCAATTCGACTACCGCACTCCATCAGAGCTGCGAATGGAAGGATTTTACATACTATTTAAGTACCACTGAAAGAGTGAGGACGACTGTGAACGCCCTAGGCTACCATTCCCAACCTGGCCGCTCCACCTGACGACCATAAAGGAGTCGACACTTAATATTCTCCCCCTTTTTACACACCGTCGCTATCTTTATGCCGCTCCGGGCGCGCCTATCAAAAAACTTTTTCCGATTGAGAATAAAAATATTCCGACTTGCGGCTTTATTTTACCGCCTGCCTAATGAGATTTCGCCGCACACTTCCGCACTTTATGACGGCTCGTTGGCATACGCCCATCAGGGCCCGCTCTCAAGTGCGTTTCTTTAAAAGGGATCGAGAGGTCCGAAGCAAAATTTTGCTTTGTTCCCTACGAACACTTTTAGCTTGAATAACTCGCTTTCTTTTGTTCACAATTTATCCTTACATCTTTATTTATCATTCTTATTCTGCAGAACAAATTGTTACTGCTTATAACTGATTTCAACTGCTCGTGTACGACATCTTTTTCCGAACCAGTATATCATAACTTTGCAGAAACAATTGTTTATATACATAAAAAAAAAAAAAAAAAAAAAAAAAAAAAAAAATCTACTTTGTTGTACAATTTATGAAAAATTCCCATTTTATTAACATCCCTTAATTTGTGCAGTTAAAAATTGATTAGAATGAAATGAAAGCACAATTGGAAATTGAATATTTCTTTTTTATTTGTGTGTTCTCTTTGAATACGTGCAAGCACGAGTGCTTGTTGCTTTTAGGCTACACTCGTGCGTACATTTTTAGCCAGATGAAACATCATGCTTAATTATTTCAACCCAAAACAATTGTTATGTGTTTTTGTCGTTTATGATGTTTGCTGACAAAGTCTTTTATTGAACAATTGAAAAAAAAAAAGGTAAAATTTACACTAAGGAAATAAAAATTTAAAAATTTAAAATTTTCAAGTTTTTTTTTTTTTTTTTTTTTTTTTTGTGAATAACCGAAATAAGCAATTATACGTGAACATAGAATAAAATTTAAAATAAATACATTTTGAAACTAAGAAATTTTTTTAAAAATCAAAAAATGATATTTTTACTAACAAAATAAAAGTAAAGAGTCAGGTGAGAAAAAATATTTATAAGTTACATTAATAGCATATTGATATTTATATTTTTAAATATTTAAATACACTGTATAAATTTATTGTAAATATTGTATATAGTGCATTAAAATATTCATATTCATATAATATTTCAATTATAACTTATATTTTAATATAGATAAAATTAAAAAGTCTAATTATCTTTAATCACCGTAGTTTTTCATGGTACAAAAAAAAAAAAAAAAAAAAAAAAAAAAACTTACAAATCCTCGCACCATCATAAGTGAGAACACAGGTATATCAACTAACAGATCCTGGAAAAAAGGGCACTTTTGGATTTGCTAATCGCAAAAACAATAAACAACAAACACTGCATTTAAAGAATGACTTTTACATTATTTTTTAACTAATTTGAATTATATTGGTACATCATTCACTTAAGAAAAAGAAAAAGTAAGAATTACATATACCTGGGGGGGGGGGGGAGGCCAGAGGGGCCTCCAAAAAAAAAAAAAAAAAAAAAAAAAAAAAAAAAAAAAAAAAAAACCTTTTTTCATATCACTTCTTTGTCGATTTTATCGAAATTTGAATAACTATCATTAACTATTTCTGAAAAATTACAGTGAGTGTTACACATACCTGGGAGTAGGGGGAGAGTAAATTGGGCAGATGGAAATAAAAAGAATTTTTTGTATCATCATGTTACAAAGTTTAATGAAATACTTAAACTTTATTATACATTGGTATAACTATCAATATATAATAATCTTCTAGCACCTACTGTTTATGAAAAATTACATTGTATATTACATATACTTGAGGGGCTAAGGGTGCAGAAGGGAAAAATAATTGCTTTTATTTATTATCACTATGTTACCGACTTTAATGAAAAACGGAATAACTATCACTTACTGTTTAAGAAAAATTTTGTTGAGTATTACAAATACTTGAGGAGGGGTGTCTAAGGAAAGGCAGGGGGAAAGAAAATAATTTTTTATTTAATCAATTTTAATAAAACTTTGTATAACTGTCACTTACTATACAAAGTGTCATTTCATAAACAAATACTGTTTATTTGTTTATGAAAATTACAGTGAGTGTTACATAAATCTGAAGAGTTGGGGGGATTGAGGGCAGAAGTAAAAAAATTATACATAATATATTAAAAATTTACAGCACTCTATGCCCGATACTCACCCATAAGACATGAAAATAATTGAAACTCAAAGAGAAAGAGTGAGAAATACACTTTTTATCAGCAATCACTAATAACTGAATAAACAAATTTATTCCTAAGATAAATTAATAAAAACAAAACCAATACTCGCTAACAACTGCAAATCATGCCAAAAACACACCACCTAGGCCATGAGGAGGCTGAATACAGTTAAATCTACAGTTGACGTATTTAACTACTGAACTAATAAATAAACAAAGTATATATATCACCCTGCTTCACATTTAAAGGGAATTTTGAATAAATGTCAGTTATTTTTTATAAAAAATTGCCGCGAGGTTTACCTTCTCCAAGGTGCTAGTGGAGCACATAGAAATAATCAGTAACATGGTAATCTAAAAACGGTAATTTTCTTTCCCTCTGCCCTCCTAGCACACCCCCAGACATGTGGAACATTCATTGTAATTTTTCCAAAAACAGTAAGTAACATTCATGCTAAATTTCATTAAATCGAAAACATCGTGTTATAAATAAATTATTTTCTTTCCCCTCTGCCCCCCTTTCCCTTAACTCTCGGATATATGTGAACCTTACTGTAATAATAATAATAATAATAAAAAAAAAAACGTAATTGATATTTGTAGAAATTTTCTTTAACGGGAGTAACAGTGTAGTTTAAAAAAATCATTTTATCCCCCCCCCCCCCCCTGTATTTAACACTCGCTGTAATTTTCATGAAGAGTAAGTGATAATTTTACTTTAGAATGTATTTTATTAAAATCTGTAACATGGTTATATTAAAAAAAAAAAAAAAAAAAAATAATAATAATAATAATTTCTTCTGCCCCTCCCCTATTAGCCCCCCAAGGTATGTATAGCACTCGCTGTAATATTTAATAAAGAATAAGAGATAGTTATTTAAATTTTCATTAAAATTGGTAAGAACCTGATATATAAACAATTATTTTTTCCCCCTCTGACCCCTAGCCCCTTCAGGTATATGTAACCTTTTTTCTTTAATACTAAGTGAATTTTGTATCAATTTAATTAAAAATAGTGAAAAAGTAATGTGAAAGTCATCTTTTATTTATCCGTGTCCTGTTATCCCCAAGGTGTTCTTTAAATTGCAATACATGATGTTTATGACATTTTGCGATTAGCAAATCACAAAAGTGTCCTTTCCGATTCCCTTTTTTCCGGGTGCTCTTTTTTCGAATGACCTTTTTCCCGAAATCCTTAACTGACACTGACATGCATAAAAATATGTAGTAAAAATAATGAGGGTAAACATATCAAGGATGATCTTGAAATAAAGCAATCGTCACATAGGAGTTACGGCTTCCTATTAAGTTAGGTTTAGTTATTTATTCTAACTAAATTAATATAACAAAAACAAGGTAATCAGATCAAAAACAAATAAATAAATGAAAAAGATTTTTTACACAAAGCAATATTTATTTAATAAAATGTATTAAAATTCAATATCTTCACGTAAATTGCATTCATATTTGCATTGAATAATTTAAATAGTAAAGTAAAAGTCGATTTATACAAATTTTCCTTAAGAATATTAGTAGTTCAATGTGACATCATTTATTTGCAAAAATTTATGTAAAATGGCATATACTTCAAACACTTGAAATATAGAAATAAACTTATCAAATAATAATAATAATAATTATAAATCATAAGCAAAAATATTCATAAAGGTCGGTTTTGTCGATATTTTTTATATCGGCCAGTTCACGTAAAGTAGACTTGGGAGGAGGGGGGGGGGATTTTAAAACTTGTTGCATAATTACTTGTTATACGTCAAATTGAAGCTAATTCCATGAAGAATATGAATTTAAAAATTATTCTTTGTTACAACGTTTCTTTGTTTATATAAAACATTTTAAACAATTTCCAACAATGTTTAAGAGTGATTATAAATTCAATTAGCCTACCTGTCTGCCTTACATAAGTAGCATAATCTCATGCTATAGCTAGGAAGCATTTTGGAAGATTATTTTTTACCATTATTATTATTATTTTATTTCCTCGTTCCCATATATAGTAAAGAAAGTTTTTTTTTTTTTTTTTTTTTTTGTGCGTGTGTCTGTTGGGGGGGGGGGGGGAGATTTAATTTTCGAAATTGAATTTCTGTTACTTTTACACGTTTCGGGAACTTCCAAATCCAAAAAATCGGTTTTTTGCAGTTGGTGTGTGTGTGTGTGTCTGTTATCAGCATATCTCAACAACAAAAGGCAGCAGGAAAACCAAACTCGGTATTCTAAATTTGTATGACATAAGAATGCTACGCTAAAGTTTTCATTGAAATCAAGCGAATGATTCGTCTACATGTGGACATCAAAGAGTATTAAAATTCATTATGTATATGGGCAAAATCTCTGGTAGATATAATTTAATATCCATAGACTGCACTAAACATAATGAAATAACAGATTTTTTTATACTCATAAAAGCGTGTAGACGTGTAGATTATAGTATGAAAATTATTCACCATTAGTTTATAGGGCTACCCAAAAGTAATGAAATATGCTTGGAAATTGCTGGAAGAGCATTTCCGGTTGTGCTATGCGTTATTAATGTAGTTTTTTTTTTTTTTTTTTTTTTTTTTTTCCACAACGTGGTGTGTACATACTTTATAGGCGATATACAGGGCTACCAATAATAAAGCAAAAACATTATTTTCTTTTAAATGTAATTTAATGGAAGTATTTTACTACATTTTACCATGTCCGCGAAAACTGCTCATTAATAGAAATTAATTCTTCATACCCATTCGGTAAATGAAGTACTTTTTAAGTTAAATATTCAGCGCTGTCTTTTTTTTTTTTTTTTTTTTTTTTTTTTTTTTGTATAAATACGCGTTTGGAGGTGCCTTGAATACTAAAGTCAAGTTACTCACATTTGGCCATTGTGTATGTCTGAAAAGGGTGTAAATTAAAATAATTAATTGCAGACAATTCAAATGCTGTGTTTTAAAGTTCATATGGTGTTGCTATAATACTTAAAAAGCTTGGCCAAGTTTGACAAGTTTGACAAGTTTCAGGGAATGGTGCGAGTTTTGTTATAAACTTTTAATTTAATAACAGCCTTGAATTCTATATACCCCCTAAGAAACAAGGGAAAAAAAAAAGACGCATCAAGACGAATAATGCAAATTGGACACAAATCGATATGTATATTCGACCGAAAATGCAAAAATTTAAAGATTAGTGGTCAATGAATGAACGTGAGACACTGTAGCACATCTTAACTGTGCAGCTGGAAGAGAGGAGAAATTTCGATAATAGGTCATACATTCTTTGAGAAATTTATTCTATGTACTCAGATAGACAGTAGTTATTCTTCGCATGCATGTCCGCGAACAATATGCGCAGATCTCAGCATTTTAAAGAGAATGTGTAGTTGGTTCAAAGAACCGGTTGATTTAATCGGCGAATCGCTCGACATTTGGATTCGAGCGATACAACTATTAGACGATGATGGCAGAAAAGGGTGAACGATGGCCGAACACAGCATCAAGAAGAAAGCGATCGGCTCAGAGAGATGACAGAATTTGAGGAGCGACCAATCGTCAGAGGAACATCCAGAGCCCAGATTCATCATTATCATCGATCCAACGTGCAACTTTGCTGACCACAAGGATCATTAATAGAAGGCTCAGAGAAAAGTGGCTGAGCTCACAGCGTCACGTGCACTGACTACCATTGACCTCTGTACACTGTCAAGTCTGTTTGCAGTGGTGTCGGGCACATTCGAACTGGAATGCCACTGACTGGAGCAGAATTGTCTTCAGTGATGAGTCCCGTTTCAAAATAAGCCCCTATGACCAGTAAAAACGTTTCTGAAGACAAACCGGACAACGGTGGGATCCCAGCCTTATTATCACTCGCCATACGGCCTGAAAACCAGGAGTGATAGATTGGTGTGCCATTTCATTCCACAGCAAGATCCCTTCGGTTGTCATCTGTGGCCCCCTTTACAGCACAGCGGTACATAGACGATATTCTACGCCTCGTTTTGTTGCCTTTCATATCATGTCGCCATGGGTTACATTTTATCATGATATTGCCCGCCCGACTTGGCGATAGTTTCTACTGATTGTCTTCATGCTTGCCCAACTATGGCTTCCTGCGATTTAATAGATCTCAGACAGCCATGGCCTTACACTACCTTGGCCAGCAAGTTCGCCTGATCTGTCCTCCATTGAGAACGTTTGCAGCATTATGAAAAGGGCTCTGCAACAAGGTCGTGATTTTTCCGATCTAACGAGGCAATTGGACAGAATTTGGCACGATATTCAGCAGGAAGACTTCGGCCAACTCTACCAATTAATGTCAAGCCAAGTAACTGCTTGAAAGGGCCAGAGGTGGACCAACGCGTTACAAACTGCTCACTTACAAGGAAACATTCAAAAGGTGTCGTCTTAAAAAAATATTAAAAAAAATATGTGATTCTACTCTTCATAAAACACCAGAAAGTGAAAAAATTATCGGCTGAAATGAATTACAGCGACCACAAAAAAAATATCAAAATTAAGCATTTTTGGCGATTTAGCGCTGTTAGATGATAAGTTCGCTAGCACCGAGATTGCCGTGCACGAACAGAACCGTGTTTCGATTCTCCGCCAAGTACTCAAAATCAATCGCCTAACAGTGGGAAATCGCCAAATATACTTAATTTTGATAATTTTTTGTGGTCACTATAGATCATTTTAGCCGATAATTTTTTTCACTTTCTGGTGTTTTATGAAGAGTAGAATCACATATATTTTTTAAAATATTTTTTAGACGACACCTTTTGAATGTTTCCTTGTTAGTTAAACTCTTTCTCTTGAATAAATCATCCAATTTTTAAGAAATTGTATTCATAAGCTTTTCTATACATGTGCATCACATATACCTATTTTCGTCCCAATCAGATAACACCTTCTTGGTGTGTCTTTTTTTTTTTTTTTAAATCTAAAGTGTAAATGTAAGTACTAACGGGAGAATGAGGTGTGCGGTATCCTCCTCACACAGAATTATACACTCATGTTTGTGAAAATTGTAACACCAAGAAGGAATGTGAATATCAGAACAATATTTATTAGGCACATACATTATAGTAAGAAGACCAATTGATTAAAATTTCAGGAAATTTGGAGTAATATGTACTGAGAAAACAATACATAAAACAGCGACCTCTGTGAGCAATAATAGCACTTATCTACCTAGACATTAACTCAAACAGCGATTGGATGACATGTACGGGTATAGTATTGCATGAAGCTTCAATAAAATGCCACAATTCATCGATCATAGTTACTGGTGAGTGGTGGAAGACCAGTCGCTTTTCAACGATTAAACAGTCATTTTCATTGGTGCAAGATCATGAGAACACGCTGTGCAGAGCAACAGTTGAACATCTGCATCAAGGAAGGTCCAGACAATACGGACAACTTGCGGTCGCGCATTGACCTGCTTAAATATTGTGCTTCGGAGGCCTTAAATATAGGGCAGAACGATGGGTCTTAACTCGTCAGAAATGTAATGGCGTGTATTGAGAGTGGTGGGAATGAAAACAACAGTTGATCGAGACGTGTATCCAATGGTACCGCATACCATCACTCCAGGTTGTGACCCAGTATGTGGCTACCAAAATTTTGATTACCCTCAAAATTGCATCACTGATATGGGAACCTTTAATGTGTGATCAACGACGAACCTGGACGCAGGAATGGCGTGAAGTCGCTTTTCAGACAAATCACAATCCTGTTTACAGCATCAAGATTGATTCATCCGTATTTAACAGCATTGCGAATATTGCACATTACCAGCTGGGATTCGACATCATCACACTGTTCATCACCTTCAGTGATGGTATGGGGTCCCATTAGATACACGTCTCGATTACTTCCCGGCACTCTTAGTAGCGGCCATTAAATTTCTGGTGAGTTAACTCCCGCCCCTCTGCCTTACATTTTAGGCTTTCGAAGCACAATATTTAAGCAGGATAATGCACGACCGCAAGTTGTCTGTATTGTCCGAATCTTTTTTGATAAAGAATGTGTTCAACCGTTGCTCCGCCCAGCGCGTTCTCCGGATATCGCATCAATGAAAATGTCTGTTTAATCGTTGAAAAGCGAATGGCCCGCCACCACTCACCAGTAACTATGATCTATAAACTGTGGAATCCTGTTGAAGTTTAATGAAGTGTTGTACCCGAATATGTCATTCAATCGCTGTTCGATTCAATGCCTAGGCAGATAAGTGTAGTTATTACTCCCAGGGGTCGCTGCTTTATGTACTGTTTTCTCAGGATATGTTACTCAAAACTTCCTGAAAATTTAATCAATTGCTCTTCCTACTATGATGTACGTGCCCAATAAATATCATTCTTATATTCGCATTCCTTCTTGGTGTTGCAATTTTCACAAACATGAGTGTATAAGAAATAAAACTGGTTCTAAACCTAGTTTTTAACATAGGTTTTTAACTGAAGTTTCTTTACATGTATAATGAAAGATATGGCTAAATGTGATACAATTAAGTAAAAAAATACATATTTGAAAAATATGGAGTTACACCACTTTTATAATGAACGGCACATATTGAAATGCAGGGTTTGAGAAAGTCGTGTGAGTGCCATACAAGAATTTTTCTTTCTATCTGTATTTCATTTACAATTTAAAATATAAGCTAAGCATTTTTACTACTGCCATTTGAATTTTATACTCAATGTTACTTCTGTTTCTTTTTAATTCTACGAGTATATAATGAGCGTATTTATTTATTTCTAAGAAAGTTGTATAATAGCGCAATACACACACATGCACACACACATAATACATTATACACATTCTACGTTCATAAAGTTTGGTCTGTCTGAGGTATTGATTTGGGTATTTAAAAACTTAAAATTGTTCTCTTGAGAGCTAATTTATAAAAGTAAGATCTAATTTAATATGTAGACACGATAAATAAATCTTTGAATTTCTTTGGTAGAAATACATTTCTGTTCGTGTTTAAAAGAACAAAAAAAAAAAAAAAAAAAAAAAATCCCGAATGTATCAGTTTTTTAAAAGTTTTTATATAGTGGGGCTTTGTTTTTGTAAAACTGAAGTGAAAATGTAAAATTTTTAGTCCTAAATGAAATATATATCCACCCTAAAGGATGTCTGTTTCCTAAAGGTAAAATGGAAATTGATGAAAGATTTCTTTCAAAGTCTGATCTCAAGTTACCTGAGTATCCCTTTGAGATTTCAGTTATTTGGAGGGGGGTGGGGGGAAGTTAAGTTTCTTATATAATTGCTTCCTTCAATACTTCTACTAAGGATATAATTTTAGCATTTTAATCTTCATAAAATGAAAATTATGGATTTTTCAAAAATTTATTCTTTTTCTTTCTTTTTCTTTTGTAGTTCCGAAACAAGAAAAAGTTTCGACGGAAAAATAAAATTATGCAAACACAGACAACATCTTCTGCTAAAAAGAAGAAGAAAAAATAAAATAAAATAAAACAATTATTATTATTGTTAGTAGTTTAGATAAAAGTGATAAATATGAGAAATCTATTGGCTTGGGGAGTAACTTGTTTTTGAGATGGCGTCTCAGTAGTAATTTTCATAAGACTTTTTCTTTTTCATGAAGTCACTGATATTTATTTAACAGAAAAAATATATAAGATTCGTTTTCAAATATCATTATGATTCTTTTAGAATGATAGCATATAATACTTTCATTATAAAATTATTTTTTTGAATGACTTTAAATTCCAGATTTTTTAAAATTATTATTTATTTATTTTTAATTTTTAATTTTAAATGCTTAATTAAAATAAGTTAAAAAAAAAAATTAGAAACATTATTTGATTTTAATTTCTCGTTTAAATCTTGGAAAAAATGCTTCAAAAGTAATAATTAATTTTTAATATGATTTAGAGCCTAAAAATATAGCTTGCAGTCAATCAACAATATCGAATCTTACCTGAAAAAATGAATTTCATAAAACTAAGCTGAAAATTTTGTCGGTCAACAGCATTATAGAAAACTGAAAGGTAAAGGCTGAATATAAAATTATTTTATACAGTCATACTGTTTAATATTATAATGTAGGTTAAAATAATAATAATAATAATAATTAATATTATAATTAATTAATAATTTTGCAACCAAAAATAATTCCTAAATGTAATGTAAAAGAAGATGCAAAATGCATTAGAAAAAATATTATCGGCCTTTTTTTTTTTTTTTTCCTTCTGAAAATTTTTAAGTTTTTCTTAACAGAGAAAGTAATTTCTATAGATATGAATGAGATAAAGTAATAATAAAGACTATTAGACTATTAAAAAATAACTGTAATCAATATTAGTGCTCTTCACACACAGATTTAAATATTACATTTTAAAAATATGCCACTTTATTTTTGCGTGAATAAAATAAGATTATTTCAATAACAATTAGAAAAAATTCATTTTCCTGAATATTTTTATTTCTCAGATTCCGCCATTGAAAGCATGACCTAAAAAAATAGTTTTTGGGGAATAATTTAATTGTTTTTCATAAAGCAAATTATCCAGGAACTTTTTTCATATATATATATATATATATTTTAATAGAATGATATAAAAGTAATTAACTATTTCATTATTATCGAAAACTTTTAATTTCTTGAAAATTTTCAAAGCTCACCGTGATTTATTTCATTTACAGATTGGGACCTCTGTACCTTTTAATTTTTATTTATTTATTTTAAGCACTATAATATATTAAATGATTTTACTAATAAAACATTATTATTTCTACAAGTAAAACTTTCCTATTTCTATTATCTTACTACTTTACCAAGAATAAAGAAAATTCTCTTGATACAATTTGAAAAGTATAATTAAGCAAAAGGGGGAAATATATATATATATATATATATATATATATATATATATATTAACCTACCTTTTTCTACATTTTTTAAAGTTTTGCAACTATTTTTTTTTCTTTTTTGTAATGTTCTTTGGAGTGTCCTCGTATATATAAAACGTTCATTGGTTTGAGAGAAAAAAAATAAAAATAAAATTTTGATATATATGTAAAAATTCAAGATATATTTAAATGAGTTTTTTTTAATATACATTTCTATTTAAAAAAAATTTAGTGTAAATCATATCCTTAATCTCATAAAAGGCACTATAAGGAACAGTGAGGGAAAAAATCCAGAGAATTGAGAAATATATATTTATGTTTTAGCAATTAGAGCATATTCATACACTGAAAATACACGAGCTAAAATAAGTAAATAAGTACAAGCATTTTAATGTATTTAAAGGGACATGGTTGTAGTTAAAATCTTTTAATACATATGTATGATTCTCGAATCTTCAAGAAACATTGTCAGGATATACTAGGGATGTCAGGATATATTTAAAAAACAAAAATAATAAATAAATAAATAAATAAATAATAATAAAAAATCCGTTTTTCATAATTTTTCACCAAAAGAAAGGTATCAAGTCTCCTTAAGCGCCCTTCATATAATGCGCATTTAAATAATAAAATATTAGATCAGTGTTTTCAAAATTTTTAAGGCCTAGCTAAAATGGTGTTGTGTAGGGATTAAGGTCGATTGTCTGCCCCAGGACTCTAGGCTTGGGTGGAGTCCCCTCCGTGGGAGTCTTTGCAAGTCGTTTAAGACCATATTCACAAGAATTCAGGAAAAAAAAAAAAAAAAAAACGGAAAACTCCGAAGTGGTTTTCCGTGAGAAAGCGAAATGGGTCCATCATCGAGAGCGAAATGGATTCGAACCCGGCATCGCCCATCTACCAGCTTCGACCAAGCAGTAAAAAGTTTTGGAAAAATAATCAGTTTTAGGTGTCGAGAAGCTTTTCAGTATATTAATATTTTGTACTTTTTTTTTTTTTTTTTTTTTTTTTTTTTTAAAGTGTATTTGTAAAAAGCATGCACTTGGATGCCTGGATCAAACTTACTAGTAGTATATAATATAAACTCATTAAATGAATATAAAATCTATAAGTGCAACGTACCTTTGGATACACTGAATTGAAATCAGCGGTAAAAATAGTAATAGATAACGTTATCTTATACGGCGACCAAACTTTAGCAAATACAAAATTGGTACTTAAGAATATTTACCTTATGCTTGTAACCAATATCGGTTGCTTATCGGGGATATGTGCAATCAAAAAATCAATACTAATGAAATAGTGTAAGATTAAAAGAAGCATTTCAAACAGAATGACCTATAAGATGATGTAAAATATTTTCAGTGAGCAAAATACTTTAAAATTCATAATAAGTCTCTTAATCAAAACTTTCATTTTAGACAGGTGATTTTGCTAATTCTTCTTAAATACAAGAAACACCTTTTGCATAGTACACCTTAGCGAATTTTCAAATTAAAGCAAGCATGGAAATTTTAATAAACTTTAGTAAATTTTAAACTATTTTATTGCGTGTAGGAAAGGTAATGTATAATAGACATTAGTTTTCTTAAGACCGTGTTTAATTTTTGAAAAGTTTCCTTTTCACCAATGTATTCTTTTTAGAGAAGCTTTAATTGCTCAATCTCGATAAACTATTTCTGCTACGACGTTTCTTTAGCCTTAGTTATAGGCATGCACAATTATTAAATATTCTTTGATGCATGAATTTAATTTAAGATTACTATTTTGGGTCAAACAATATGTTCCATAGTAATAAATATTTAACACACTACATTTTAATTTGATATTTTACCTTTTCTCTCTCTCTCTTTTTTTTTTTTTTAAATGCTTAATGAGTATTTATTTAACTTGGTACTTTAAGATTTGAGGCATTACCTGTAAAAATTTCTTTAAAAGTTAATTACGTATTATAGGAGTTTTCAATAGAAAGACACATATATGCTTACAAGATATGGCTATAGAGTTATTTATTAATTTATTATTTGAAAATGAGATGCAAATTTTTAAAAGATTTTTTTTTTTTTTTTTTTTTATTATATGAATTGTCGGTATTTCTATATGTAATGCACATAATTATAATGCATATCATTGCAAATATTATTTAGCAGCGTTATACGCATGTTATATACATGCGTCTTTACATATGTATTAAAAAACGTATCTTTAATGAATTTTGTTAAAGGAAAAAGGTCAGACAACGCATGGAATTTTAACTAAGAGGGGAAAAACCCTCCAGAATGAATAAATAAATAAATAATAATAATATACATGAAAAAAAAAAATAATAATAACAAACAGGTAAATGAAATATTTTTCATTTACCTGGCATTCCTCCATCATTTTATCTTTATCTAAAATATTATTCCACTGAAACTTTTATCGTAGAAAAACAGAATTAAAATGACAGTTAAATCCAGAACATATTCCATTTATCTGTATTTCATCAGTTAAGTTTCATTTCATTTCACATTTTCAGGCCTTTAATATCCCAAAATAATTAACGGGATGTTTTCAACCAATAATTTGGGGGAAGATTTTAATATCGTTTTTGAGAGAGTGAACAGACATGGATATATCTCGTTTATTTGAAGTTCGTTTGAGATAGCAGCAAGTAATAGAAAGTCTTGGAAAAGTTTAGGAGTTAAAATTCTTTTTAGCAGCTTAAAATTTCCCCAGAAATTTTATCAGTAGTCATAAGTGAATTTATTTTTAATTCATTTTACAAAAACTCTCCTGGTGCTAGAAAAAGAACTTGACAGTAACTGATGGGTAAGCTAAGCTGATAAGACGTCTTCAATTCTTGAAGACTCATACTCATTTAATTTAAGCAAGGGGGGGGGGATTACATATATTTTAATATTTTTAAATTTAAATATATTTTATCATCATAAAAACATTGAATTAAATCATTATTTGAAATCGAACAAATCTGGTTTGATTTAAAAAAAAAAAATAAATAAATAAATAAATAACTACATCACGCTTATAGTTTTGTTTCAGTTAAATTCTTAAAATTTATTTTAAAAAATAATTAAAAAAATTTTTTTGGTTCATCAAAAATAATTTAATTTCAAGAAAATAAATATTATTAAAATTTTAAAATTTTGTTCCAATAAACATCTTAGTTTCAGTAATTTTTCTTCTAATAATATAACTTAATTTCAATAAAATAAATATCATTTATTAATATCATTCTCTAGTAATTAACAATTTATTTCAAAAGCATGGGGTCATTGCTTTAGCGCTATTACGTTTTTCTTTAAAAAAGAAAAAAAAGTTAAATGCTTAGAATGCGAGGTATTCATTAATACAAAAATGCCAAAATAAATAAATAAATAAATAAATCGGTTAAAACCTCGATTTGGATTCCCGCTGACTTCAGTAGTAGCTTTTTCCGTCCGCACAATGATGACCCCACTGCCTGCGGCAGCATCTTACTCGAGCGCGCGCAGAAACAAATGCATCCACATACAAATCTTGATTGAATTACCTATGCGTCTTTCCCACCTGTACTACGTCGCGTCCGGGTGCTTACCGTGTGCAGTAGCTGCATACCGCCGAGCGCTGCGCGAGACCTTCTTCTCTATCCATTTTTATGTTACAGACACAAAAATGAGTGTATGTCAATTCTCAGACTCGAAATCCAACTCACACATCCAAAGTTGCCTCTCCGAGATAATTTGGGACAAGTTTACGCTTGGAAACACGTTTTCTGCCCCATCCAAGCCCTCAAAAGGAGGGGCGTTGGAAAATTTTGAGAAATTCCTTTATAGTATGTGTGGAATACACATCGATAGCCCGCACACCAATATACCCTCCTTAGATAATTTGGAGCAGAGTTACGCTTGGAAACTTGTTTTTCGCCCCACACTCCAAGAAGGTAAGGGGGAGATTCCGAAAATTCACTTTAGAGTGTGTGTTGGGTACACTTAACCAAACCACACATCAAAAATTAATTTTTCTGGGATAATTCAGAGTAGAGTTAAGGCGCTATCACACGAAGTGTGATATGAGAGTCATTAGCACATGCCACCTCATAAGCAGGTTATTCACGAGGGAAACAGTCGGAATATCCCCGTTTGATACACTTTGCCTCGCGTATATTTTTTAATCACGAATATTTGACAGTTTATATCTCATAATGTAGTTTACAGCATGAACTCCTCTAATCCGAGAATCACGATTCCAGATAAACCTCTGTTCTTTTTCCTTTCAAATCTCCTTGAGGTGACTTATCACCAAATATTGCGTCCGTTGTTTACATTTGCGAATTTCGTTTGTGCTTAAAAATAACCCTAGATTCAGCTCAACAAAGTCGTTTGGTAGCTTTGAGAGGCAATATCTTATACTTCAGAATATACGTTCTTTCGTGTGATAGCAGCTTTACACTTGGAATCGTATTACCCTCCTCCCCGCGTAAAGAGAGAGTTTCGCAAAAAACGTGTATAGAAAAACATGCGAGCATTTGCTTGCATCGTTGTGTGAAGTTTCAAAACAATCGATGAAGAATTTTCTGCGATTTAAGATTTTGAACAAATGACTATGCTTCGAACTGTGTTTTTTGCCACTCTCTCGCCTGGTGGTGACTTATATATTTCGTGACTTATCACCAAATATTGCGTCCGTTGTTTACATTTGCGAATTTTGTTTGTGCTTAAAAATAACCCTAGATTCAGCTCAACAAAGTCGTTTGGTAGCTTTGAGAGGCAATATCTTATACTTCAGAATATTCGTTCTTTCGTGTGATAGTAGCTTTACGCTTGGAATCGTATTATCCTCCTCCCCGCGTAAAGAGAGAGTTTCGCAAAAAACGTGTATAGAAAAACATGCGAGTATTTGCATGCATCGTTGTGTGAAATTTCAAAACAATCGATGAAGAACTTTCGGCGATTTAAGATTTTGAACAAATGACTATGCTTCGAACTGTGTTTTTTGCCACTCTCTCGCCTCTAAGGAGTCGGAGGGCGGGGGAGGAGGGGAGAATTTTGTAAAACCGCATATATATAAACAATGCAATGTTGTGTCGAAATTTCAAAGCAATCGGTGAAAAACTTTTGGAGATTTAAAATTTTGAACAAGCGATTTTTAACAATTACGCTCTAAATTGTGCTTATCATTTATTATTATCATAAAATAACACTATTCTCGGACTAATTTTTATTTTAAGACTAATTTAGAAAAGTTTTAAGATTAAAATTTTTCTAATTTAAGACTACACTCCGCGACAAAAAGATAGGAACAAAGGGTTTTTTAAATTTTTTCATAAAATAACATTATTTAAATTGTGCTGATCACGTATTATCATAAAAAAATATTGTCATATCAAAAACATATTAAATATTTGAATCATATTCAAAATATTCATTTTCAAAATAATCATATTCAAAAATTAAAAAAAAAAAAAAAAAGAAAGAAAAAAAAAAAGAAAAAACCTTTGTTCCTATCTTTTTGTCGCGTTGTGTAGTCTTAAATTATAAAAATTTTAGTCTTAGAATTTTTCTAAATTAGTCTTAAAACAAAAATTAGTCCGGGAATAGTGTTATTTTGTGATAATAATAAATGATAAGCACAATTTAGATAATGTTATTTTATGAAAAATCAAAGAAAAAACCCTTTGTACCTATCTTTTTGTCGCGGGGTGTATATACTATCTAATTTGATTAGATATCAAAATTTGCCTGTGGTAACATTAAACTGGTGAACTTCAAAGATGTGCTTAATTATTTATAAATAAAGATGCATTTCCTGCATTCATTTAAAAGGGATACTCTTTTACACGAAACATATGTATATATATATATATGATCATTTAAACTTTGCCATAATAAAGTTTTAAATATTTCCTGAAACATTTAACTTTTGCGATTATTAACGAAAATAAGGAATAAAAGTCACACATTTATGCTCCTTTTTTTTTTTTTTTTTTTTTTTTTTTTACAAACTTTAAGAATTTCCTTTATAATATAAATAAACGTCCAGTCGGTCCTATATATATATATATATATATATAAAGATCTATAACAGTGTGTAACAAAAAATTTATGGGTATTAAGAGAAGGAATTTATAAGAAGAGGAGTATTCAAAACCTTAAATAAAATAAAATAAAATAAAATAAAAATAAACTAACTAGTTAAATAAAACTCTTATAGAGAGTCAAATGATGATCGGATAAGCCTTTTGATTGTAATTCATATTTTAAAATAAAAACATAGTAGCTTTCATATTTGATTAAACGCGTAACTTTAATACTTCCTTCGTATATAGGAATTTGAACAATAACCTTCCTAAACATATATACTTTCATAACATATATTAGTTTAAAGGGGTTCTACAAATACTTACAAAAGTTTGAGCGTGAGCAGGCAAACAGACAAAAGAACAGATGGACAGACTAGCCGAAGTCATAATCTCTCTTAACATTGTTGGAAAGTATTAGAAACGTTAACTGCAAATGCGCAATTCTAGCAATTTCTAATAATACCACCTAATGTATCAGAAAAATTTTGAGTTGCCCTGTAAACCTCAATGCTAACCATACCATATGCTGTAGAAAACAAGTTTTATGCATATGAAAAATAAATGTTAATTTCATTATTCATTGTGCAGAACAAAGTTATTAATACGGTTTATAGAAATACATCTTATAGAACGCAATGCTTTGGAATTTTTTTCGGGTAAAAAAAAAAAAAAGGTAAATTTAAGTACACAGAAAAGGACCGGTTTACATGTACCGTTTCTAAATTTTTATCATAGGACTTTTCCTTTCTTATTTCAAATTTTTTCCATTCTATTTTTGATATATACACGTTGGAAATACATCCCCCCTTTACATGGAGTAATTCGTGATTTTTTTTAAAGCACCATTAAATCTATTTTTTTTTTTTTTTTTACCATCTATTTTCTTTTAACTTCTTGAGATATACAGAAAATTGACAATTTTTTTAGCTGTTACTTAATTGATGTATAATAAAAATTTGAGTTTTCGATCTGATTATCTGGTAATCTCACTGACCAAATATATCAGTATCCAAGAGGAACAAAATCAGCATTTTTTGAGTTTTATTATTATAATTATTTTTTTTTCCTTTATCCCATTAAACAAATACAAGTTCAGAAATCTTTTATTTACATGAACATAAAACAGAGTAAAAAAATACATAAATTATAGTTAATTTGGGGGTTTTTAGAATTTAATTATTTATTTTTCATAAATTGCTAAATTTTGTTTGTGGGTGTTCCCAAACAAAGTGCAATAAAACTTATTCCAATGTCAACATGCTCTCATTTCCTAACATTTTTATCTAATAAAAACTTTTATTGTTCGAAGGAAATAAACGATAAGAAACTCTCCTGTTCACATGATAGCTAATCAAATACAGTGGCTTTGACACATGGCAATGAAATTTCTAGTCACAATCTTCCTTATTTCATGTACATATCTGCAATAAAGATGTATTATGATGATTTAATGAAAAAAAATATATATGTATATACATGTTTATGTATAACATAAGCATTTTGCAATTTTAATGGCGTTTCGTTGCATAACATTTCTCGGATGATACAACTTTTTGTTAAAACAGACACAGTGAAATAACAATGAGAGCATGTCTTTACAATTTTCTGAAAAAGAAAAGGGGAAACCTATATGAAGTAACAACTATCAATAATTAACTTTTTTAATAAGTCATTGGATCTAAAGTTTTTTCCTTTAGGGTGAACTTTTAAGAAATATTTGAAATCATTTACTATTTTAAAAAAGGAAGCACCGTTTATGTGTCTTTGAAGGGACTGACGCTAAAAGAAGCACAAATGAAAAAACGTATAATTGGAAATAATAATAATAATAATAATAATAATAATAATAATTGTAAAATTTTGATTACTAAAAATGTAATGGCACTGATGCAAAGTTTGTGTGACAATACTTATTTATAAAGTTTTTTTTTTTTTTTTTTTTTTTAAGATAATAACTAGTACGAGTATATTACTTTGTAGTATTTTTTACACTTGAAGACAATAATAATAATAAAAAAAAATCATTTATTATAAAAAGTGAGAAAAATTATACCACTTCAGTACTAATTATTTAGCTCATATCTAGAGTATTGTAATTGCATATCTTGAATACTATATGAACACATTTTGAGTATAAATTATTTTTATTACTTATCTCTAATAATAAGTAATATGCAATTTATGTCCATGCAGGTAGTTATTTAATTACATTAAAAAATATTTAATACTCGCCCGAAGTTCTGCTGGGCATCCATTCTGTGGAGGATCAAAATTGTAATGGCACTTGCATGTCTCCGGACCTCCCTCAGGAGTGAATTCCAGACCATCACAAATTACCTATAGTGTAGCACTAGTGTGACATAAAAAAAACTCACTCACTCACCCGTTCTGTTTGGTGGGTTCATTACGAAATGCATTGCGAACGGAATTGAGTTCATTAAATGTTTTTCACTTGCGTTTTGACAAAGTAAGTTCGAAGTTTTAAAGTGCAATCCATTGCATCTTTAAAGAAAGGCGAAATAACCTTTTACATTCTACATCATCATCGCTTAAATTATTAGCTAATTTGTTTCCAATTAGTTCATCGATTGTGAATAGTTCCGAAGTCATGGTATCACAGTTGATCTAACTCATCAAAATTGATATTTAGAACAGATTTTAGACCTTATTTAGAACGAAAAAATAATGTCCGGTTGAGAAATTTTTTGAATTTTAGAAAAAACTGAAAAAGACGTATAACCGATACTGAGTGACGTATAAACGAAAAATATTTGCATTAAAATGAATAGAAATGAATAGAAACTTTACTAAAAGAACGTATAAATGTAAAAGACGTATAAACGGACCAAAAATAAATTCAAAAACTGGCGTACAGACAATAGCAAGAAATTAAAACTTCTTCACACACCATAAATTTTAAATCAGCACAACCGGTTTCGAAAGGACGTAGCCTTTCTTCATCAGGTGCAAACATGTGCAACTGCCTTGGAGGCAAAAGCAAGACTTATTGATGTATAAACGGGTTTTTACTGTATTAGCAAATTTTGTTACTTCAAATAATCTGCATTTTTGAGAAATAGCATTGCTTATACTAGTTCAAAATTAAATCTTAGATTTATAGAGATACGCACATAGTTAATAAAAAGGAAATTATCTATTAAAAAAATCTACTGGACACACACATATAAAAGTCTGGCTGTTTTTGCAAAATACTTTGCACATTAAATTAATTGATTTAATTGTACCATAAAAAGTATAACTATTTCAATATATACAAGTGATGTTAATTTCCTTTGTTGATTATAGAGTCGTTTTCCTTGAATTTCTAATTATATTCTTCTTACTTTTCACATTTTATCCATCTTTTTCAAAAACTTTTTGGCATTTTTCGTTCAATGTAAATACTGTGAATATTATGAAAATTACTTCGTTTTCGCACAATATTATTGATTATCTAACATACTATTATCATTCTGATTATATCATACTATAATCATTCTGGTCTTCATTCTAATGCGGTGAATTTGTTATGGCCAGTTTTTTCAACTATTGTACTTGATTATATAAAGCACGTCTCAAAAAGAGCACAACTTTTAAAATGCTCGCCATTCATGTTCTTGTAAGTTAGCAGCATCATAACTTTAGTAAGAGGATATTTACGATCACATTTTATACATAATCACAGGTAGTATATACCGCAAAAATGTAAAATTACATAATTTTATAAATAAATTTGTAGGTTATAATGCACTCAAAAGTTGCGTTCTTTTCTATCTATGCATATGTTTTACAAAAATCTATTTAATGTAGAGAGAACAAGACAAAAGTAAAATAATTAATAGAAAAAAAATATATATTTTTTATTTTATTAAAGGTGCACCAGCAAAACTGAAAAATTTAAAAACCAGTTTATAATAAACATTAATAAATTAACTTCTTTTTTAATTTTCTGAATGTGTTTTACAACTTTTATTCTGCATTTTTTAAAGTTATTTTTGGAGTTCTTTTCGTTGTCCTTTTTTGTTTACAGCATCAAGTAATAGCTTCATTAAAAAAAAAACTTTAAGTATCTTCGAGCTTCGACAGACCCAGAAAAATGTATTGAGACAATGAGTATTATGTACGCACAATTATAAGCTTACGAATGTGAAAGGCTTATAGCTTGAAAATTAAAGTATATTAAAAATCATATTAAAAAAAAATGTATTTTAAGAACCTAAACTTTTATTTTTGATTACATATTTTGTAAACAAATTTGTTGAGACATTTCATTCATATTAGTGTATTGAGTTTTTAAAAATTTTATAAGTATTATTTAACAATTTGCTGGTTCTATTTAATTTCACTCCTTTGGTCAGTGTTGCCAAATTTAGGGGCTTTTTTAATTCAATATCCACCACTAATTTTGTAATTGTAACTGTTGACTAATCCAGGGATGGAACACGGGCGCAGAATTCATACCGGAATCCGTTTAAGAAATTTCTCTACCTATAATACCGTTGATTTAAGAAGTAGAAAATTTTCTTATATTGAGAGTGGTATGAATTCTGCGCCCGTGTTCCATCCCTGCTAATCACTTCAAAGGTTATTCGTCCATTATGTGTATCAAATACCATTTCTCAAAATTACTGGTGATAGCTGACTAAAAGAATCCCTAAATTTGGCAACACTGTTTAGAGCGCTTTAAAGCGTTAGGACCGGCAAATGATTAATAACAATTTAAATTAAGTTTCATACACAAATGTATAAAACTATTTATGTTGTTCAATTGATATATTCTGAGTCGTATATAATTCAGAACAAAAATAGTTATATTTTAACTATTTTTTCAATATTTAATCATAATGCTTTAAATATAAGTGATTAAGCTTTAAGTAATAGCAAAATGCTGCATTTTTTCGTCAGCAATATTAATATAAGTTAGCAAAATAAAATTTGTATTAACATTTAAAAGAAAAAAGATTTAAATTTTTCTAATTAAGAAATTGAAATTATTATCACATTAATTTGCAGACACCTTAGAAAAAAAAATATACATTCATTAAACAACGTTCCGTAAACTGATTATCATTCTGAGAAAAAAAGATAAGCCGTTCATTTAAATTAGGTGGCAATTATTTGATAAATAAGAAAACAAGCACAAAATTCGCTTTATCTGTTTTTATTTTCTGTTATCATAAGTTCATAAATGGCTCAGTTTGGATACAGTCCCTTATCACTTCAACGTGGCAATTATATTCCGTCTTTAAACTTGGAAGGAAAAACTAAAAGAGCGCCAGCTAATACATATGTATAGCTTTTCAGGGAGTTTTTCCAACTGATTAGAATAAGTATCCCCATTTTATGTCGCCAGGTTAAATACAGATTTAAAATAGAAATAAAAGTTTTGTTATTTGACGCGGCCGTCAGCTAAGGGAGCGTTTTGAGAAACCAATATTTCTGTCGTATGCAAATCCCCCAACAACCCCAAACAAGCGTCAATCGATTGTTTCTTTTCGACGCGCTTTGGACTTCACTAATAGTGCACGATTTATTTTCGACAAATGAGGAAAGGAAGATTTTATTGATTCGAGTTTGTCGATCTTTACTCAAGTATCGGAAAAGTCTGCTGTGTGCAATCCTTTTCCTGATGGCTCTTTTATGATTACTATGCAAGGTAGAATCAGAGAAAGCCGGTAGTTTTATGAACTTGCTTGATCAGGAAACAGAAGATGCATTTCTTATTTATTCCTGTATAATATAAGCACACTATTATCATAAATGAGATGTCATGCGGGTGAAATAAAAACTGTCAAAATACTTCCAACTGAAATATTTTAACCCTTTTTTTATTGACATTTTTCGTTTTCATAATGAAGTATGAATGATTTAAAGCAGAACTTTTATAGAAATCGTATTTGGCTTTAGATCCAGGAAAATTAGCGAAGATTTAGATTTATGAAACTCAATAAGGTTTATAATAATAGTGATAGTATAGTAATAATATTTACAGAAAAAAGAAAAGAAAAATACTATTTTTTTTTTTTTTTTTTTTTTTTTTTTTAAAGTTCTTACAACTATTATTTAATTCAGTAACATTTCACTAATTACTCTTAATTTAAACTAAATTAAATTTCTGAAGCTGGAATAAATTTGTATTTTCCACATACGGCCTGCGGGTCACGTAAAAGTACGTTTTGAAAAAAAAACGAGTCCCGCCTCTAAACATTCCCCTAAAAGTGTATTTTCTTAAAAAAAAAAAAAAAAAAAAAAAAAAAAAACGTATTCCTGTATAACACTGTATGTGCTTTTACGGCAGTGACATTTACGGCATCTATTTCTGAGGATAAAATTAAAATAATTTAATGACGAATACTTAAAATTATTCTGTTAAAAAATGTAACATTTTAGAGGAACGCGAAAAGGCGAAGCTTACTGTTCGGAATAGGAAAATCCCCCGACGTCAATTTATTAATTTCGTTTCAAAGCATTCTAAGGAGAATTGGAAATATGAAATACAAAACAATAGATAGGACAAACGAATGTAAGTTGTTTCGAAATGGATAACTCAAAGGCTATTTTTATGTCATAACCAACTAACAAGTAGGTTTTTAATTCTAGTTCCTATCGCATTTTGAATTGTTTATTTACATATATAACCGATGTTTCAGTTCTTTGCTAAAACCCCCAAAATTTCATTTTGTATTGTGTTAAATAAGCATTCTTTTGGTATGTTCGTCCGTTTTATTACACACATATATATATATATATATATATAATATTACTTCTTTAATGCATTATTATTTATCCTTATATTTGCTTCATGTAATAAAAATATATACCATTAATATTATAAAATTCCATGGTTCTATAATATACATTGAATTTAAAACAGACGAGCTAGATGCACACTTTTTAACCCTTTCCGGCGCAAGGTAATTCGGATCATTTAAATTACACTGCCACCGGAATTCACGAACAAAATTAAAATAAAAGAATTTGACGACGTTTTCTGCTATGTTATAAAAGGAAAATTTTGCCAAAAAATTTCCGGGATGAATTTTGCAGTTGAAAATTAAAATTAGGTGATGCTGTAGTGACATCACCGCCCCTGAAAGGGTTAAAACTCTAATTTCATTTTTACAGAGCACAGTTAAAAAATTTTATGATTCTTGCTTATCTATACATTCGTTTGTTTGCCCGTCTACACTACAATTAAAATTATGGAATACATAAAAATTCCAACACATTGTTATTATTTTTTTCTATATACAATACAAGAAAGTGTTCAATTTGTAAAGTTTTCAACTGCCAGTTTTCGACAGTTATACACGCTTGAAAGGTCCAGAATATGAATATAGCCTTTTGAGAAAATGACTGACTGACACTGAGTGAGTGACAAATATTTGGGGCATCTTTAATCAAGAATTAATGCACAGAATTCCATAATTGTTAAGGTTTAGTTTCACCTCCACATAAATTGGTGGCTATCAGCATTTGGTACATATCGCTCAACAGTGAATCTGTCATCGTGCTTTTTCTTAATATTTAATATGACAGCATATGAGGAATTTTTTTTTTATAGATGTACACCAGGGGTAGTCAAAATTTTTATACCTACCGCCCACTTTTCTATGCCTGTTCGTAGTAAAATTTTCTAACCGGCCACCGATTCCACACAAATGGTGATTTATAAAGAAGGGTTTGTTTGGGATTTTGTTTTATAAAATTTACAAAACAGGGTTATAGTAAGTTTAAGCCTATAGCAATAAAGCATTTTCCATTTCAATATTTTTAAAACGACAAACAAAAGGTAAAGTGCTACAGTATCGAAAAAAATTCCTATCGTCCACCATAAAACACGGAACGCCCAGTAGTGGGCGGTAGAGACCCAGCTAACTACCACTGATTTACATAATGAGAATAATTTTTAAGCAATCACTGGGGAATTTAAAAACTTTATTTATAATAGTAATAATCAACCAGGCTAAAATTTTTGTGTATGTAGGCATATCGTTTTCTCTTTTAAAGAATTCCTCCCCTCCCCCCGTGGATGTAAATATTCAATACAAGTATTTTTCAAAAGAACTCGACAATGCCTTTACAAAGAGTGGTTGAAAAACAGATGTATAATAATTTGAAAGAAAGTTATCGGTCCCCCCCTCCCCCCACCACAAAAAAAAAAAAAAAAAAAAAAAAAAAAAAGGAAAGAAAGAAAGGAATAATGCATTTCTTAAAATGTCGTCTATAGGGCACAAAATTGACCTTTTTTTTTCCCATTTAGGGGTATACTTTTCTGAGATGAAAATAATCTTCATTCAATATTTCAAATAAATTTGATAAGTTATAATGTAAAAACCAATAATTTACACTGCGTGGATGTATATATAAAAATACAGAATAAAGTTTTACAATAGCTACAATATACTAGTTTTTTCTGTTATTGTTTGAATAAAATGATTTTTAATGACCTCATATTTAAAAAAAAATAATGTCCATAACAAAATTTTCTTCTAAATTTTTCTATACAAATTCACTAAGTACAAATTGTTTATTAAGATTATTTAAATGAAGACGATTTTTCTTACAGAAGAGTAAAACTAAATGTCTAAAGAAAGTCAATTTTGTGCCCTACAGACGACATCATAGGAAATGCTCATTTTTTCATTTTTTCTTCTTTTTTCTTTTCTTTTCTTTCTTTCTTTCTCTGTCCCCCTCTCTCTCTCTCTCTCTCTCTCTCTCTCTCTTTTTTTAAATCGATAACTTTGTTTTAAATAATCACAGATCGATGGTTCAACCATTCGTTTTAAAGGTATTGACGAGCTCCTTTGAAAAATACTCATACTGAAAAGTTACACCATTCGGGACGGGGAGGTATTTCCTCCAGTATATATTTGGTTTCTTAATAGTTGATTAAAAATAATTCTCATTATGCACACTTATACAAAATTTTATCCAATACTGCCATATTAAAATTCATGAAGAAACGGTATGGCAGCGCCACCTATTAAGCGATTTTCACCAAAAAATGATAGTCACTAATTTATGCCAAGCTGCAACTACTTGTAAATTCATATGCAATTCTGTGCATTAGTTGTCGAGCTAGAATTGCCACAAAATTTTTGTCATGTCAGACATCCGACAAAAAAGCATTTTTTTTAAAAATTCAATTAATTAATTAATTTATTTATTTTTCCGACTTTTTTTTTTAATAAACGAAAATCGATAAATTTATTTTAAATTATCACATATCTATGTTCCAACAATTCGTTTTAAATGTATTGACGAATTCTTTTGAGAAATTTGAGAAATACTCATATTGAAAATTTACACTCCCAGGGGGGTTATCCCCCCCCCCTACTTGGAAAGCAATGCTCCAACATATACAGATGTTTCTCTCAAGTTGACTATTACTATTATTATTAATTCTTCTTAATTTCCCATTGGTTGGTTAAAAATAATTCTCATTGTGCGTATTTATACAAAATTATGTCTTATACTGCCATTTTAAAAATTGGGGGAAAAAAAGGAGGGGGGAGTTGTGCAAATGGAATTCTGCGCACAAGTTCTGGAGCTAGGGCTTACACAAAAATTCGTCACACACAGACAGACATTTTCTAAAAATGGTCAAGTCGTGTTCTGAACTTCTTAAAACGTGAAAACAATAAATTAAAAATTTTTATGAATCCAATACTTTCTTCTACTTGATAGAGAAGGAATTAATGTTTAGTACGCTACTTTTGTGGCCTCAAAAATTAATTAAACATTAAAAAAAAAAAAAAAAAAAAAAAAAAAAGATATATATATATATATATATATATATATTCTTTTGTTTTTCTCACCTTATTAGCGTTCAAAATATATTAACAGTTTCTGAGTAAAAAAAAAAAAAAAAAAAAAATCTATCTAAGAATACAAAACTTAACGTAATTTTACTTTTAAATATTTGGAACTGTTTTTATCCAGAAAATAATTATTTTTGGATTAACTTTAAGCACCTATTTTTAATAGTGTGGTGTCAATAATAATAAGAACAAAACAATCTCGATGGAAGATTCTTTATTAAACTACAGTTTACTGCCTATTTCTTTTTTAGTAACGATATATTTCTCAGAAGATTTCATCATCATCTTCTAGATGGATTCTCTTTCAGTAATAAATTTACTAAATACTAAAACATTATTATTTTCGTCTTGATTACTTATTACTTATAAGGTTAATTTTAAATTACATTTATTGTCACCCATGAAAAGCTTTAGTGTTGTACTTTTATTTCTGATGCACACACATTAAAATATTAGCAATCGATATGTATGAAATAATAGATATCACTTTAATAGTTCTTTTTTTTACTTTCTTTAATATTTATAAAAGAAGATATTAGATTTGTAAAAATATTAAACTGCTGAGTTTTGATGGTTTTGTATACGTTTTAAGAGCTCCTATGATATATTTTGACTATGATATCTGTCTGCGCGTTGCTTTTGCGGTAGTTCTAGATTAATCCTTTAAGGGGCGCCGTTTGCATAGTGCAAAAGCAAATTTTAAATCCCAGTTGCAGAAACTGGCCACAGATTTTTTTTTTTTATATAGAATTTTTCTTTTATAACTTAGAGAAATAACTTCATTTATTTCTTCTCTTCTAATATTGTTGGTGAATTCTGGTGGCTTTTGATTTTAAATGATAAATATTGCTTGTCCCTCAAAGGGTTAAGAATTAATTCACATAATTTCATGAAATTTTATATTTAAATGCGCCTTGGCATAAATTGGTGACTATCAACTTTTGGTGTCTAACGCTCAGCGAGTGATGGTGTGCAGCGGCGGACCTACAAATCTCGAGGCCTGGGGCGAAAATCTCACTTGGGGTCCCCTAACTGGAGTCCCTATTACATTGAGCCCCCCCCCCCCCCTGCACTTCTTTACGAATTTATTACAATAAAAAAGCAATGAAGCTAGTTAGTTTTAAGATTTATTCAGAAGCCAAACCAACAAGAATGCCAGGGGCATTGGTCAAGCTTGGCATAAATGAGTTTTTTTGGTTTTGAACTTGCCATTTTATGGTCACATTTGTATATTAAGGCTCATTAGATGGTTTATAAGAGAATTGCAGGGAATGTTTCAGATTAAAATAATGGCACGATAAATAATGACACAATCAGATTAAAATAATGGAGGCCCCCTTAAGACCAGAGGTCCGGGACGGGCCGCCCCCTCCGCCCCACCCTTCGTACGCCAGTGAGGGTGTGGTCCAGTTATATAATTTTTTATATGAAAGAATAGGGGGAAAATCTTTAAGCATACGCAATGAGGACCTTTTTTAATGAATCGCTGAAAAAAAAAATCTATTATATTAAAACACAAAGCACTTTCTTTAAGACCAAATCGTACGATCTGCGCATGCGCTGAAGGCTATTCCTTTCTTTAGACATAACCAGTGACCAATCTCTGAGAGGCTAATCGGAGACCGAAATGTAAACAAGCTCTGAAACCTGAACCAATCAGAATACGAATTTGGCCCATGCCTTTGGATCTTCCGTGAGATCGTGGCTTACGGTGATGCATTTTTGTAAATATTGGATTAGTTTATGATTTTCTATTTTTAAGGTGTGTATGCATTTTTTTTTCTTTTCTTTTTCTTTTACTTTGTTAAAGTTTATACCTTGTGATGAATTCTAGAATACTGTAATAGCATTGATGAATATTTTGTTTAGTGTTCCTGTTAACATTTTAACCTTTTTACGGTTTTGTATACGTTTATATGAAATGTTACTGTTAGCATTTTAACCTTTTCACTACTTTGTATATGTTTATACGAAATATTACTGTTCGGCATTTTGTAACGTTTGTGTGCGTTTAGTATATTCAAAATGTTAGATAATTACAATTTTCGGGAGATTGTACATGGGGAAAATTGCATCGAGCTTTATCAATTATTAGTTACTCCCATTATTTATTTAGTTTAGTTTTGAATTTTTATTATCATAGTACGAATAAATTTAATCTAAAGTGATTATTTTATGTCTATATGCATGATCGATTATTTTTAGCGTATGAATTTCTTTTTGCATTCTTTGACGCTCTCAACCTCCCTGCTTAATGATATTATTTTTTATTTGCTAGAAATGTTAAAATCTTATATTTATGTGATTAGGAGAAGTGTAATATTATAATACTGAAATACTACGTGGGGGGAGGGGGATGTTATTACTGCATTTGCCAAAATCTGACATATCCAAAATCAGGTTTTATTATCAAAATGAGGTTTTATATCAAAACATTATTTCTGAAATTGTTACTGAGTGGGAGTTCTACAAAGATTTTGTTGGTATTTTATCCATTTAAATTATACAAATTTTGTTTCAATAAGCAAGATGAGCAAGTGGAAATATGAAACTAACATAACATGCATAGGTCATATAATTGTAAATTATATGTTCTGGGCGCATTATATACAAACTGCTGAGTTCCTTTTTTTTTTTTTTTTTTTTAAAAAAAAAAAGAGTATTACTTTACATATCTTAAAATGCTATGCTCTGAGTAAATAAATACCATCATTCTATATAGTTTGTTGATTATTTTCGGTGCCATATAGAAATAATGATAATGCACAAAACAATTTCCATCAGGTACAATCTCGCGAATATTGTAAGCATATATAACATTTTGAATGTACTAAATAAGATATGCATGTAGCAGGAAAAAAAAAATGAAAAGAATGTAAGTAGTAACATTTTAAATAAACATATAAAAAGCAGAAAAATAAATAAATAAATAAAATAAAAGTAGAGTTTCCATGTTTCCAGTGCTGAAAAATATACACAATACTCTAGAACTCATACAAAGGTGTGAACTTTACACATAGAGGAAAAATAAGGCAAAAGAACGTATATGCACCTTATTGTGTTTGAAAATAGGAAATTATAAAATTTTTAAGGTCTTGATGTTACCCAAGTAGCACGGGAACGTTCTGTGAACGTCTAATAACGGTCACAGTCGTTCAAACACCGTGTTTCGTGTCAAGAGAACGTTCTATTAGACGTTCAAAAATAGTATTACTTAGAACGTTCTGAAAAGGTTTGCTTTGTACCATCTATAAAACGTACAAGTCTAGTTCTATGAAAAACGTTCAAGTGTATCACCGCCGTAGTACGTTCTGTCAGAGTGTGATTATAACGAATATGAGAAAATGCCTCTTTTTTTTTCCTTATTTTCAATTTCAAATTTTGTTGACATGTAGAATAATAATTGAAATGTAATAGAGATGCGGTGAGAAAAAATTACAAAATTTTAAACTTTAATTATATGTTATTATAATCATTATAATTATTTATAATTTTATTTAAGTTTTATATGTGTGTGTGTGTGTGTTATCAAAGTTTTGTGGACTCTGTATCACACAAACCAATGGACAGAATTTAACCAAACTTGATGTTTAGTTAGACTTTAAACTAATTTGCTAAATATCAGGAATATTTAATTAGATATTGACCTAAATATCAGCTTTGGTGCTCATTAGCCTCTGGAATGTATCACCAGATAGGGTTCGCTTCTATTCTGTAAATTCTCCCTTTTATGGGAAGATTATATCTCAGCTTCTACAGTGCACAAATGCACCAAACTTAATATGTGAAACAGATATTATGTAACACTACGCTGATTTAATTCGGGTGCATATATTGACCAACTGGTGGCGCTGCTCTCCTGCAATTTAATCCCGTTAACGTAATGGCAATAATTCAGTTTTTGTGATATAAATAATTATAAATACACTGAACTTGGTATGAAAAATTAATATCATATAAAACTTTGCAGAATAATTTTGCGTGCATATCGGACAACTGGAGGCACTGGTATGCTGCAATTTAATTTTATTCAAGGGAACGGAACGCAATAGCTCATTTTCTATGATTTATAAATGCTCTAAATTTGGTAAGTGAAATAGATATTACGTAAATTTTACTGATTCACTTCGGGTACATATCAAATGACAGGTGGAACTGTTGCTTTTCAACTTACGGGAAGCCTGTACCTCACCTTCTATAATACGAATACTTATCAAACCTTGTATGTGAGACATATATATAATGACAAAATGTGCTGCTTCAGTTTCCGTATATATCCACCTACGGATGGTGCTGCTATTGCTTTCTGCGATTTTTCAGATATGTGTATTTCAGCATTTTTTGGTGAAAAATGTTCAAAATTTCATATATAAAAATGTTAATTATAAAAATCTGTGTTGATTAAATTTTTATGATTAATTAATAAATTTTAAAATTTTATGGATGCTGTATCTCACGAACTAATGAACGTAATTTATTCAAACTTGGTTTACTTGGACTATGACCTAAACTGGTGGCGATTATATTTGTTAATAAATCGTTCAATAGGTGGCGCTGTCATACCATTATTTTCAGAATTTTTAATATGTCATAATAGGTCAAAATTTCGTATAAATGTACATGTGTGAGCATTGTTTTTAACTTTTCCCTGGAAAATTAAATATGTATATATATATATTTATATTAGTAATATTTAATTAAAAAAAAAGTATGGGCAATTTGTATAGTTCATCGCTTTCGCTATTGTATTAAAATTTTCAATATTCTCGCCAGAAAAGTCGTCTATACTTTTAAAGCGAAAGGATGAACCTTAAATCTGTGATAATTTAAAACAAAGTTATCGACTTTTCACATTTTTCATTATGTAAAATACATTTCTTAAGATACATATTTTGTATACTATAAAATTGATTTTTTTGGATATTTAGTGTTATATTTGTTTGAGATGAAAATCGTATACATTTACCATGGAAAATAATTTTGATAGATTATTTTAGCAAATAATATTTATGACATCGACCTGCGCAGGAAAATATAGAAGAAAGTTTTAGGATGGCCTGAGTATAATAATTTTTAAAAAGGTTAAGTTTTGAACAGTATAAAAAATCTTTATTAGAAACGGGTGTTATTGAATAAATTGCTTGATCGACAGAAAGTTTCGCCGCATGTAAAAGCCATCTGCTCTGTTTTTGCACAGGAAGTTAGTATTTCTTGGCGTGGCCCGTTGGATCCAAAGTCCTACTGCTTGCTTACTCATCATATTTTGTATTTACATTCAGATTTGAATTTAACTTTCATTCGGATACACTACAGCAGCTTCAAGATACATACAGATAAGTTCGTTCACTTACTTTTCCTTTTTATAAAATTTTCATACGTGTGCATTGAAATCTTACAAAATTTATTAAAATTTATCAAAAAAAAACATATAATAATATTTTTAAATTAAATTTGAAATTTTTAAATTTTTTACATCTTTCACGCTAACTCCTAAATTTATTTCGTTCGATATTTTATTATTACAGTTCAACGTTGTAGTTTAAACTAGCAAACCCATGCGAATTTTTCGCACTTTTCTTATTTACTTTTAAAATTTGAAACTCATAAATATTATACCGAATTCCCCATCTAATTAAAATTTTAATTTACCAGAAGCCAAATTATTATTAGTACCAAATTAATATTGTGCAATAGTGAGACCAAGATCATTCAAAGAAAGGTTTCAAAATAAAATTCATCTTTGAAGGCCCAGTTTCATACTTTCGCAGGCAGTACAGTTATAGTATAGGATTTCCATGATGCCTTTTAAATTTTTGTCGCGATGTTGGTGATGGCTTTTTATTTATTTTGGTATATTTTGTTTAAAAAAAATAATAATAATTCTTATTTTGATTATATTTTTATGTTTATGATTTTTAGTCAATTTATGACAATTATTCATATTCTGTATAATCTTTAAAGTATTTCTATGTTTAAAATGACGCTTATAAAGATTGAAGAAGCAATTTTTAAAAATACAGTTTTCCATAAAATAATGTAAGCAGACAAATTTCGTAATTTTTTCTTATTAGTTCATTGAGTTGAGTCCGCATGCTTAAATATTGTTCATTTTAAAATATTATTTTTTATCCTCGCGTATTTCAATAATTACACTGCTATATCGTTTCGGCAAAAAATAATTGCAACTGATCCACGTTAAAGAAATATATAGATAGATTTGATCATGTATGTTTACATTTTACATTACACTGTAGAAATGTAAAAGCAGGGAGAAGTATTAAGAAAGAAATAGTTACAAAGGTGAATCTTAATATTGCTAAATGTTTTAAATTTTGAAGTTTATTTATTTTTATTTATTTATTTGTTTACAGAATAAACTTTTAATTAATTATTTATTTATTTTTAAAAATGTTTCACCACATTTTATACTGTCATATTTCACTGCATGTGTATGTAAAATTTATAAACTCAAAATCAATAATTTAAATAAATTTCGCATACGCATGATTTGAAATATGAAAATATTAAGTAAATTTCACGTAATCTATTTAAATAAAAAAACAAAATAATAAAAATAATTTTTATTTTTTATATTTTTAAACGTATTTAAAATACACCGCTGTTCAAAATTAAAGGAACACACCTGCTTTCCCATTTTCTTCTTTTATGCATAACTTTTAAACAAATAAACACATGGACATAAAATTTGGATGTCATGTTCGTTATCATATCATTAATCGAATTTTACATAATTTTAGAATAAGTAATAATTTAAAACTAATAATTATTAATTTTTCTCAAAAGTAAGCTTTGGAAAAAATTAAAAATTTCAACAATTTTAGCGAAGAAAACTTAATGAAAAATCGTGTTAATGATGCATTATAGACAAGTGAAGACGCACATGCCCTCAAATGTTAAACAAAATCCTGGTTTTACTTTCTGTGTTCACTTTTCTTTTACATTAATAACGAAATTTTTGAAAAAAAAAAAAATAATAATTACTAATTTGTATAAACTGTGATCATCACCACAATAATAAAAATGTCGATAAATAATTTAATAATGAACGCCTTATCCAATTTTCATATTTCTATGTAAAATTTAAAAAAAAATATTCACACGCGAAAAAATGAAGAAAAAAGAAGAAAAAAAAGGGACTACATGAAGAAATATACGGTTTTAATCTAACGCATGGATCCGCGTACATTTTTAACCTATCTATAATGCATCTTCATGACCATTTTTCATTAAGTTTTCTTTTCTAAAATTGCTGAAATTTTTCATTTTTTCAATGTTTACTTTTGAGAAAAATTTACTGATATTTAGTTTAAAAATTATTACTTATGCTAAAGTTATATAAAATTCGATTTATGGTATTTTAAAAAACATACTATCCAAATTTTATACTTCTGTGTTTATTTGTTTAAGAATTATGTGGAAAAAAAAAAAAAAAAGAAAACGAGAAACAGTTTATTGTTTAAATTTTGTACACTTGTGTACTTCTTTTAACTAATTTTTATTTTTTGTTTTCCATTCATTGTGCATTATTATAGTTTAAAAATAGAATATGTAACATATCTGGGCATTAATTTGAGATTTCATTGATAATTTAAAATTTAATTAAATACTTTTGTGTTTGAATGCTAAAAGTTTGCAGTAAGTTTCAAAATAGAGACATAAATATTTTTAAATTTTTTTGCTTAAGGGCCCTCTTCACTCACCGCTGCTGGAAGCCGAAGCTAATGTTATTCAATGGGAAATTTTTCTTTACAAATAACTTATTAAGTAAGACATATGTTTAAATTCTGTTTTCACATTATGGAAATTCCCAGCTGTTAAATTGACGGACCTTTTTTAAAAAAGTATTTTTTAAAATTTTTTATATTTTACTTCGAAGCTGCAAAATACGAATTTTCAATATGTGAATTTTTTTTCATTTTGCAATTTCAAAATAAAATATTAAAAATTAAAAAAATACTTTTTCAAAAAAGGTCCGTCAATTTAACATTTGGGAATTTTCTGAATGTGAAAACAGAATTTAAAAATATGTATTAGTTAATAAGTTATTTGTAAAGAAAATTTCCCCATAGAATAACATTGGCTCGGTCTACTGGCGACGGTAAGTGAAGAGGGCCGTTAACTTATTAAAATTAATATCCAAATATGGTTATATTCTATTGTTAAATTATAATGATGCAAAATCTAGGGGGGAATAATAATTAGTTAGCAGGGGGCATATTATCTTAAAATTTTTCAAAATATTCCAGAACTTGAATTTATTTATTTGTTTTTGAATTCAAATATTTATCTAGAATATTCAAAATACTTGATCTTTTGTTACACCATATTTCAATGCATGTATGTAAAATTTTATAATACTAAGACAATTATTTATGAAAAAATAAAATAAAATAAAAAGATAAAATAAAAACTACACAAAAAATAAAAAAGGAAAGAAAATATAAATAAAGGAAAGGAAGGGAAAAAAGAAAAAAATAAATAAATAAAATAACAAGTGCAAAACTTTGAACAGACACTATAAAATTCAAGAACTCGAAGCAATTGTGCCGGGTCGAGAAAAGACACAACCCTTCATCAACCGAACAAAGTAGGCACGAGTGCTGCAAAAAATCTGCAATGTAGCTCTTGTATTTGCAGCACTCGTGCCTATTATGTTCGTCTGACGAAGGGTCGTGTCTTCTTTCGACCCGAAACTATTGTTGCGAGTTCTTCCATTTTATTATACATGAAATACATTTTTAGCACGTTCAAAGAACGTTCAAAAATTGTTTACATAACGTTGTGAGAACGTGTGTATAGAACGTTTTCAGAACGTTTCTACACTATTTTAGAACGTTTACAGTACGTTTTCTAGAACGTTCTGAAAATGTGTATAACGTTTTGAAAACGTTCTAAAAACGTTTAGAACGTTCTGAGACCGTATACATAGAATGTTCTCTGAACGCTTCTATAACACCGATGGTGATAGCTACACGTTCATTGAACGTTCCCTGAACCGTACTATTGTACGTCTTCAAGATGGACAAATAGACGTCTATAACACGTTCAAAGGGAACGTTCTTAGAACGTGTTTGCAGAACAATATTTGAACGTCCAGAGAACGTTTCGGTGCTGCTTGGGTATGGGTTGCATTGCTTCAACTTCTGTAATTAACTGCGCTTATATACTTCCTTATCCATTTAAGAATGTTCACTGTGGCTGCATGATGCTTTAAGGCCAGTATCGACTTGGGCTCAAGATCAACGCTCAAAACGTCATTAATCACGCTTCCGACACAAAGAGCCAAATGTCTTGTCATCAGTTGTAGCCCTTTTTTTATCAGATTGCGCTGTTACCTCAAAGGAAAGCATGCAAAATTGACAAAGATGTCTACCCCTGGCCCTCAATTATCTCAGCAGGGGGTTAGATTCCATCCCCGTTCGAGGGCTTTGAGCTCCGGTGAGCTCGGCTCACCACATCAAAGGATTCTGAATAGAAACCGCCCAATGAGCGCAAGTGGAAACCGGACTTAAGTGCAGTTTCCACTGAGGCAGGTCCGAAGTCGTTTCGAGCGGCGCTATTCATATTCCTTTGATGTGGTCAAGCAGTTGGACCTGGTTCAACGAGGTTGTTTCGAAGGGGAAAGTGCCTGGTTCTAACCCCCAGCTGAGATAATTGAGGGGCCGGAGGCAGATATCTTTGTCAATTCTGCATGCTTTCCTTTGAAGTAACTGCGCAATCTAATAAAGAAGGGCTACAACTGATGACAAGACATTTGGCTCTTTGTGTCGGAAGCGTGATTAATGACTTTTTGAACCTTGGTCTAGAACTCGCAGTGGAAACCGGCCTTTACAGCCACCAGTTATGTGAAGCGTTGAGCCATTGTAGCACTAAGCCTAGCATGCTCGACAGATGGATTTGCCGTTAGCTGTATGGGCATCTTTCAAGTTTTCCTGTCGCCTGCTTATGGGAGCACTGATTTTTCTTGGGCGAGAGTTCTGCAAAATTTTTTTAATTAGCGATTAGGAGTTTTTCTTTTTCTTTTCTTTTTTTTTCCTACTTCAATGTTTCCTACTTCAATATTAGAGAGAAAATTCGTGAAGCAGTGCTGGATTTATTTGCGAAATGTGATTCTCTGAACACAATACACATGTGGGGGAAAGATGTGTGGGGGGGGGAGGGGGGATTTTTTATTTGTCACATCTCAAAAACGAAAAAAGTAAAAACAAAAGATTTTTATAATGAAGCTCTACTTTTTTTTTTTTTTTTTACTATATAAAGTCTTTAGATGTCTTTACGACATATGTATTAGTTGGTTATCACAGGAAAATTCGTAAAAGTCATGATTAGTTAGGTCAACCTCTCTTTTTCGTTTTTGATCACTTAATCTCCAAAAAACGACAGGGAAGAAACTTTTCAGGGGCTACATCTTAGTGATAAGCATTTCAATACATTTTACTGTGTTGATACACTACGTCAGTGTGTCGACGCATCTACACACTTTCAGTAGACTAGTTGATTGGCAGTTGAAAATGATATATTTTTTTCCTCGGATCCCTGTATGTATATACATAGTATAGATAAATATCAAAGAGGAGAATAAAACCAGTGTGACAAACTTCGATTCTGCATCGAACTCTGCACAGAGTAATGCGAGGTATTGGACACCTCGACACCTAATGATGTGTTGACACACCTAGAGCCCTCGATTTACGAGGGCTCTAGACACACCAACACACATTGGCCATCTGTACAACACCTGAATTCAGAATTTTTGGAAATTATGCTGCTAAATTTCATGATAAATTATTTCATTCTAAATTTCATGATAAATTATTTAGTTTTTATTAAATTTTTTATTCTAAATGTTAATTTGCCTTATAATGTATTAAAAACTCCCTAAATATAATTTATTATTGGTATAAATAAACACTTTTTAAAAATTTTTAATGAAAGCATAATTTAACTAAATTAACGTTAAAACCTTACTTTATAGCTTCATATTTGGAGTTGGTGTAGCCGCTTTCACGAGGGGAACCCCTCAATTCTCAGCACTCTCCTCAGTGGTCAGCGATATTCGAGCAAAGTAATTTTTTTTTCCCTATCTTCAGTAGGTGACGTGACAGTCAGTCTAAGCCAGCTTCCAATTAGTTACCATTATAGGAATTGCTATTATTAACTATTTTTTACCATATCCCGAAAGCAGGTGTAGTCAAAGTTATTGTATTTGCGAATTTTGTATTTTCATTAAATTTAATATCAATGGTATGTTATAGTTAGGGCAGTGATAATTTTTCCATATCTTATATCGTTTTTATACGTCTTATGTTACTCTTCCACTTGGACATTCAGATGTAGCAACCTTCTCAATTGTTAGGGTATGCAAATGGGATTTTGTAGATACCTGTTATCTCGAGGGGGGGGGGGATATTTGTCATTACAAATTATTGGATAGAAGCTTCAATTAAAATCAGAAATACAGGCAGGAAATAATGTGTAAATATACCTGTTAAACCCAACCCCAATATCTATAAAATAATTCGCAGCGATAAAGATCCTCCTCCCCCCCCCCTCCCCCCCAAGACCAAAGGTATCTACAAAATCCCGTTTACATATTCTAACAATTAAGAAAGTTGCTGCATCCGAATGTCCAAGTGAAAGATGAACACCAGACATAAGAAGCATAAAAACGATATAAGATATGGAAAAATCACCAACTCCCTAAATAAAATATATCAAGACAATAATAATATTGATATTAAATTTAATGAAACTAGAAAAATTGAAATTACTATAACCTGATATTACGCCTTCTTTTGTAAAATGGTGAAAATAGTTAATAATAGCAATTTCTGTAATGCCAACAAATCAAAAGCTGGCCACTTACTTTAATGCCACCTACTGGAGGAAAAATTAAAAGATAGAGGAAAACCTCACTTGACTCCAGCATCACAGACCACTGAGGAGAGTGCAGATGACGGAGCATTATTTTTTACGAATTTAGATAAATAAACATTTTTAATAATAACTATATGATACATCATTATAAAGTCTCCGCTCACTATTAACCCATGAACACCCGAATTAATTTTGCAAAAGATTATTAGCTGATTATTTCACTTCTAAATTAATATAGACAACTGACACTAAAATATATCAACTTAAACAATTCTTCTGATAGTTTTAAATTTAAAGCCAATCCTCATTTATTGACGTTTAGTGTTCTAGCGAGAAAACTTCGAGATAGAAAAACTTTGAGATAACAGATTAATTTCCTATTATATGTTGACAAAGATCTCGAAAGTAAAGTATTATAATATATATTATTATTCAACTTGATTTAAGTTAGTATACCTGCACAAAAAGCAAATATATGTGCGACGAATGAAAAGCCCTAAAATGACTATCCAAATTATGAAATAATAATTAATAGTAGGCACATAAATATTTCAGGGATCATTTAGAGTGACGCTATAAACTGTCACTAAAAAGCAGATATCATTCCAAGAAAACACAAAAAATATACGTGCCATTTTATTACCTGTCCTCAAATGAGGACACTAGGCGATAACGGGTAAAATCTGCATGCAAGTAGCAGTTTTCAGGATTTTTACATATTTGTTAGTTTCACCCGACAATATGCTTGATAGAGCGTAATGGAATTCATATGGTTGTTACATATCAGATTTTTTAAAATAAATATTTCATAAATGTTCAACTTATTTTTCTCGGATTGAATAATACAAAGTATGCTATAATTATATTCAAAAGAGTGACTGTGACGAATTCTGTCATAGAGCGAGAACTCCATAAAACACCAACACACCCTGTTTTAGGTTTCATTTAAAGGAGTTAATTTAAAACAGTGGTTCTCAGCTGGTGTGCTATAAGAGAATTTCAGTTGCACTTAAATTTTGACGGGTACCAACTAGTATATATTTATAATATTATAGTCAACCAGAATTATAAAAAAAAAAAAAAAAAAAAAAAAAAAAAAATCTGTATGTGTAAGCGCATCGCTTCCCTTTTAGAAAGAAAACTTCGCCTCGAGGGTGTAAATTTTTTTGTATGAAAGGTTTTCAAAAGAACACGATAACACTTTTAAAAACGAGGGGTTGAACCATATACCTGTCTTGTGATTACTTTAAACAGGGTCATAATTTTTTTGTTCTCATCAAAAAGTGAAGAAACAGAGAGAGTGAGAGACAGAGAGCGGATTTTCTAAGTTGTCGTTTGTAATATTCAAATTAGACTTTCTTTCAACATTCAGTGTTTTTTTTTATCGTATGCACTCACAATTTAAAATAGTTTTGAGATATCGCATTGGGAAATTTGCTTTAAAACTTTTAGACATTAATTGAGCTGAACAGCGTGTACCTACATCAACTGTTTTACTCTTTACTTGCAAAAGTAAATGTTGTAAGATAAAAAAGAAATGTAAAAAAATTTTTTAGAGGGTTTTAAAAGCGACAACCGAAAAAAAAAAAAAAAAAAAAAAAAAAAAAAAGAGGGGGGGGGGAGGGGGTCAGCTCCAGCTGTCAGGTTATTTCTGAACAAATTTTCAATGTTTCCAAATTACTGGTACATTTTACATACCATCCTCATTCCACTCTCTTTCCAAGTGATTCAATAACCCACAAGTTAGTGTTAAAAATTGGTGAACAAAATTTAACTCACGTCTCCAAAAGTTTCACCATCACTGATAAAGAAAAAAGTTTTGTGACGGGCACAACGTACTGGCTATCACTTGCATACCATAAGCATGTGACCATGATAAGACTCACTTTGGTAAAAATAATGATTATAAACAAAAATTATCGAAAGTCGCTATCCATAAATTTACTTTTCCGTGTCTAGAACAACATTCCTCCTAAGTTTTATTTATGAAACAAAACTAACCGTTACGAATATGATGTTCACATTTTGACAAATAATATTAAAAAGTGTATTTAGACTGTGTAATCAAACATAATTTAAAACGATCTTCGCTGTTTGATTTAGAATCATTAATTAGTTTTAATTAGTATCATTAAATGATAGTAAATATTACCTAACACAATTATTGATAATTTTAAAATTGCTCAACTCGTGAAAATGGTTGTTGTATGGTAATATATTTATAACTAGTTACTTTTCTAGTATAAGGTTCTATATTTTTCAATATTTAGTAGTAATTTTATATATTGATGATTAATTTGATTGCTGTCCATATTAACTGTATAAAATTTAATATTATCGTCTCTTGTATCATCAATATTGTATCATGTTTAATACTCTTAAAATATTCTTGCTTCATATAAAATAATATGCAAATAGATCCAAATGGCAACTTTTTTGTTTCATTTTTTATACACATTTTAATTTATTGCTGAAATCTTCGAGTTATTCGGCAATGGTAGGGATTTTATATGATCGCAAAGCCACTTCATTATTTATATTAGCTTGTTGCTATAAATGCTCTTGATAAAGATATAGCAGTTTTGGAGAAAATTACTAGTTATTTTTCTACATTTAATAACCTTTTGAATATATCTTTCTGCGCATAATGTTTCACTTCCATATGTAGTTATTTATTTATATCTCGCTAATTCAAGTCTTCCTTCCTGGTGTTTGATCATTATAATGAGGAATTATATATAATGCAGTGTATTTTTGTCTGTAGTTTTTATTAAATTTAATCTTATATTCTATTTTATATTTTCGTATCCCTCTCCACAAATTATGTAACAAACATCTCAATGAAACTTTAAAAAATAGAATATCAGATTATATCTAACATCCAGCCACAAATTGAATGCAATATTTTGTTTATCAACACGTCATATACCCTGTAACAACCGTTCAATTAAAAAATTCGAGCGGCAGTTAAATTCCTTGAATTCATCAAATAAATAACTTTTTAGAGTACCGTTTCTTGTTATACATACATAAACTTGTATAAAAATTAAAGTTTTCTTTTCTTTTTTTTTTTTTTCATTATTTCATACTTAATACAAGTGGTGGCAAAAACTGTGTCTTTCGTTAACTACTATAAAAGCCACAACACTTGTTACTATATAAATAAAATGTTCTTCTACTTTATTCTGGCCTGGCGTAGCAATTGTAGCACATGTAATGTGCGTCTTTTTACAATGATTATTTGTACAAAAAGTTCTAAAATCAGATTTACTGTTTTGTAAAACAATGAAATAATACGTTAGAATGTTTGGTTGACATATAATTTTTTGGTTTAAGACAGGAATAACATTGGCTAACTAATTTGGTAATCCATAAATTAAAAGTAGGAAATATAATTAAGCGAAAAATTGTAGTTTTTACGTAACTACACATTTCTAAAGTAAAATAGTGTTAAGGCAGTAAAACAAAGTATTACTAGCCTTAACTTTTAACATGAAATAGATATTTTGTGTCATTTAATGTGTCTTACCTGTCTATATACGACGCTTGGGTAACAAATTAATTTCTCTTTCTGTAGTCTAGGGTTGCATATGCATGTGATAATTTATTAAACAGCTTATTTCACTCAAGGCGAATAAATATATCTGACAAGGAAACATTCAAAAGATGTCATCTTCAAAAAGTATCGAAAAAAATATATGTGATTCAACTCTTCATAAACACCAGAAAATGAAAAAATTATTGGCTGAAATTAATTACAGCGACCACAAAAAATTATCAAAATTAAGCATATTTGGCGATTTAGCGCTCTTAGGCGATATGTTTGCTAGCACCGAGATTGCCGTGTACGAACAGAACCGTGTTTTGCTTTTTCGCCAAGTACTCAAAATCTATCGCCCAGCAGCGTGAAATCGCCAAATATACTTAATTTTGATAATTTTTTGTAGTCGCTGTAATTAATTTCAGCCGATATTTTTTTCATTTTCTGGTGTTTTATGAAGTGTAGAATCATATATATATTTTTCAATACTTTTTGAAGATGACACCTTTTGAATGTTTCCTTGTGAGAAAAATTAATGAGAATTATTGTATGCACGCACATCTGTATTCTCATAAGGCATAGTAGATTAAGTCTAATCGTTATACAATAACCATTATTAAGCTAATTATAAAATTAATGTTTAAGCAGCCCCTGGCCATGACATATGAAGAAATCTTAAAAAAATTTAAATCTGAAATGATTATCCAATAAGCTGTGTATTGAATATGGACAGTAGATATATCTCCAGTTTTCTGTAAACTTTAAAACTTTTGCTCAAAAAATGCAAAGCGAAATGATAATGTATTTTAAGTAACCTAAACCTCTCGCGCAAATTTTCCGGTGGAAGTAGAACTGAGATTTTGAAATATCTTCACTCGTTTATCGGATAACGATGTCAATTCTAATCTGTATATCTGTTTGATTTTAATACTTTAAATTTGACTTGATACTGAATGGAAACGAATTGTTTTCTTAGCTCAAGAAACAGATAAAGTTATCTGACTTTGGAACATATTATTGGTAAACATGATGTGTAAAAGTGACGTAAACGTTTATTGATAAAACATCGACAGAAACATATTTTAGAAAAATGAAGCTAAATACTATTTGTAGCTAAATATTTTTTTGTATGTATATAAATAAATTTATTTCCGGGAAATTTCAGTAGATTTACATGTCGTCAAAATATGCATACACAATTTTAGAAATATAGAGAAATTTTTTTGAAATTGCGAGATTATTTAATTACTTTTCATTTTTGAATACACACTCTAAACAAACAACAACAAAAAACGACGCACCAAGAAGGAGTTGTCCGAAAGAGACGAAAATTGGTAGATGTGATGTACATGCAGAGAAAAACAAATGATTACAGCTTCAGAAATTTAGGAGGATCTAATCAAGAGAAAGAGCCTTACAAAGTGAACAAGTCAATAACGCGTTAGCTCTCTTCTGGCCCTTATGTAAGCAGTTATTCGGCTTGGCGTTAATTGATAGAGTTGGCTGATGCCCTGCTGCGAGATATAGTGCCAAATTCTGTCTAATTGGTGTGTTAGATTGGCAAAATCTCGAGCTGGTTGTAGGACCCTTTCCATGATGCTCCAAACGTCCTCAGTGGTTGTGAGATCCGGCGACTTCGCTGCCCAAAATAATGTTAGGCAAGGAAGAAAACAAGCAGTAGAAACTATCTTCGTACGTGGACGGGCATAAACATGTTGAAATATACGCTCAAAATTTCGTGATAGGAAGGACAACAAAACGGGACGTAGAATTTCGTCGACGTACCACTCTGCTTAAAGATGCTGCGGATGGCAACCAAAGGGGTCCTGTTATGAAATGAAATGGCACCCAAGACCATCACTCCTGGTTGTCGGGCGTATGGCTGGTGACAGTCAGATTGGAATCCCCCCCCCCTTTTTTGGGGGGGCGTCTCCAGACGCGTCTTCGCTGGTCGTCGGGGCTCAAATTAGAGTGGGTCTCATCATTGAAGACAATTCTACTCCATTCAGTAACATTCCAGGTCGAACGTGCCCGGTATCACTGCAAACGGGCTTGTCAGTGTACAAAATTTAATAGCAGTCGGCACAAGGAGCTCCGTGAGCTCAACTCCATTTCTCTGAGCCGCCTGTTAATATACTTTGAAGTCACTGAAGTACCAGTTCCACGTAAGATCAATGATAATGATGAATTGGAGCTTTGAGTACAGCCCTGACGATTCATTGCTTCTCATGTTCTGTCCTCTCTGTAGGCCGACCGCTTCCTCCCTGACGCTGTGTTCAGTCATGGTTCACTCATTCCTGTCAATATCATCTAATAATGGCAACGTTCCTATCAAATTGTCAAACAATTCGCGGATTAGACCAACCGGCTTCTTTGAGCCCAACTACACACCTCTCTCAAATGTAGACATCTGCGAATATTGTTTGCGCACCTGTATGCCAGGCATAGTTACTGTCTATCTGAGTAGACGGTATAAAATTCTCAAAGAATTTATGACTTGGAATCAAAGCTTCTCCTTTTTAATATACTTCCAGTTGCGCAGTTAAAATGCGCTGTAGCGTCACATGTTTATTCATTGGCCGCCAAACTTTAAAAATTTGCATTTTTCATCGAAACCTGTATGCATGTCAATTTGTGTCCGATTTGCATTACTTCTTCTTGGTGCGTCGCTTTTTTTATCCAATAGTGTATATAAATAATAATAATAATAATAATATTTTGAGGAGAGAGAATAGGGAAAAAAAAATGCTATTTTTCTGAATACCAATATATATATATATATATGTATATAGATATATATAGATATATATACGGGAACAAAACGGGACGTAGAATTTCGTCGACGTACCACTCTGCTTAAAAATGCTGCGGATGGCAACCAAAGGGGTCCTGTTATGAAATGAAATGGCACCCAAGACCATCACTCCTGGTTGTCGGGCGTATGGCTGGTGACAGTCAGATTGGAATCCCCACCCCCTTTTTGGGGGGGGGCGTCTCCAGACGCGTCTTCGCTGGTCGTCGGGGCTCAAATTAGAGTGGGTCTCATCATTGAAGACAATTCTACTCCATTCAGTAACATTCCAGGTCGAACGTGCCCGGTATCACTGCAAACGGGCTTGTCAGTGTACAAAATTTAATAGCAGTCGGCACAAGGAGCTCCGTGAGCTCAACTCCATTTCTCTGAGCCGCCTGTTAATATACTTTGAAGTCACTGAAGTACCAGTTCCACGTAAGATCAATGATAATGATGAATTGGAGCTTTGAGTACAGCCCTGACGATTCATTGCTTCTCATGTTCTGTCCTCTCTGTAGGCCGACCGCTTCCTCCCTGACGCTGTGTTCAGTCATGGTTCACTCATTCCTGTCAATATCATCTAATAATGGCAACGTTCCTATCAAATTGTCAAACAATTCGCGGATTAGACCAACCGGCTTCTTTGAGCCCAACTACACACCTCTCTCAAATGTAGACATCTGCGAATATTGTTTGCGCACCTGTATGCCAGGCATAGTTACTGTCTATCTGAGTAGACGGTATAAAATTCTCAAAGAATTTATGACTTGGAATCAAAGCTTCTCCTTTTTAATATACTTCCAGTTGCGCAGTTAAAATGCGCTGTAGCGTCACATGTTTATTCATTGGCCGCCAAACTTTAAAAATTTGCATTTTTCATCGAAACCTGTATGCATGTCAATTTGTGTCCGATTTGCATTACTTCTTCTTGGTGCGTCGCTTTTTTTATCCTATAGTGTATATAAAAAATAATAATAATAATAATAATATTTTGAGGAGAGAGAATAGGGAAAAAAAAAATGCTATTTTTCTGAATACCAATATATATATATATATATATGTATATAGATATATATAGATATATATAATTCTGCAATGTAAAAAAAAAAAAAAAAAAAAAAGAAATTTCACTTTGAAATTTTAATAGGGCATCTCTTTAATAAAAAATGAAAATTCTAGTTAGTAAGTAATCCTGTTTTCTATTCAGAGGATCAACGAATTCATAAACACCTGTTTCGGGAACAACTTATTAGCAGCTCTATTCCACAGGCAGTGAAAAGAAGAGTTGTCCTGCGAAAGTAAAACCGATGCTGTTTGATTACGTTTATTCAAACAATGATTTTTGCCTTTGCCAGAGAAACTTATCCCAGGAAAAAAAAAAAAAAAAGTTTATATATACGGTAAAATTTATTAAATGTTTGTATTTTTATTTGAAATAACTAAGCTTAAGTAACTAATTCTATTCTGGGTACGAGATCTAAAAACCAATGCGTGTAAATATTGCTAATATAATAAAACATCGATACAGAGAATTACACAGGTCTGCAAAATCGTACTTTTTATTTTTATTTATTTTATTTATTTATTTTTCATTGCGTTGGGTGTCTCATGTGTTTTGATACTCTGAGTTCAGAAATGCTTGTCTTTTCTTCTTTTTACGTAAGGATTTTTCACTATAAGTAAGGATGAAGATCGGACGAATTCACGCAGAGACTATAAAAAATTCGAAACTATTTATGTATAAAATACATTAAAATAGGCTAATATTTACACATTATATTTTAAATGTATCTCTTTACATTGAAGCTCCCTTTAGAGATTTTTCTGTTGTGCACGGCTTGACGGCTTTGAGAAGGGGGATTCTTTATGCAGCATCCAACAATAATTCCTAACATGTTAATACTCCATCATCCCTGATAGCTCCTCTAAATTTCTCTGATAACTTGATGAAATACTTCTCTTTGTTCTTCACTCACATCACCCTGATTTTACGGGAAATAACTTAGATGGAAGCTGGAAAAGTGGAGTTTTAAGCTAAAAAAAAATCCCATTTTTGTCAAAACTGTACGCGATGGAAATTTTTAAATAGTTTTTCCTTAATAATCATCCAATAAAAAAAAAAAGAAAAGAAAAGAAAAAGAAAAGGGAAAAAAAAAAAACATCACCTTGAAGAAAAAAAGTTCATCGCAGGTCGGTTTTATTAACATTGTCATTAAAATAACAGTATTCTTTTTACCGAAATAAGGTGTGTTATACGTTACATCACGAATAGTCCCAATTTAGATTATTTTGGAACGTTTCATTTTCTGAAACAAAAGAACGAATAATTTTATTATAATTACGTGAATTTGACGTAATATGCTTGCGTCAAAAGAAAAAGATCCTTATTTCAAGAGTTAAAATAAGACACTTTTTCCCAGAAGAAAAACTTTCGGCTCTATTTAGGTATTATGGAGTAACTGAAGAAGCAAAACACGTTAGATTTCTCGAAGGGATATTTTGGTGCTTCTCATCTCTACCTACATTTTTTTTTTTTTTTTTTTTTTTCAGGATAGGGAGGTTTTTTTTTTTTTTTTTTTTTTTATTTAAGTAGAAATCTTAGAAAAGTCTAAAACTAACAACTAACAATAATAAAATACAAGATGAATGTAATTTTAATAGGATATTTCTTTAACTTTTTTTGCACAAAATCGGTTTACAAATTATAGAGTGACAATATTTCAGATCGGCAGGTTAAATGCTTTTCAAGATCTAGAAAAATAACAACAACAACAATAGTTTTAGTTATTTTGATTAAATTTACTTGGAAATATTTATACGTTAAATATCCATCACTGATTAAAAATTCTTTGAATAAAATTCTCGTCAAATTTTTCTCATGCATCCTCGGTAATAATAGCGATAATAATTAAAATAACAAATTGTTATTTTAATCCAAAAAGATATATCGTTCCGACTGAGGGATATTCTGCTTTTCGTGGAGCTTTTTCCAAGGGATCTAACCCGTATTCATAATACTTTAGCTCGTACGTTATATTATAAAGCAATACCAAAACTTTCTTTACTATTAAATTTTCTAAAACTAATCTTTAAAATTTTTTAACCGATATGATATTTCAGGGAATCACATATGTGCATATATATTTCTTAAATTAAAGCATTCTTTAATCTATAGTTTCTTCTTGTAAAATTTTAATGTGCTTCTTAAAAGAAAAAAAAAAAAAAAAAAAGAAAAAGAAAGAAAGAAAAAGAAGAAAAAAGAAGGAATAATTAATAAGTAAATGAAACTCCTTAATAGTAGTGTGAATTTTTTTTAGATTTTATAGTGCTTGTAAGTTTGATACAATAATGCGTGAAACTTAGCTTAATTATTATCTTCTTACACAGGATGGTTCGAAATGTCATCCCCAAACGGCACGTACTGATGTGTCAGGTCATGAAGAGCAAGAATTACATAGAAACTGGGAATGGGATGGGAATCGGAAACGCGATTGTAACCCGCCAGAGGGCGGTAAGATCTGGGCAACTTGTACGCACGCAAAAAGACACAAGTGTTGGTGAAAAAACATACATCGCGGCTAATGGGGCGCGTTTTCAGCATTTCTTATGGGTTGTAACATTTTTCATTTGTATTTTGTACTTCGATTATTATTATTATTTTTGTTGTAATATAAAGGTCTTTTTACACCGTTTGTTACATTTTCTTTGCGTGACAGCCACGATGCAATTGCACTGTCAAGATCGCGTTTCCAACCCCCAGTTTCTATGTAATTATTACGCCTCATGACATGACACACCCCCACGTGCCGTTCGGGCATCCTTTTTTTTTTGAACCACCCTGTATAAACAATTTTTCATATAAAGAAGGTAAGCTAAATGTCCCATTAAACTTATACATCTGGAGTAAATGATTTCTAAACAAATGTTCATTACGTCATTATCTGTAAATGACAAAACTCTCTAACATTACCAACTAAACTAGTGGATAATGGGTATTTTGAGTTCTATGCAGTTTTGTAAGTTGGCTTTTAAATAATTTATTTTTATTTTTATTTTTTTAAGTTTGTAAATAAGTTAATTTCGAATTAATTAAACATTAACTTGTTTTATTAATATTTTAATATTATTGAAATAATATTATTTTAATATTAACTTGATTTAATATTTTGTTTTAATATTAATTTATTTTGCTTTTAATATTATTTGTTTTTGATATTAATAATTTTAAAAGCATAATTAATGTTATTTATTGTTTTTAATATTTATTGGTGTGGATGAGTGTAGGGTTTAAGGCTACCTGTTTGCGCTAGGGACCCAGGCCTGGGTGCAGTGCCCGCCGGGTTAAGTCTTTCTAAGGGATCTTATTCCGTGTTTACGCAAATTAGGAGAAAACTGCGGAAAACTCCCAACAGTGACTTTTGTTCGAGCACAGCTCCTTCCGTCTATAGAAGGTAGAACCTCTCAACCACAGTTGGTACATTCATTATACTTCGAGCTATATTAGGGAGCAGCATATACTGGAAAATAATAAAGCTTATTGTTTATAGATAAGTGATAAGTACTTTTTTTTCTTATTAGATTTAAACTATTTTGGAACAAAACTAAATTTGAAAATATTTATTGATAATAATAATAGTAATAATAATTTTAAAAAAAAATTTACACATATGTACACATAGCCATTAAACTATTAAAAAGCATTTATTTTTTTATTCTCCCAACCTGATTGTCAACAGCGCTCTCTCTACCTTTATATTTTCATTCACGTAAACTACTGCCATCTATTGGCTTTAATTATTAATAATTGCGAATATTCTTCTTGTAAAATAACGCAATGTTTATTTTCTGTTAAAAGTTAAGGAACAAAACATTTTACTTTAGTTTTACGTTATTAATCAGTTAAATCGTTATATAATTAATGGTATCTATTTTTCTACCTTCAATTAAATTATATTGATTTTTCTAGAATATAGCAGAAGAAAAAAGAAATCTTCAGCAATAAATTAATTTTTCCCTCAACATATCCGATCAGAGGGAGAAGCAGGAATAATACTGAATTGAATGATGATATGGAGTGAATTTTCTTTTTCTAACGTTTTGTTTAGAATTTGATTTGAATAAATAATTAAAAAAAATGAAATAGTTTGCTAAAAGTAACAGCAAATGTGTAATACGACTGCTATAGAGAGTGAAAATATTTAAATTTAAATAAAATAAAGTAAATTAATAAATTATTTATTTCCTAGAAAAACTTTGTATTTATAAAATATTCCATCATGACCAACGTAACATTTACGATAAGTTAAGGCAATTATTTTACTTATAATCAGGGGCGTAGCGTGAAAATTTGATTGGAGGGGGGGGGAGGCAAGACGTTTGGCGCCCTTTCGTATTTCTCATTTAAAAATGCAACCCGCATATTTTCGGAGGTGTTGCCATCTGAGTGACCGAGGACACAGGCCCTCTAGTCGGTTAATACGTGCCCCCCCCCTCATTCGGGCATGTTCCTGAAATCTGTAGGGGAAAAAAAAACTTTATTTATTATTTTTTTTTTCCCCATTTAGCAGCTCTTTTTTTTTTTTTTTTTTTTTTTTTTTTACATCTTTTGAGTTTTCTTCTTCTTCTTTTTTTTTTAGAGAATCTATATATTAATACATAGACATAAAATTTCTCGCACGTTTTTTGCCTATTTTCAACAAAAGGAAGGACTTCCAAGTAGTATCGTTCGTAAGATATGGTTAATGTGCTTTGCAGAAATATATACATATATATATATTCTCGTATGAAGGTAAACAGAAGTATCTATCTTAGGACAACAAGAGTATTGGTTTGAGACAAAAGAATAATTGAAAAAGATTTTTTTCCCCCATTGCCAAGAAGTTTATAAGATTTTTTTTTTTGGGGGGGGGGAGGGGGGGGGCGGATTTCATTAATGTTGAGGTTTTTTTTCAATCAAAAACAGCCTTTAGTTAGCATATTAGTAAGCATATATTGCATTATAATTGAGGTAAAACATAAAACTTTCAACATAAATTTTAAGAAATGAAAGTAGTAACTGTTGCTGTGGAAGCAACTTCATATTTTTAGAAGGGATAATACCTAATCTCGCCGACAGCCGTGGCCCATGTTATTCTATGGAAAAGTCTGATCTCATGATTACTCATTACCTAATGTATTTTTTAAATTCTGTTTTCAGATTCAGAAAATTTATAATCGTTAATTTTTTCCCCAAAAATTATCATTATTATTATTATTATTATTTATTTATTTTATTATTTTTTTAATGTAATTTTATGTTTAAAAATCCGAATTTTCAATAAGTGCATTTTTCTCTTTCTCTTTTTGTTTGTTTGTTTGCTTTTTTTTTTTTTTTTTTTTTGGCCGCAAAATGAAATACTAAAAATTTATCAATTTTTGGAAAATGAGTACCAATTTAACGATTATGATTTTTTACGAATGTGAAAACGGAATTAAAAAAAATACATTAGGTAATGAATAATTATAAAAACAAATTTTCCCATAGAATAACATGGGCCACGGCTGTCGGCGGAATTAGTTTTTGTTCTCTCTTAAGGAAAAAAATCATATAAATTTAAGTTGGGTAAAGACTTAAATTCCTGCCGAGTGTCGTTGAGTTCTGTCAAGCCGTTCTTGTGTGATACCCGGACAATAATTGCGTTACAAACATACAGACACAACGGCATACACACACACACGGAAAATTTTCTGAAGTCATTTTTGGCTTTCATGGTGTGTGAAGAAACGTGAAGATATCGTATTTTTTTTTTTATTATTATTATTCTGGCAAATTTATATACAAGAGTCTGATTTTTATTAATATAGATAATCACAAGTGCCGACTTTTCAAAAAATTTCAGGGGGTTACACAATCAGTCTCTGGAGTTAGAGAAGACGCGATCGTAAAAGTAAATGGATTAATGTTGCAAAAATCGGTCCGAACAGAAGTGATCGGTCTGGAGCTTAAGAAAAATTATCTCAATCTTATTACCTTTTCATTATTAATCTTACTTTGTATTGCCGGATATAAAATAAAATATCTAGTTAATTCAGGCAATGAAAATATTCTTATTGCTTTTCAATAATTCTGTCTGTATCTAATTTTTGACAACTTAAACTCAACTGGTGTTTCGTAAGGTAATTTTAGGAAATCAGAATTAATAATTGCAATGTCCAATATATATATATATAAACCGGGTTATCCAAAAGTAATATATATATATATATATATATATATATATATATATATATATATTATTTAAAAAGTACTAACTGTAGTTCTTTGCAGTTTTCACTGAATCTTAGAGAAACTCGTAGGATTTTTTTACGTATATGTAAGAAAAAATATTAGTTACAATTATCACCAACAAACCGCGCTGTATTTGCCGTATCCTCTCACATTTTAATCACATTCATCTGATCAAATGAGGCCATATTTTGAATACTGAAGTTCTTTAAGATAATTTCCAATGCGCAATGTGAGAGAGTCATTCTCATGAATGATAGCTGTCACACTGACCATTTATAGTCCTAGTTACGATGTTAAATGTACTGTGCTCTGTAAGTTACCTAAAAAAATCCCATGTCTTTCTGTACATTTCAGTGAAAACCGCACAGTGTCAATACATTTTGAATAAAATAATTTTTATTTTTTCTGTGACTTTTGGATCACCTTGTATACATATATATATATATTCAGTCGATTGATAAAATGTCCTAATTGTCGAACTTCTGTCGAGCATATGACGAAATTCTAGTACATTTGGTGGAAAGATTTCCTCCTCATTTTCCCTATCGCTCGACGTTCCCGCATTTTCCATTACTTCATCAATTAGTTCCTGTGCCTTACAGCAGCCGAGAGATTCTGCTCTCAAAACTGGAAAATGGGAGGTGACATATTCAATATCAAGTCGCGCTCGTCGGCTTAGCCATTTCGAGTTTTCCGTGGTTATCTCCGAAACTTGCTTAAGTACGTTATAGGACTCCTTAAAAAGACCTGCATGCAGGGCATCCCCCCCCCCCCGTAACAACCACAAAATCTGTGACATTATCAATAACATGTCAAAAATATTTAAAAAATATATATTTAATTTTTAATGTATTTTTACGTTTGCCTTGAAAAAAAAAGTTTAGAGTAAAGTATTCACTATCGATCGAAGAAGAATCCTGTCTTTATTCATATTCTACTTACTATATTAAAAAAAAAAAAATGTTATTGTAACTATTATTAAAATATTTAATCAAAATATTTAAAAATATTTACGCAATGTATTTTATTATATTTTAATAGAATATAATTTACTATATTTTAAATATAACATTCCGATATATTTTAAATATAGTAAGCACTTAGACGATTAACTAATTTTTTAATGAAATTAAAGTTCATTTAAATGAGAAAAGCATTAGCGAACATTTATAGGTCTTTTAATTATTAGAATTTTCTCAAATGTTTTCTCGCTTAACTTTTGCAAGATTTATGACTGTAGAATAATGATGATGATGATCATAATGATGATAATAATAATAATAGAAACATAAAAGAAAAAGTTCATATAATGAATTTAAACAAGAATAAATTATTTATTCTAAAATTAATTTCAAATTCGATTTTTTAAAGGAGGGAGGGAGAAGGGTTGGCATATAGGTAAAATTAATTATATGTTTTTATTGCATAACAAAACTTTCTATCGTTAGAAGATATCATAATAATAATAATGATTTGATGATCTATAGGTCAAATTAATGATATGTTTTTATCGCATAACAAATTTTTTTGTTATTATAAAGCATAATGAGTTGTATAAATGAATCAATGAAAAAGAATAGAATGTGAATTAAAAAAAAAACAGTACATACATAACATTCACATTAAATCTCTTTTTATTTATTCTTTCTAATAGTTACAATTCACTATGCGAGTTATTGTAATATGAAAATTTTATATTTGCATTGTAAAGGTAATCCCAATCATTCACGCATAACTATGATGTGTACGTGTATCTCGATTTAATAATTTGAGGTTTATAACGGATTATGTCTTTTGAAAAGTACTTTTTATCGAAAGGAAAGACACCCAAATGATTTTATCTGAAAGTTACTCAGTGAAGCCACTATTTTGCATCAAGAAAAGCGGAAATCACGATAGTTCGAATCCGTAAACCGTAGAAAATCTTAAAAGATTACTTGTATCTAGAAAACACATTATAATTATTACGTGGTTTTGCTCAAAAAGGTTTTTCTAAATTATAGCATTTGTGTTTACAGACAGTTTAAGTCTTTGATCATCTTCTAATCCCTAAAAAATTTTTAGATTTGCTATCGTTGATGGGCTGTGGATAGCTAAATATTTCATCACTTTTTGTTTATATTCTTTTTGTTTATATTCTTTTTTTTTTTTTTTTTTTTTTTTTTTTTAAGATAAGTTCATTAAAAATTTACGGAAAAATTACAATTGCTGAGAGTAATCGTAAACTATGCGCATGATTAAAGACATTTAGAGTGAAATTCTGGATTTTCATCTTCAACAATATTATTGTTCTTTTATTATTATTATTATTATTATTATTATTATTCCAGGCTGTTCTTAAAACTCAATCATGAAATACTTTGAATTCACATTTTAATAAAAATTTTGTATGTATATAAATGCAGTTTGAAGTAATCTAATCTCGTACGTTTCTTTCAAAGTCACTTTCTATTCATTACAATTTAATACTTCACTTTTTATATTTTGATGATTCAAAATCTTTAACCAAACAAACAACGTTTAATTTTAGAAGAAAGAAAATGCACTATTAAATTTATTTACTTCGATATATATTAATTAATTAATTAATTAATTATAACATCCATTCTTTATTTTTTCATAATTGCTTTCAATATACATGTAATAAAAAAAAAATGCTGCAACCTAATTATTCTGTTACTTCTTCAAGCGTCTTGCTTTAGTTATAATATACGTTATCCGGTTGTTACGGTCTGTATTTTCCTGAACCACTATTCTTATGCAATATATGTTTTAACGATTAATTAATTGAAAAAATATACAAAAATGGAAAAAAAAAAAAAAAAAAAAGCAAACCAATTAGTGGTTTTATCCAAACTTTTAGTTTAAATAAATTGATGGTAAAATAATGAACGTTGATTGAAAATAAAAATTGAAAAAAGTTCTACAACCGTTGCTCTTTATTTATTTATTTATTTATTTATTTATTTATTTATTTATTTTTTTGAGAGACAGAGAGCAGCTGAAATTCAATTCATTCTATCGACGATAACGTTTTCAGTCTTCACGATATTATCTCGATGCTTATACGCTGTTTTTTTGCGTACTACAATTATTGTAACAATATATATATATATATATATATATATACATATACAGGGTGTCCCAAAATTACAGTGACAAACTGTAAGAGGAGATAGGACACTTCATCAGAATTCAGAATTGCATACAGGGATGAAAGCTTTCTGCCACCGTTATTTTTGTACAGAAATTTGTACAATCATTTTTGCGATTTTATAGGTTAGTAATTTTTGCAGGAAAATACTGGTGACAAAAAAAGCGCAACTCTTTCATCTCTGTGCATAGGAACTTATGTTCGCAAATGCCATCTTAACCATTTAAAAACCGATTGTTTTGGGGTGTGGCTTTTAAATTTTGAATTTTTAATAAACATTTTTTTTTTTCATGCAAATGGTTATATAAAAAAATATGCATAGTAATAATGATGTTTCTAATCGATTTATTTAAAATTCTTATTGTATTAATAAGAGTATTGGGTATGTTTTTGTGAAATGATGGATTGCACAAGTTTTTAAATTTTACAAAATAGGCGGAGTTACAAATAACCAAAACATTAGACTACACATGAGTCGTCGATAATACTAGCACATAACAGTAAGTGTTAAAAATAAAAGAAGGTATCCGCTTCTTAAAGAATTAATATGATATTTGTAGCCATGGGTTGCTATGTATTCTTCATTCTTTCAGCCGTTATCTACATCCACTTAAAATTTGTAGCTTTATGTTTGTATCACCCACATTCATTAAAAAATAACCCAAAACATTTGGTTGTCAAAGAACTAAGATGACATTTGCGGACATGGATTCCTATGCAATTCTGAATCTTTATGACGGGTCCTATTTACTCATAAAGTTTGTCACTGTAATTTTGGGACTCCCTGTATATGTAAAGTAGCTCAACTCCTTTGGCTAATAAATTATGCAAAGAAAAAGAAACTTGTTAACATTTGTATTAACATAACAGCAGGGGTTGTGTTCCCTGCTTTTTTATTCAAGACATTTTCAGGCATGAGAATTTTTTCACATTTTTTGATACCACTAATTTTACTTAAAAATCTCTATGGTATTTTTGAGTGTGTCCTGATTAAGAAGGATATAGAGATTATTCTACAAAATAAATGGTAGCGATGAAATCGAAAATTTCTCATTCATGAGAGTGTCCTGAAAAAAATAAATAATAGTAATTCAGCGATGCGGCCCTTATAAAATGTGTATACAGTAGTGAAAACTACAGATCAGGGAACGACAATGTATTATAAAAACTAAAAACAAACCCTACCAATTGAAGCTGCATACCAAATTAAGCCTAAGGAAATTCTCTTTGAAATGAGGGTTCAAATAACTCTCTAGGCCTAATGGAATATTAGAAATTTAAGACTGAAGTATGCTTATGCAAGGGAAAAAAAAAAAAAAAAGATTATTTTTTAAGATTTAAAAAATTAATTAACTGAAACCTTAAACACATATAAATAAGAAAATGTTTTTATAATTATTTTTTATCGGTAAGGAGAATAAATCCTGCAATTCTTGCTGAAATTTAAAATGGTCAGGTGTCAGGATGAGTGATTAGTTTATGTCACATAGAATGATCTAAAAATCTTCTCACGTCAAATTAATGATCCAAAGATCATACTATTTCAAATTTAAAAAAAAGAAAAAAGTTGGTGTTAAAAAGAAAGAAAGAAAGAAAAATGTCAAAGCCAGAATAGTTTAGTACGGAGGACTATTAATTTCAATCTGTATAATTTTAATTTTAATTTTTTAATTTTTAATTTATTTTTATCTCATTTTTTGACCGTAAAACTGGGCCACGTACTTTTTAAAATGACTGAAATGAATTAAAATGAAGTGTTGGCACCTAAATTTCATACTTTAGTTAATTTTAAAAAATCTAATTATCGTGTCGAAAAACTGTTTGCACCCCAGGATTCAGAAAAATCGCCCCTTTCATTTGGTACCAAATTTGTAACGATAAGACTAATATTTCTAAATTATTTTGGTGTTACACAAAACTGGTCTACAAAAAATCCAGACTGAAACTAATAGTCCTCCGTCCTAAAATGACGGAAACTAGGTCTCCTGTAACAGTCAAAATTTATTTAGTAAAAATCGTCATATTTCATCAAATGTTGAATATATTTTATTCTGTTTACAGTACGTTGTCTATACTGTGTTATGTAAAGTTGTCTAAGAATGACATTAGTATAAGCTGAATATCTGCCATTAGTTTAAGCTGAAGCGTTATAAAGAATAAAACTTTCGTCGAAATATGTGAGGTGCAGCAGGTTCTTTGCACTTTTGAAGTTGTAGGATAATTCGACAAGTGTTTTTCTAAATATTTGACAAAACATCTAAAACTGAAAGTAGCCCGTCATTTCGGGTAGTAAGTGTACATTCAAATATGAAAAACTTTAAATTGATTTAAAATTATAAACTGATATAAAATAAAAGGAGTCCATGTCCTATCTTTGGTTAGAAACTACTTACAAATAAATTGTAAATCAATATATTCTGTCAGTTTTTAATTAAATTTATTTATTTATTTATTCTGAAAGGTTTTTCGTTTCTTTTTTTCTTTTTTTTTAAAATGTGACAGCAGATTATGGACAAAAAAACTTAGAAGTATTTCTATATATGATACAATCGGCAGCAAAATCATTGAAGCGCTAGCAATAATTCTTATTTAAAAGATGTGCATCTAATACTGTTTTGTTAAGTAAATATTTGTCCAGTCATGATCTTAGTCTTTATGCTGCTTATAAAAAGAGTAAGTTGATGATAAAAAGCATACTAAGGAAAAATATGAAAAATGTGGATGTATGCTTCAATAATTTTGCTGCCGACTGTAGATATAGTTCAAAAATGGTAATCAGTATGCCAGGCTGAGGCTATGTTATTTAAAGATAGCTCTCGACCCATATTGTAATTAGAAATTTTCCCAGTGAAGTTTTAATGAACGGATATCGTGGTGTTGAGATGATAGCAGAGCAGAGAAAGATTTTTTATGTTAGGAAAAATGATTGTACTGTCCAACTTCAAAATTTAGTATTCATGATGTGAAGCTAAAAATTTTATTATTTACGAAAAATGATGAACGAATGAATGAATCCCTTCAGTTTATTACATAATTATAATTTTATAATGTGTTACAATCAAGGACGATAAATTCAGTAAACTAAAGCAATTTTTTCAGTCAGCAATACCAGATATTACATACCCAAACCGAATCATGATTTCATTAAAATTAATATAATAATTAAGATATTGAGACGATACTTTTTTCAGAAAAAAAATTATTTGAAGTTATTTCACATGGGATATTGTCTCATGATATATGTCGCTATCAATATTCGCGACAGTTGTACATCAATATATTCCGAAATATATAAATTAATTTCCGAACTACAGCTTAATACAGTCTCGGTGATATAGTGGCCTTTTACAAGACCTATTGTGATAACGCCATGTTTTACACAGGGAAACATAAGTAGAGGAAAAAATAACGACAACTGAGAAATTTTCATTATTGTTCATATTTTGACTTTTACAAACCCACTGGGGCATATATGTCCCAGAGATGTTTTTAATTCACCCAATGGGATATAATTAAGCGTGAAATTTATTGGAGTGCATGCCCCACTGTTTTTCTGTGATTACATTCATATGTTAGTGCAATTTTATGTATTTTCATGTATAAATTTTCAAAAGTATTGTAAAATTAATTTTGAATTAGGGAACTGAACTTTTCACTGTATTTTATATCGTTACCTAAATTCCACCGAGACACACCTGTATGCCATTTAGAAAAACCAGTGGAACATATGTCCCATTTCCACAATTGTCCCTACAGTTAATTTTTGTTTTTATTTTGGCAGAATATTGCTATTTCTATTTTATTTGACCTACCACAGCCCTGATTTACCTTATTTTTTGTAAAAGGAAAAAAACTGGTAGTGAAAGAGTTGAAGAAAATTTCGGATGATGATACACTAACTTTCCATAAATGGCAGAACACTTTCGATTTTAGGCATTTTTTCAAATATCTCAAAAAATGCAAGACGAATCATCTTGAAATTTCAGGAGGTGTTAATAGGTAATAAGTTCACGCCATTGTCCTTTTGAGTCTATTAACATCACCAAACTATGTTAAAAAAAAAAAAAAAAAAAAAAAAAAAAGATATCCCCTCTATGAAATATACAAAATACTTCGACGTATTATATATAAAATAAGAACATTTTAATCATTCTACAAGTTTTTAAAAATAGACATATAAATGAATATGGGTAATGAAAAATAAAGAAATGACTACATGTTTTTCATGTGTGTTTCTGTATTTTCGTATTCAATAAGAAAAACTTTCTTTCTCTTAGTGTAAGTTGTAATTTATCACACTTTATTAGGTGTCCTCAATCTTTTCTAATGCCAGGTTAGTCTTTTTTTTTTTTTTTTTTAATTCCGTCAATCCCTAACCCTTTTTTTGTTTAAAAAGGGGCAATTATTTTTCTATGTAGATTAAGTGTCTATTATTAACTATCGATATACGGATATTTTTATAAGAACATTAATTTCGAGAAAAATTTCTTTAAATCTAAACAAGAAGCTAAAGGCCACTAGAGAAATCGATCTATTTTTATCGGTTTTAGCTTTCATTTGAACTAATCCGTATTGTCAGCCCTGACGATATAAAAATCCATGTGGGAGAGGAACATTAGCGATTTAAAAAAAATTTCCGAGGCATCTTCGAGGAAAGATTATCGAGTTAGCCTTATCATCTCATTTACTTGGCTATTCTTCCGCGAAGGAATCATATTTTCGCATTATCCGATAATCCGTTTCCCAAACTATTGCTTTCACAATCTACTGCTGCACTTTCAGAGCTCGCTTTTTGATTACAAGCCTCCCGTTCTATTCTTTCAACGATTTCATAAATATCTTCTAAAGCAGCCAATATTCGTTTTGGAAACGATTCAGTACTTAACTAATTATTTTATATTCACGAAAGACGGAGAATTCAAGAATAAATCCGCTTTGTAATTCTCGATGAAGAATTTATCTCTTTATTTATCGAGAATTAAAGATTCGCTCTGTAATTATTAATTCGTTGGAGGATGTCAGTGATCCTTTTTAAAAGAAGAAAGAAACACATTTCTAGATTATTTCTACACTGGCTCCTGTATTTAGAACATTTTCCAAATGGGCGAAAATAAAACATTTATAATTCAAATGTAAATTTTTAATAAAAATCCGATTTAATTCATCTTACAAGATTTTAATGATTTGCACAAGATTTCTTTTTATTCAATGAATGCTAAATAAAGTTTTTTTTTTTTTTTTTTTTTTTTTTTTCAAATGCTTTATTTATTTATATATTATATATATCATTTGATAATAAAAGGAAAGAATGTGAACGAAGAATAGTCAGTCAAATAAATCACCATAGAAACATGCACAGGCCAAAGAGAGAAAGATAGATAGAATCGAGGGTTAAAATCTTGTTTTATAAAAATGAGATAAATTTGAAATCGGAATAAAATAAATTGTTTAATTAAGACTTGTGTTGTACATAAAAAAAAAAAAAAAAAAAAAAAAAAAAGGAATGCCTTTTTTTTTTTTTTTTTTTTTTTAAATACAGGGCAGTTATAATTAAGCTTCCCCTATAAACAGCCTTCTACAGCGCAAACGGGTGAACGGAAGGCAACGAAATTTGGTAATAGACTATACACCCGATGCGCTCAGGAAATTTCGAAAAAAAAAAAAAAAAAAAAAAGTTAAAATATGTCCACCAGAGCGCGCCTTTTCAGGAAATACTTCAAATTTAACACAATAGACGACCAAAACGGATTACAGAAACAATATTAACATTTATTGACTAGTTTCTGATCACCTTGCCATCTAACCACGTTAAGTAAAGGTAAGGAAAAAATAACAGTAAGTACGCTGTTTTGCATAAAGCTTCCTCTTCTTCGCAAGCATGCAAATCTCGACATTTTTTCCTAGTGACAGCTTTTCCCGGTTTCACATTTTATTACTCATAATTCTTGTTCTGGATTGTTAATATTGTTTCTGTATTCCGTTTTGGTCATTTATTATGTTAAATTTAATGTTTTTCCGGAAATGGCGCCCTCTGGTGGACATTTTGGAACTTTTTTTTTTTTTTTCAAAATTCCGTGAGCGCATCTCGTGTATAGTCTATATACCAAATTTCGTTGCATTCCGTTCAGCCGTTTGCGCTCTAAGATGCTATTTATTGGGGGAAGTTTAGTTATAACCACCCTGTATATATAAACTGTATATTTACTCTTAAAAAAAAAAAAAAAAAAAAAAAAAAAAAACTGATATATCGATTATTAATTTAAAATAATTAAAACGTTGTTTAGAATTATCGAAATATCGAATTAAGATTAAGTTACTAAGTTTAATCGTGAGGGTTTTTTTTTTTTTTGATTTTTTTTTTAAAGAAAGGGGACGTTTAGTTTAAAAGAAATCATTTTGTAAGTAAAGTAATGTCTAGTAAAAAGATTCAGTAATTTCAACAAAGTAAAACGTTATTGAAAATACTGAAGTAGTAAAGTTCAACAAAGTAATTTCAATAAAAAGAAATTTGCAGGAAATTTCTTTTTATTGAAAGAGTATTTAATTTTTAGTGTAGTATGGTATAAATTAATACTATCGATGAGATTTTCTTTACCCATAGTGCTTCAAAAAGAGATAGAGTGAGAGAGAAAGTTTAAAGAGATTGTAGTGCATATAAAAGTAAACATTTTTTGCACAAGAAATCAGAGAAAAAATTACTTACTTAATCACTCAGAGATACGGGATATTTCACTCCAAATTAGACCAATGTTTTTGCTCATAACTTCAACAATAATGATAATATTGTAACTATATTTTTGACATATTAATCCCAAATTTTGTTAAATACTTATGATGATACCATGAGAACTTATGGAATTGAACACTACTCATGACCATAGTTGCCAACTTTAGTCCTTGTTGGCTACCGGAAAAGTTTAATAGAACTGTTTTATATATTAATGTAACAGTTTTCACTTATTAAATAAAATTTAAATTTCTCTTTAAAATTTCCGGTAGCCAAAAAGTGGTTAAAGTTGGTAATTTGCTCATGACCAGTCAATACTGAGTTACACGTTTGAGGTCTATGAATATGCTGACAGTACGTTGGTTGTCTCTAACCAGTTGACTACATATACCACTCCATGTGGTATTATCATACTTTGTCTAAAGGTAAGTAAGTTTATTGCAAATAACATTACATTGGCATCATTATTGTTAAGTCATGAGACGAAATCATATTTCAATATTTAGTGCAAGAGATTCTGCATTTACGACTGAATAAGTGTGGATGGCGAGGTGACCCTCCATTTCATTGCAAAAAAGAAAATTTATAAAGTTTATTCCATCTTTTTTTAAATCACTCTGAATATTTAAAATACCCTGAAATTAATAAATATAGTTATTCTGGAATAAATAAACAATGTTTTTACAATGGTAAACGAATCATGGAGGAACAATCTCTTAATTATGCATGCATAAGAGGGAAAAAATTAATAGTTTCAGCATTTTATAGGAAAGATGTTGACGGTTCAATTGTTGAAAATAAATACTGTTAAATTTATAGGTTAGTTTTTTCCGATTTCCCACGATAAGTATAACTATGCCAGTTCGAAGGAAAATGAAAGTATGCAAAAGAGATTAATGTAGACGCTAGAAAATTGGATATCTGAGCTTTTTCTAAAAATGTATACATGAAAGATTTTACAAATCGACAAATCTAAGTAGATGTCCAATTCAGATTGCAATTGATTACACAGATTAAATATTGATTTCTCATAATCATGTTCTTTAATTTACGATGATCTTAATGAAAAGAAATGTTTTTTTATGAAAGTAGTGGAATGCTTTACTCATTCGAAAACAATATTGCATGTGTTTATGGAATATAAAGAAAGGAATATTATGAATGCAAGGCAAATCTATTAAATATTTGAAAAATAGTTTTATATCTGCAACTATACAGATTTTTTTTCCTTCTCTTATGTACAACGCAACGCGTTACGATTAATTTACACGCAGTTTTGCCAAAAACGTAAAAAATAGGAGGGACAGGGGGGGGGGGGATATACCTTGAATTTTTTTTAATTATTATTTTAAATGTAAACACTTTCATTTTTGATCGTTCTGCATTTAAAAAAATATATATATTAAGCCGAAGAGAAATTGAAATTGTATTTCAATTCCATTTTCAGCCGAAAGAATTTATTTTGGATAAATACTGAAGTGTATAAAAGGAATTTAGAAAATATATATGTATGAATTTTTTCAAAGTTAATCTATTAATATTTGTGTATTTGTAGCAGTATACTTACGATTAAATGCACGATGAATATTCTCTTATATATATATGTATATATTACGCTTATGTAAGTACAGTATTGTTTTCTAAATTTAATTCCTTTTCCATATTTTTTAATTTTATTTCCTTCTTCATATCTTTTACTTTAGTCGTTGTGGTTCGGACATTAGGGTAAAGAAATTTTAGGAATATGCACTTTACTCACAGAAAACCACAATTTGCATACACAATTCCTATAATTCCCCTGATAAAATTGGGAATTCAGTATGTCTATATTCATTTGATTTCGTCTAATTTTGATTTTTTCAATGTGCTCATTAATTGCATCGATTTTGATCCTTTTATATCTGTTCATATTGGTAATTTTCTATGAGCTTTCATACATAAATATACATGAAATATTTTTCTGTTATCTGAAGAGACATTTGAAAGGTAATTACATATTATAACAGCATCATTGATACTTAATTTTATTTTCATATATTTTTGATAATAGATAATTTTTGATAATAACATTTTCAACCATATCTTCTATTTACTTAAAATTTGATTGTGGTCTTGTTGTGGTCTTTATCTATAAATCGAAACTAAAATAAATTTACGCGCATTTAAAGTTTTTTTTTTTTTTTTTTCCCATTGAATATTATGTATTACATGAAATGTAACGTTCAAGAATGATTAGGATTTTGAATGATAATTATCATGGTATTGTGAGGGATAATGACAAGTAAACGCGGCTATATAAGGGTCCAGCCTGGTAGAAAGGTAGAAAGCCCTTCATGGGATCTTTTCAATTGGTCATAGCCCATATCCATGCATGTTCTGAAGAAAACCACATAAAACCCAGAATAGCTAGAACGACGAGAATAACCTATGTTTATATTCGCTGTCTCTTGCCTACCAGATTTGAAATGTGATGATGATGTAGGAGTTAAGGCCAACTGACTGCACGAGGGTCCTAGTCCTGGGTGGAACGCCAGCCGTAGGGGTCTTTCGAGTAGGTCTTAGCCCATGGAGACAAGAGTTGAAAGCTCGAACAGCTAGTTGCGACCTTGTTTCGAATCCTGGTGTGGTGTGGTGTGGTGCAGGTATGATGGCCGATTGACTACACGAGGGGCGTCCTAGGCCTAGGTAAACTGTCCACCATGTGAGGTCTTTCTAAGAGTTCGAACCCAGATTTCTACTAGCTTTGAAAGCAAAACGGGAACTTATAGGCTACTGGACTATAAAGATAAGAATGAATAGCTTCTCAATGGTTGATAAAAAATTAGTTTTGGATGGTGCCCCATCATATTTAAAAATTAAAATTAACATTAAAAATTTATCGATTCAAAATATAATAATGCATTATATACCTCTTTTTTCTGGAGTTTTCTGTGATTTGTAAATATTGCCAAGGTCCTACCAGCGGTCGAGCGGTTCTGCGCTCAAAACTGAAAGATTGAAAGTGTCGGGTTCGATCCCAAGTCGCGCCCATCGACCTAGCCGTTCGGAGTTTTCTGCGGTTTTCTCCGAAACTTGCGTAAATGTACAGGCTAGGCCCTCTTAGGAAGACCCCCCCCCCCACGGAGGGCATTAAATCCTTAGGCCTAGGGCCCTTGAGAAGCCAATCGCCCTAAGCCATTCAACAACAATAAAATACTTACAAACTAAATACTGCAACTGCCAAATAATATTAGGCCAAATGCAATTTAACTATCAGCATTTTAGTCGCCGGATTAGTTTTTGGCTTCCCTAAGTATTTTGATATATTTTATTTGACTGTTTATTAGTAACATCATTAATATTACTACATATTCGATGAATATAATAAATATTTTCGGCCAAATTTAAAAGTATACGGCTCAGTGTAAATACCTTTTTTAATTTTCAGTAATTCATACTGCTGCCATCTATCGAGTAAATATATGAATAATGCACATAAAAGATTTTGCGCTTGAATCTACCTGTTTTACATATTTTTTTCTAGCTATTATACCTAGCAACCTATCACTATTAGCCATTTATTTTCTTATATTATTACAAAGAAAATTAATTCAATGTTTCATAATTTTCTCTGTCTTTTCTATTTGTAATGAATTTGGAGAAATTAGCATTATATTTTATGTAGACTTCATAAAAAAAAAAAAAAACCTCTTAATGTAATTGACACTCTAGTATAATTCTTGATTAGGAATTTTCATAAAAGAAACTCATTTTATTCAATTTTAATGAATATTTTATAATTTAAAATCATTTGGTTATTATAGTGATTGAAAGATATCGAATAGATCGATTTTCTTTTAATTGATTTTCTGTAATTAGAATGCTATGTATTTAGTCTTGTGTATAGATTTGGGAATTTCTTGTGTATAGTTGTGGCATTAAAAAGGTAAAAGCTGCCATGAACGCATTCTCTTTTTTTTTGAAAAATCAAAATACCCTTACTTAGACGGTTAGTTAATGCAAGAAAATTAACTTAAAAGTACTTTCAATTGTATAGATCTGTTACGATTAATATAACTGGATTTTTATGGAACATGTTTTTTCTCTTTTTTTCACATTTCCATGTATACATACATATTTTTTGGAAAATGTAAGAAGAAAAAAAGTTACAAATTTGAGCTAATTTATTATTATTATTATTATTATTATTATTATTATTTAAATTAATTTTCAAAAATATTCTCAGTTTAATAAAGACTATTCTGGCTATGAATAACTTTTATTAAAGTTTTTAAAAAATATTCATATTGGGAAATTTATTAAGATATTTACAGTATATATTAGCGTACAATTCGACCTCCAAATTCTCGAGAAAAAAAAAAAAAAAAGAAAGAAAAAAGAAAGAAAAGGAAAAGAAACGCTAATGTATTAATATTTATTCATAACAAAGGTGTAACATAAATTAATATATTACTTCAATTAACCTACTACCGTGGGTAATGGGAGTATTGCATTCCGTCCAAAAGTTCAATATCGAGTTTTCACCTGATTTACATGTTTTAAGGTCTCCTGAGTCCGAAAAAGTGGTTTTTGGCAATTGGTCAGTATGTGTGTGTGTATGTGTGTTGGGAATCTTCTGGCTATCATATCTTCAAATCTAATAATGGTAGAACAACGAAACTCCTGAATCGAGTTAGGTCTGGTGCAAAGTTGATATTTTTAAATTTTGGTGAAAATTGGAAAACCAGAAGTGGGACAGTAAGTCCGTATCTCAAAAACGGCTCTAATGATAGTCTTCAAAGTTGCTATATAAACACCCTTTTAGATGTCCTTTCGTATGTAATAGTTGGTTAGTTTATGAAAATTGATAGGCGTTCTGTGTATGTCGGCGAATTTGAGGTCTCGCAAGAGCGTTCCTTTAAAAACAGCAGTACGGATTTTTTTTTAACTCGTTATATTAACTCCCTTTTCGATATCCTTTCGTATGCAATTCTTGTTTTCCGTCAACAATTGAGTATGTTAAGTTTTGGTGAACGTCGATATCTCAAAAAGGCTCTAACGAATTTCGCGAAAATTGTTACATAAACCCCTTTTCTGATATCCTTTTGCATGTATTACGTAGTTAGTACATGAGGATTAAGTCATCCTGATTAGGTAGGTCAGTTTTAAATTTCTTAAATGGATTTTTTTTTTTTTTTTAAACAAAAAGGCTCTACCGAGTTTTTTTCTAAACTCGCTATGTAAACTCTGTTTTATATATCTTTACACGTGTATCAGTTTTCTCTTAGAGGAAAATTTTTAGGTGTCTAGATCAAATTTATATCTTCTCACCACATTATCTTCAAAAAGTGCATATAATAGTGGGTAATGGAAAACGTGTGGTTGTTTCACATTTTTTTTTTTTTTTTTTTGAAGATAAAATAATAATTGTTATTAAAAAAAAAAAAAAAAAAAAGTAAAAAAAAAAAATGGAATAATCCGTAAGTAAAATTTATGAATCAGCCATTGAAATGTATAATTAAATACATTAAAATGAATGACGCATAATAAACTTAAAGTATAATAGTAAATTTAAAATGTAAAGGATAATAATTTTAAAGTATTCCCCTTGCAACTTTAAATGTGTGGTTAAATCATAACTTTTTATTATTATTATTATTATTATTATTACTGTATTTAAAAATCTTCGAGTGCTTTAAAAACTGTTGAAAATTGTTTTAGAAACAGTTTTATTTGTGCGTAGATTACTGTGTGAGGATTAAAGCCGTTTGAATGCCACATTCTTACCGCGTTTAAGTTTGTCATTAAATTTAAATATTTATTTCAAAATATTCAGAGAATTTTCACTCAGACCCCCTTTCAAATTTATTTGAATAATTTTGGAAAGTCCTGTATATGACTACGCATTGCATGTGCATCACGTAATACTTTAAATTTTAGCACAGTAAGAAAACGCATACTATAACTTAAATGCATTTTAAGTTATGGTATTCCACAACTGTATACTGAAAGTTTTTAATACCCTATTTTATACCAGATATGCCATGCTGTTGTTCATATACAAAATACCTGTTAATTTCATTATGCTTAATGCAGTTAAAATATGTTAAAATATACTAACGACAAATTATGTTTATACATTTAATGTATTTAAATTCTTTTGTATGTCCTTGGCTCTTGTACGCGAACCTTTTGTCCGATCTCAATAAAATTTTCAAGTAACAAAACATCATCATATGCTACAGATTTAGGATATCGAATTGGGATTTCCTGCTAATATCGGCTTTTGAGTTATGCTTATAACAAACGTGTAGGCAAACACAGAGAGATAAGCGTACAGACAGTCGCTAAAAACCTGATTTTTTAGATTCAGGAGATCCCAAAATATAAAATATGTATTGTGAAAACCCAGTCTTGAAAATTGGACACAAAAACAATATTTATTTCTACTACATATGGGTTAAAATGTGAAGAGTTATGACATCAAGACGAGTTTTCAAGTGTTCAAAAAATTTTGTGATTCGCAATTGCCTAAGTATTCTGGAGCATGGAGGATTTTTTTTTTTTTTTTTTTTTTTTTCCGCACGGGCAAGGGTTTTTTCTTCTCTCTCTCTATATATCTATATATATATTTATATTTTTGGTCTCGTGTATAAGTCAATCCCCCCCCCCCCCCCCCAACTTTGCACCTTATTATTTGTCCCAAATTTCTCGAATTATACGTTAGCACATCCGTTAATTTTACATTTAATCCTTTACAAAAAAATTTCCTTATGTCCCTTTTTTCATACTTTTCAGAAAGGTTCAATTTGAATTCGACAAGTAAGAAGTTTAAAATTTGAGCTAAGGTATTAACCCTTCACTGCATATTGTATCAAATTTGATACATAATTTATTTTTTCTGTTAATAATCAATTGAAAATGTTTTGTCTTCTCGTACCTGCTTTATCTATTCAGAAACATAAGTGAAAGACCAAATAATCACCATTCGTGTTATTTTAAGTGGATAAATGACAGTACAAGTGAGACTAGCCAAACTAGGTAACGTAATGTTCGTTTCCTGCTGTACACGCCGTCATATTTACTAAGTTTTCAACATTTAAAAAGAGTCTTTTACCTTTGATGGTTTCATCAACTGCTCTTATAGGTATGTACCATTTAAAATCCCTCATAGAATACTTTTTATTACTTAAAAAAAAAAAAAAAAAAAAAAAAAAGTGAATAGTGATCGCTTTGTGTATAAAAAATGATACAATGTGTAATAGTAAAACCTTTTTTTGGAAAATGGCGAGGAAAAGATTTCTGACGCAAAAGGAAATGAACATAACCTGGATTAATGAACATAACCTGGAGTGATGAGAGTGAAGATGGGTTGGATTTTGATAGTAATGATACCACAGTTTATAATAGTTATATACCAAATCAAAGAACTGATAATGTTTCTGAGGACAGCAGTGATTCAGAAGGTGATGATTTTCTGAAGATTGATAGTAAGAATGCTGTTAATATCAAAGACGTCGAATAAAACATGCCAATACTAGTAAAAATAAAAAAAATGAAAACTATCAAACCCCCAATCAAATAGATAAAAACAAATTTATTACTGAATAAAGACTAAATTTTATTTCGGGGTAATGAAAAACCTCTCCTCGAGGTAGAAATAGTTTAGGAATTAAACAGTACATTGAAATTTGTTTAATGATGTCTATAGTACAAGTACCAAACCTCAGAGCATATTGGTCATCTGTCATTGGAAATGAAATTATAAATAATGCATGCCATTAAGACACTTTGAAAAGATAAGAGAATTTTTACATTTTAACGACAACAATAAGCAACCACAACATGATCAACCACACTATGATCGTTTATATAAAATTAGACCAGTTATAAAGATGCCATTAGAAAGGTTTCGTATTGTTCCTATGGAGTCGTGCCTTTCTGTAAATGAGCTAATCTGTGCTACAAAATGCAGACATACATTCAAGCAGTATCTACCTCAAAAACTGCACAAATGGGGGTTTAAGCTCTTTGTATTATGTGGCATCTCAGGTTACGCTTATACATTTGAGATTTATTCTGGTCAGGAGAATGATCAAAAGGCAAATGAACCTGATTTGGGGGCAAGTGCAAATGTTGTTGTTAAGCTATGCAGAAACATAGAAAGAAATAAAAACTTCAAAATATATTTTGACAACTATTATACATAATTGAAGTTAATATCTTACCTTGCTAAAAAAGGAATTCAATCTTTGGGCATCCTAAGACGAAATATAGTACCAAATTGTATTTTGTCCACCGAAAAAGAAATGAAGCAAAAGCATAGAGGTTTCAGATGTGAAAATGTTGCAGTTGCGGATGATACTAAAATCTTACTTGTAGCATGGAAAGATAATAAAACAGTAACTTTAGCCTCTTCGTTCTGTGAACAGTTACCATTGTCTACAGTAGACCGATCTGATAGAAAACAAAAGAAAAAAATTCACATAGACTGTCCAGCTGTCATTTATGAATATAATAAATACATGGGAGGTGTTGCCCTTTTAGATAGTTTTTTTTAGGTCGACATCACATAACAATAAAAACTAAAAAATGGTATTTGAGATTGTTCTACCAAATGTTCGATATGACTATTCTAAATGCTTGGATTTTATATCAAAGAATAACTACATCCAGAGGAGACAAAGGTGAGATGGCCAACTTGTTATCTTTATGGAAATTTAGAACACATGTGGTGGAGACTTTGTGTAAGCACGGTGTAAATAACTCCAATAAACGTGGACGACCTTCATCAAATACAAATGAACAACTTCGCAAGAAATGCCAGAAAGCTTCAGCCTGTTATGTACCACCTTGTGTTGTCCGTACAGATGGGATTGGACATTTTCTGATACTTGTTGACAACAGACAACGGTCCAAATATCCCAAATGTGGAAAAATATCAGTTCAAAAGTTTGGAGGGATGCAAAATTGGCCGAGAGATAGCTATTTGGCAAACATCCGGTTATTCGGTGTTCCCTTATCGCTTGTTTTCTCTCAGTCACCCCTATTTTAACACTGGACTCGTTCAATCCGCACTTGCGCAGAGGCTTCCATGGTCGCAAGAAATGTGGTTAAAGAATACCGTTACAACGCTGCTTATGGTTTTTTTCTATGGCGATCACATATAAAAAAAAAAAAAAAAAAAAAAAAAAAAAAAAGTAGATGTTGCCATTTGAAATTTCTGAAAATTTGTCACTGTAACTGTTAGAGTTTAACTGTTGTTTTTTACATGATTCTTGAGCGCATACATCAAAATACCTTAAATCAAATTTTTATTTAGTTCCTGTGAACAGTGTAATAGCTACGGCCTCATATATCGGGATAGTTTTTTTTTTTTAATTACCCTGTATATATATATATACACATATGCATACATAAAGAATTAAAAATTGGCTTATTGTAAAAAGGCTTTTTAAGCCACTTCCACGGCTTTTTTGAAATATATATACATATATATATATTGTATATATTGTTGCAATAGTTTTATACCTAAAATATTGTTACTTATGATCAACGTCTTTATTTAATACATACACAAACAGTCGTAACAAAAGTATCCGAACACTAGCAAAAACTCCTATATAAAAAAAGTAGAGTTAATACTGTTTTGTTAAATAAATCCTTCGTCGAATCATATTCTTTGTCAGTCTAAGAACATGATTCGACAAGGATTTATTTAACAAAACAGTATTAACTCTACTTTTTTTATATAGGAATTTTTGCTAGTATTCGGATACTTTTGTTACCGACTGTACACTTACCTGTGCCCAGGAGGTAAAGCACACCCTGTCCATTTTGTGAAAAGAGTTACCACCGTATCTTTGATGTGTCAAAATGAAATACATTTGTCATGAATGAAAAAAAATTGACACGGTTTTATTTTCTACTCTCTTATCCTCTTTATAGTAACTGCACATTAGTCTTAACGCATCTATATAAATCAAAAAATGCACATAAAGGACATGGTGTCCTTTAACTCCGGAGTACAGATATATATTTTTATGTGTATTACATAACTTATATATATACAATCAGCAGCAAAAGTATCCAAGCACTAGCAATGAAGCCTGTCTAAAAAAAGTTCTCTTAATACTGCTTTGTTAAATAATTCCTTGTCGAGTCATGTTCTTAGTCAGTCTAAGAACATGATTCGACAAGGATTTATTTAACAAAACAGTTTTAAATGGACTTTTTTGATATCAGAATTATTGGCTAGTGTTCGGATACTTTTGCTGCCCACTGTACACACACACACACACACACACACACACACACACACACACACACACACACACACACACACATATATTATACATAAACATATTTGAAAATATTACCGCTTGTAGTAGAAAGGGTCAGCAGTAATTTGATCATCTTACTGTACTAATATTAGAACATTTTGAAAATAGCAAGGTTTAGCCTGTCTGTGACGCCCAGAGTTCTATTTATATTTCCCAAAGTAATAGTTAATATATTTGTAAAATTTTAGTAAAGTTCAAATTTTATTCGTAGGGAATTATTTTTAGAAAATCAATCTAAAAGGAAAAATTTTTTAACACAAAGAAAAATTTGGGCTTAACAGTCTGGGAATTTTTTATGCTGTCGATGTTATTTTGACGCCTTAAAAATAAAAACAGTCAAATACACGTACACTTATTAAGAAAGATAATTTTATTGAGAAATCTTCAAAAAGCGTAAAAATTGAATTTAGCTTGCGTTATTTCTTTAAATTCGTTATCGATCAAAAATATCATTTAACAATCATTTAAATGACAAATATAAAAATAGAGATAATTAAGGAATTTAAAGTAATTTTTTTAAATTCAATAAGTAGAAAATGATGTTTTCAGTTTCTCAAAAGAAATAATTTATCTCTTAAAACTTGTCACAATTTTGGATTTTCTTAAAACATCAATTAATTGATAAAAAGTAATTAATCCGTTTTAATTAAAATCCTTCGTGAGAAATAGTTCTCGTTACTCATTTGTCTTTCACTTATTTTGCTTAAGCTTTAAATAAGTTTGAAACTTATCTCACTGATCATCTTATTAATTTTTTGTATTTCTATATATTACATCTTATGTAATTTATTTCACATTGTTATAATTCTCGATTTTATAAAAATAAATTTGTATAAGTTTCATTAGATAAAATCATTTTCAAAACAACTCAAAAAGCTAATCTTTGGATTATATTTAATTACTTTTAATTTTGTTTATAATTTACTGGAATTTTAAATTTTAAAATAATGCATTAAAAATTGAAAGCAACTTAACTGTGAGTTTGTAACTGAAATGTTTTATAAGACGTGATAACATGTTTTGCTAATAAATAATGCGTACTTACCCAAAGTCATCAATTTTTACATTAAATACAATTAAAACGGAAAAAGATATCATTTAACTGAAGAAAGATAAAACGGGAGGAAAAAATGAAATGTACATATAAAAAACTACTCTTTGTATTTATTATTCTTTAGTTTCATTTCCTGAACTTTTAACAATTTTGTGATAAAATTTTATTTGAATTTCAGTTTTGATTATTTCCTGATTTAGTCAGCAAATTTAATAGGGAATAACTTTATATGAAAGTAGCACGTTTTGCCTGCTTTTAGCTAGATACTATATTTAAAGTAATTCAAAAAAACTATATATATATATATATATATGTGTGTGTGTAAGCTGGGAACAACTATAAACTATACCTTTGATTTACTTAACTTGCTATAATTCATGTTGACTGGACATGCTTCATAATTTGAGATTTTTTTAAAATTATTATTATTTGATTTTTCGAGCTCAATTGTTTTTTCCAAATTCTTCCTCTTATTTATATTAAATTATTTGAATGTAAGATCGGGAGGCCGCTGGAAATTTACTAATATAGCCACCAGCGAACGAAATCTTACATTGGTGCTCAATGGTGTAAAAGATTTCGCTTGATAAGTTTTTTATTTTATTTTATTTTTTTTTTTTTTTAACCGTTCTGAGCTTTTCTTATTTCATAAATAATTTGTCGAAAAAGTGTTTTAATAGTCATCCGGAGTTTATTTTCTTTTTGCTTGTTTGCTTCTTTTGTTTTGGTTTCATGTCGATTTATAGTAAAGGCAACATACTTTGAATTGCAACTAACTTTCTGGAAATAAAGTTAAGGTAAGTTTGAAGTTAAATTAAATTAAATAAAAATAAAATAAAAAAGCTAGATTACGTAAAATAAATTGTCTCAATAATTAACTAAAATTCTGAACAGGTAAATTTAATTCTTATTAGTCTATGTAATATATATATATATTACTTTATAAATAAAAAACTAAAAGTAATTCCATTGAAATTAATCAAAGCCTCTAATTCTACCACTGCGCTGGTTGTATTACTTTCTTCTATATGTAATACAGAAAAAGTATTGGATTCGCGAAAATTTTCGACCTCCGTTTTTTGACGGATCTACACGTTTTGGGATGTCCTGAACACGAATTGATAGTTTTTAGAAAATGTCTGTCTGTCTGTCTGTCTTTGGTTTAGTGTTTTCACCGTATCTCACGAACCAATGAATGAAATTCAACCACTTAGTATATAGTTGAACCCTGGCGGGGCATTGTGCTGATTAGATTTTGGGATCAATAGCTCATCAGGTGGCGCTGTGATCGCATTTTATGTAAATTTTTAACATGGCAGTATAGGACAAATTTTCGTATTTTTCACCGTATCTCATGAACCAATGAATGAAATTCAACCAAACTTGGTATATAGTTGGAACCTGACGGGGCAAGGTGCTGATTAGATTTGGGGATTAATCGTCCGGCAGGTGGCGCTGTAATCGCAAAATTTCGTATTTTTCACCGTATCTCACGAACCGATGAATGAAATTGAACCAAACTTGGTGTATAGTTGGACCCTGACATGGAAAGTATCTGATTAGATTCGGGGATCAATCGCCCAGCAGATGGCGCTGTGATCGCATTTTATGTAAACTTTTAACATGGCAGAAGAGGACAAAATTTCGTATAAATGTACATAATGAGCGTTATTTTAAACTTGTGATTGTAAAATTAATATGAATTATTGATAATAGTAGTAGTTAACTATGAAAAAATTTTTGTGCATGTGGGGGCATCGGTCCCCCCCCCACCGGGGGGGGAAGTACCCACCCGGGGGAGCAAAGTTTCAAGATGGGTATCTTTCGAAAGGTCTCGTCAATACCTTTAAAACGAATGGTTGAACCATAAATCTGTGATAATTTAAAACAAAGTTATCGATTTTTTTTACTTTTAACAAAAAAAAAAAAAAAAAAAAATCGCAATTTTTTTTTTTTTTTAACGAAATTTAACCAAACTTGGTATTTAGTTGGTACCCGACATAAACTGGCGCTGATTATGTTTGGGGATCAATAGCTCAACAGGTGGCGCTGTGATAGCATTTTATCTAAATTTTTAACATGGCAGCATAGGACAAAAATTCGTATAAATGTGCATAATTAGAGTTGTTTTAAAGTTGTGATTGTAAAATTAATATGAATTATTGATAATAGTAGTATGTAACTAGGAAAAAAATTTTCTGCATGGGAGGGCACCGCTTCCCCCCTCCTAGGGGGGAAATACCCCCCAGGGGGGGTAAATTTTCACAATGGGTATCTTTCGAAAGATCAGGTTGATAATAGTAGTAGTTAACTAGGAAAAAATTTTTGTGCATGTGGGGGCATCAGTTTTTTTTTTTTTTTTTTTTTTTTTAACGAAATTTAACCAAACTTGGTATTTAGTTTGTCCCCGACATTAACTGGTGCTGATTATGTTTGGGGATCAATAGCTCAACAGGTGGCGCTGTGATAGCATTTTATCTAAATTTTTAACATGGCAGCATAGGACAAAAATTCGTATAAATGTGCATAATAAGAGTTGTTTTAAACTTGTGATTGTAAAATTAATATGAATTATTGATAATAGTAGTATGTAACTAGGAAAAAAATTTTCTGCATGGGGGGGGGCATCGCTTCCCCCCCTGGGGGGGAAGTACCCCCCCGTGGGGGCAAAGTTTCAAGATGGGTATCTTTCGAAAGGTCTCGTCAATACCTTTAAAACGAATGGTTGAACCATAAATCTGTGATAATTTAAAACAAAGTTATCGATTTATTTTACTTTTAACAAAAAAAAAAAAAACTTAGAAAAAAAATCGTACTTTTTTTTTTTTTTTTTTTTAAATATTGTTACTGATTGAATATGTATAGGTAAATATAGAAGAAAGTCTTGTGGTGGCCACAACATACTAGTTTTACTGTGTAACCGTTTCAAGCAGTTAGCGCTGCTGTAGATGGAAATTTTTTTAGCAGTACGTCGTGTCGTTTATTTTGTACTCGCTTTGGGTTTTAAATTGACATAGTTTTAACTAATTGTGGGCTAATTTAATCTGAATGGTCAATCCGGAATCCTTTGGTTATTTCGCATCTTTTGGTATTTTTTGCGTTTTTCTGAGCTCAGCCATTCGGGATGAGATAGACGGACATACGTACATTTGGATTCCAATGGTATAATAATACATTTAAAATTTCTCTAATGTTTTATCCAGGTTTGAGTTATCCTCAACTACAGCTGTTATCGGGAGATTTAAATTAACTGTTATATCTCTATTATTTGGCAATTCGTCATCCATATCAGATTCATAATTATGATAAACTGGCGAGATCATTAAATTTAGAACCAATGCTTTTTTCATATTTTATTGTAGCTACAGGATATTATTTAGAATCAGAACCATTACTCATTGTGCATTCAAAAATTTTAAGTAGCTGAACAGTCGCCGTTTTCTTGCGTTTTCAGTACCTGACTCCCTCTCTCTCTCTCTCTCTCTCTTTTTTTTTTTTTTTCTTTAACGTTTAAACAATCTTTTTACCCCTGTCACAGTTTGATTAACAAAAGAAAAAAAATTAAATAAATAAATAAATAAATTTCGAAAAATAAACATGCATTAATAAACCTAAACAGTTTACAGTTTATAGACGCGTGTATAGTCGAGGAAAAAAATAAATGCAACACTCGGTGTTATTTCGTTACTAATCGACGCAGAAAAATCCAATATATATCATTTAACGGGAAATTTAATGTTATTTTCGAAAATGACGAAACGAGAAAGTGAATTTTTTTATTAGGGGTCATCTACATATTAAAATGAGCGCAAATTTTGACTTTTCAATAGCAACACCCAATTTTGTCTTCATATTTGAATATCTGATAGTCTGGCAGTGTGGAAAAGTATGCAGCTTCCATACTTTTTTTTTTAGTATTCATAGAGTTATAACCAAAAATGTGTTAGGGGATTATCCGAAAATCTAGAAAAGTAAAATTCAGATCTTTCAAGAAATTGAACAAAATCATATTGTTTCACATCGGAAATATTTTTTGAAAAAAAAAGGGGGGGGGGCATAATATTGCCGTGACCATCTCTACAGTACCTGGTGATTGCATGATTTTGGTTTGTAAGATATACTTAATACATATATGAATTTAATACATTTAAATATATTACACCTAAAATTGATCAAACAGTGCTGTTTAGATATTGTGGGATTGTGTTTGGCATGGGAATACTAATCAGCAAAACAAACTTAAACTGACTTTATTATTATTATTATTATTACATAAAAATCATGTTTTGTTTAAGTTCTAGGCGTGATATAATGAATTAATCGCTATAATATGTTCGAGACCTTTGAAATTTATGGTTTAACAAATACTTATGTATAAACTAATGACTAAGAATGTTGGTCTCAATAGCTTTTAAAAATATTTTGACTATTTGAAAATTTTCCTCTCTTGCAAAAGTGAAATATCTATATTTTTCTCTAACATTTTCTTAGTGTTGAAACTTTCATTTATTTATAGTATGACTTTGCAAGAATAAATTTTTATTTTATGCTCTTCAGGGCTCTACGAAAAAAAGTTTCTATTGTTAAACAAACGTTTTTTTACTTAAATTTTTATTTTCTGCTTTTTAGTTATAAAATAAACTTCTAAAAAAAAAAAAAAAGAATAAAAACTTCTTAAGATACTGTGTATACTTTGATTTTTTTTTTTTTTTTAAATCAATTGACACCTTTTCTATTAATTATCTGCAAAAATTAACACATCGGTCCTTGGAGAATCGAACCCACGACACGCTCTAACCAAAAATAAAGAACAGTAAAGAAAAGTCATAGAACATGCTAAAAAATTCTAACAAATACTTATACAAAAATAATATTGTTCTCGAATGCTTTTTAAAATATTTTGAATATTTATAAATTTTTATCTCTTCCAAAGTGAAATATTTATTTCAGAGCTCTACAATAAAAAGATTCTACTATTAAAAAATGTTTTTTTACTTAAATTTTTATTTTGCACAAATCATAATGAAATTGACATTAATTATTCATATTCACAAAAAATGCTTTCTATAGAATTCAATATGATTAGCATTGAGACTCACAGGACCACGCAAAAATATTCAGATACATTAAGGGTTATAACCGAAAATATCTGGAATTGCATTTTTGATTTTAGAAAGCGTTTTCAACACCTTCTAACAATGTTTAAAATTGATTATGATTTGAATTAGCCTATATTTTCCTCTGAGTGTCGGTCTATCTGTCCGCCTTCTAACACCCATAAATAGTCATGAATTCCTTGGCACTGAGATATTTAATTGAAGTTTACTATGAGATGCTCTCTGTTGAAAATGGGTTAAATGGCTTGTGTACAAGGACACCTGAAAGAATTTCAAAGCATAGCGTTCCATGAGAGGTATTTCTATAAACCACTTTTTATACCCTTATTTTACACAAATCATAATGAAATTCTCATTTATTTTTCATATGCACAAAAAAAAAAAAAAAAAATGTATAGAATATAGTAGGATAATCATTAGGATTTACAGTGTCACTCAAAAGTATTCACATATACTATCAGCTATTACTGGAAATTGCTAGAACTGCATTTTCGATTTTATTCAGCGTTTTTAACACTTTCCAAGAATGTTTAAGAATGATTATGTATTCAATTAATTCTGCTGTCCGATCACAGTGTGATCACCTAGGCAAAGTACATTGAAGGTTATTTGAGGCAAACACTGCGTTCAGTTGGAATGTGTTTATTGTTTTTGAGAACCGCATAGTATTCCGTTCTTGATCTTATAACGTCCGTGGTTTTACATATTTCTATTTTTGTTAATTATACAAATATATATGTATAAGGCGCAGAACAAAGTAAAGTGCTCGAGTGGCCTTTATCCCTGCGACAGTTGTTCCTAGACATATGCTTCCATTTACAAAATTGTTAATAAAATAAAATAAAATAATAATCGGATTCACATATGAAAAATCCTAAACTTTGAAACGATATATATTAACCAATGTTTGTCGCACAGAAGGAGAACTTTTTGTGTTATGTTTATTAGAATAAGCGCCAACTTTTACTAAATAAGATTATAGGGACCCGGTGACTGTATAAAAAGTTTGCTTTTGTAATTTTCCACAAATTTGATTTATTTTTAAATTTTAAAATGCCATAACATAAATTCTAACATTTAAAAAAATATTTTTGTAATTGGAAGTATATGTTTGCGACCAACGTTTGCGAAGATGAAGACTTCCTAAGGGCTTTGCACCCTGTATCGCATTAATATATACTATAATATTTTAATAATGCGAAAACAATCCTTTCGAACTGAATAAATTTAATTTTGTTAATCAAAATAAAGAACAAAGAATATCCATGATAATTGGCAAATACATTAAGTATATATTATTAAGTCTATTAATTAATTGTTATTTGCTGAAAATTGTACTTTTTTGTTTTTTAAATGTATCAACCTTAGAGCAGAGTAATATATATGCTCTAAGGTATCAACTGGTATGTTACTCGATGAATAAGATAAACATTACCGCAGTCGAAGTTTTGTCCAATATTTTCTACTAAATCCATATTTTTTTCTTAGTATAGACGCTTTGGAGTATATCAGCCCGGCCTATCTTCAAAATCAGTTAGGAGTACAACTAGATCTTTGAATTTTAAATTATCTATAAAGGTTTTTTAGTTATTTATTATTATTATTATTTATTTATTTTTTTTTTAACATTAGCTTTTTTATGTGATATTGATATTTGGTGATTTAACACAGATACTTTCCGGCAGTTGCAGATAATTTGATGAATTGTGATCAAAATATTAAAGAAGGGTTAAAATGAAGGAGGGTATGCTATATATTCGTCTCGAGTTTTTCCCTTTTTTTTTAAATCAAAGTCAGAAATTCATAGAAGTATACTGTGCATTATATAAGGTTTAAAAAATAAACATGAAATTAAATGGGCTTACAGAAGATTTTGTATATCAACTACTGATTTTTGTCTTATAACACCAAATCATGGTTTCAATTCGTATGCAAATCGATAAAAATTATTTTTAGGAAGCGTACTAGGATTATTATGATGCACGATATTACAACTCTCGTAAAGTAAAACCACTTAGCGATAAAATCCCAACTAATCGACTATCGTCAGTTCGAAATAAATGTCTTTTAATGCTCCAGTTTTCTGCAGTATCATATAGGTCGCCGATATGGAAGCCGAATATGAAAAATTCATGCTATTTGTAAAAGGTTTCTGTTGCATCTAAAAGGAACTTGGTGCTTAGTGAGATCATATAATTCATGCACTCCGACTGATTATTTTTATTTGATAAAAGTTCAGAAAATAATTGGAAGGCGAAAATTTTTACTGTCTTTCAGGTTATGGACCGGAATGTAATAAACCGAAAGCTATATCAGGTGAAGTCATCGATTAAGCGTTTTACGAGAAGAAATAGCAAATTTTAAAGCCGCTGATTACTGCATATACGCACTTAGTTTTCAGCAAAATAAAAATTAACGGAAGTGGCGAAATAATTCGTTAAACTTTCGGATTTATTAAAAGTGTGCTAGTTATATGTTGGGTTAGGAGATAGGTTAAATATACTATTTTACTAGGAGTGAAATTCTGTTCGAAATTTTTGTGATAGAAAATATTAAATTTAAAATGCGATTCAGTTAAAAAAATATTTAAAACAATCGAATTCTTCAAAAATGAGGAAATACTGAAAATTCATAAATTTTTTCTATAATATATATATATATATATATATATATATATATATATATTATTTCATATTCATTTTTATTTCATGGGAATGCTGGATGTTATCAGTTTTTTTTTTTTTTTTTTTTTTTTTTTTTTAATGAGTTGCTGTCTTACAGTTAAAAAGTTTTGCATACATATTCATTGAAATATAACAATATTAAATACATTAAACATTTTTAAAAACTATTTTAACTAAAAATTTAAAACGTTTCCTGTTAACTAATTTTTAATCTTTCCTCTCGGTTATACACTTTTATATTTTTACAATATGTCATATCTGAGTTATCTAAACATATTTGACTTGATGAATAAGTTAATTTTTTAAAAAACATTTTTATATTTCAATGCTAAATACTTCTAACATAAATGTTAGTGTACTGAGTATTATTATTATTGCCTTTATTTTCATTTTTACTTTCTGAGTATTTTTTTCTTCATCTTTTATTATATAAAATTTAGATAATTTATTTTGTACTACTATTTAAAAATATTTTATACCATAAAATATTTTTTTAAATATATATTATATTCTAAATTCTAAATAATAAAATAATAATTATTTCACTCTCCAAATTTATATATTATACACTAAAGAATTTCTCTCAAGCTTCTCAATAACAACTCCACCCGGTGTAATATCATTTTTGAAATTATGACGCCCACAAGGTTTTGGCACTTGGATTTTATATAATTTTTTATATATATAAAATTTTAACATACTGGTTCGGCTTTTAACTGTTTTTTTTTTTTCCTTCTATTATTTGCATCTAGTCGGGGATTTCTAATAAAATATTAAAGTGGAAGCGAGTCGTATTAAGCCTGGACGACAGGACCCATGCCCCAGCCCGCCCGGTTCCCGCTGTTCAATGTCTTTTTCTAGTCAATTTTGCCCTCTTATTACTTCTGGTGTGAGCCTGTTTTTTTTTTTTTTTTTTTTTTTACACACTTGACATTGTGAGTTTTTTTGCTTTTCTTCCCATGCTATTTCTATGGGGTTTTTAGCCTTTTTTCCTCTCTTTTCCTACATTCTAAAGTGGCGGTGGATTAATTATAAATATTCGAATAAAATATTAAAATTAATCTTTCATTACTTCGGAATCATGTATATACAGGATGTTTCAATACATCTTTTCAGAACATTTAGGTTATAGAAACAAAAGATGATTCGAATGCCTTTACTAACAACCACAGATAAGCAGAAATATTTTAGTCTATTGTAGTTATTTGTGCTTCTAACATCAAACAATCGGCTGCGGCGCTTCGGCTTGCGGCTTATGAATATATCGGTTGTACCTTAGATGAGTGAAAAAACATTGCTTGTTTGGATGACAGTCGGAGTGGAGAGTCCCATCTTTAACACGACAAAGAAAAAAAAATCCTCGAGTTCTGTTTAAGGCAAAACAAATGATGATGCATACTCGGGGCCCGACTAAAAAATTTTTGTGCCCAGGGCACTTTAAAATTTTCGTGCCCTCTTAGAAGAGCAAGAGTTCACCGTCATCCCCCCTGCCCCCCCCCCCCAAAAAAAAAAAAAAAAAAACGATTAGTAATATACCACAAATTTTAGCAGGCGAAAAAGCAGATCGAAAAAAAAAATATGTATATACATATTTGATCTAAAATTTAATCTGATTTTGTTTTAGGCCAGGTTCTAAAGACAAATAAAACTACCCCCAGTCAGTTTAACGACAGTTTTTATTTTAAAATTTCATTAATGTAAGTAAAACACAGTTGAGTAAAAAAAAAAAAAATAAAAAAGAAAAAGGAAGATTTAGACCATATATTTTAGCCATTAGTAAAATTTTGTGTCCCTCAGAAATTTCGTGCCCAGGGCACTACCCCCAGGTGCCCATGCGATAGTCAGGCCTTGTGCATACTTACGGTCATCAAGGTAAAATCATTACATTCCCAATTCCGTTTAAGCAAAGTATCACAGGACAATAATATCGCGCTTTCCTTCAAAATATGAACAGGAAAGTGCACAAAATCCGATCTCATTTGCTTGAAGCTAGGCCACTCATTCTTCATGACATTGCTCGACCAACAACTGCCCAAGTTGTAACTCGACAGCTGCTCCGATTTAAATAGCATTGCAACCGTTGCTAAGATATGCTGATATTTGAAATGATAGAACATGCAGTTTGAACAAAATTTAAGAAATTGAAACAGAAAAAACAACGCAAATAATTTAAAAAAAATAATAATAATTTAAAAAATTCAAATTTGAAAATAGAAAAAACTCTTGATTTGCACCTCTACGTGGTCCTAGCTAACTTCTGCCAAATGTTGTAGCTCTGTGATCAGTGGCTTGAGCTTCAGGGTCCCCATCACACACACAGAGACACATCGCTTTATTTATGTAGATGTCAAAGTAATATAAAATTTAAATAATGATTTGATAATGAACATGCCATCCAAATGTCCTGCTCATACACGTATTTTTTTAATAATTATGAAAAAAAAAAAAAGCAAAATGTGAGTTGTTGCTTAACTTTTGGAATCCAGTGCCTCAGTACGAAATATATTTCTAGTTCTTACCACCAGCAAAGGGTACTTGTTTTAATTCGCACTGTATAAGAACTATAATAGATTCTAGAACCCTTTTTTTAAGGAAATGTTGCAATTAATTTCAATAACAAGTCGTATCATTTTCTCTGTATGGTTTTTAATACCATCTCATATACATTATATGTCAATTTCGATCTTTTTTTTTTTTTTTTTTTGTAAACTTCCTATCTGAATATAAATTTGCCTACTGTACTATTTTGTTTCTTTATTATTATTATTATTACTACACTACGCTGAAAAAAAAAATAATAATTCGAGCCCTGATACCACATTCCTGTTGATTCTTATGTAAAATGACCTCCTGAATCCGACTATGACCCCCATTTTGCTATATCACCCCATATGCTATGTAATTTTATGGCCATGATTTGAATCCATTTGATTTGGAGAAGGGAAAATAATTATTTTATCTTCTAATATATATATATATATATATATATATAATGTATAATAAGTGATAATAATAATTGATTAATAAAATATAATGTACCTTATAATTTCAGTGGCAAATCTCCCCCCTCCCCAAAAATTTCCCCTTGCTGCAAATGTTCATGTTATAGAATTTTTAATCTCTTTAGGCCCTCAGAAGATATTTAACAGATAAATATTTCTTTTCTTCACTATAAACCAAATATATAGCCATAAAATTACCGAAAAGGGGTAAAAATAGGGGGGAGTTTAAAAAAACGGTGGGTGATAGGGCAAAATGGCCGTCATATTCGGATTCAGGAGGTTATTTTGCATAAGAATTTGCAAAAATTGTGCTGGGGGATGTTCATGTCAATTTTCATGTCGAGCAGTGGAATTATTAATTTTATTTTGCTTTTTCTTTTTTCAGTGAAATAGGAAAGATGGACTGTTTGTGTTTCAGCACTTCATTCTTCGTTCATGTGATGTCCCACTGTGATGCAATGTTCGCATTTAAATTTTATCCATCTCATATCCTCCTAATTAATAGTTTTTGAAAAATGATAATTAGGTAAAAGTAACAACATCTGATATTTTGTTTAATAGCATTTAAGGAAATAAATACGAAAAATATTATTAATATTAATAATAAATAAATAAATAAATAAATAAATGACAATGAATGAATAAAACTAACATCAACTGAAATTTAATTTTAAATTTCAAATTAATTAAAATAAAACATTTCCCTTCTAAATTTCACTGTTCGGAGTTACACGATAATTTAAATGTCATCTCAGATTTGTCCGTAAAATAGATGAGGTGTTTAAAGAAAAATTAAAGAAGTACTTTATGCTTTTTTTAAATCTAAACTCATATGCTGGTTAATCATGTTATTATAAATAATTGCAATAATTATAATGGAAACAACGAAAAATAAAAAATGTGCGAAATAAATGAAAACATTAAATTATTTTGAACTGTGTAATAATAGTAAAATGTTTTCGAATTTTTATTTAAGAATAAAATAATTATCAGCTGTGCAGTAGTGTACCCAGGATTCTCTTAATGGAAAAAGTAATGAATTTTAAAATAGATTTTTTTTTCTTTCTTTTTCTAGTAATAAAAAGCATTTAAAAAGGAATCTGCTTTTGTTGATTAACACAATATAAATAAATAATTAAATTATTTTTACTAGATTTGGTTCTGTATAAAAAACATCATTAAAGGAACACAGCAATCAAACTTTTTAATATTTCTTCAAGATCGTTGTTTTTATTACTTATGTCTCAAGTATGCTATCTATTATTATATTTTCTATTTCTATCGCTTAAAAATTAAATATAATTCTTTTCCGAAAGATGTATTCAATTATATGAAAGAACTTCATGGCACACAGGAAAAAAGCTACATTATGCAAGTGTAGTTTTAGTGTTTGCCATTCAACTAATAATAATAACTAGTATAGCCCAGTGATTCAAAATTTTCGTGTAAGCAAAGTTCTTAGGCTCTATCCTAAAAATAAATGAATAAAATACATAGCGAGTTTGCTGCATATATATAACATAGAAACTGAGATATAGCCTTTCCGTAAATGAACATTAATTGCAGCATAGCAGCACCACCTTTCATCCGATATGTACCCAAATTGAATCAGCATAGTTCTCCATATTATCCATTACATATACCAATTTTTGTGCATTCATAGAAGCTGAGATATCGCCTTCTCGTAAACGTAATTAGATCGCAGTACAGCAGCGCCATGTGTCGGCGATATACATTCAAATTAAAGCAGCATATATTTTTACATAATATCCATCCCGTATATCAAGTTTGTTGTGTTTATGCACTGCAGAAGTTGAGATATAACCTTCGCGTAAATGGGGTGAATCATAACATAGTAGCGCCACCTATTGGGTGATACATTCCAAAAGCTAATCAGCATCAATTTAAATCAAGATCTAATCAAATATCAATCGTGCTTAAATTCCGTCCATTGGTTCATGAGATACAATACTTTTCTAACACATCATACTCACACACAAACAGATAGTCAATTTCTAAAAATGGGCGAATGAAAATTAGGACATCTAAAAACGTGTAAATTCACCGAAAAATGCCGGAAGTCGAAAATTTTAACGAATCCAGTACTTTCTTCTATACCATTTTATATAACAGCGCCGCCTAGCATTAAAAAAAAAAAAAAAAAAATCAATATATCTTCTCAAAAATTATCACTTACATATGCAATTCTGTGTAATTTTAACCAATATATGTTGCGATATAGTAATCTGTGAAACCGCAGAAAGTAGTACCAGCGCTACTCTTTTCGGCCTATATACAGATATACCTAAATTCTATAAGAATAATTTTTCATATGTCACACACAGTGTTTGGTGCATTTATATAGCATAGAAGCTGACATATAGCTTTCGCATAAACGGAAAATAATACAGAATTGCAACGTCACTTGTCTTCCGATATGTATTCACGTGAATCAGCATAGTTTTACTTAATATCCATCTCACATGCATGTTTTGTACATGTATACACTGTAGAAGATTAGAATTAATCTTCCCCAAAATGGAATTAAATTGCAAGATAGCAGCGCCACCTGTTGGCCGATTTACACTCAAACTGAATCAGCAGAGTTTTACATAATATATGTATATATATATATATATATCTTATACTAAGTTTGGTACACTGTAGATGCTGAGCCTTCCGTGAAATGACTGGAAATCACGTGGCTATATCACGCCACTTGTTGGGTGGTATAGCAAGAATCAGATCAGCACCAATTCAAGCCAAGGTCTAACCAAAAATTAAGATCCGTTAAATTAAGTCTATCTATTCATCAGGTACAGTGTTCGCAAAGTTTTGTGAGCTGAAAAAGACAGACATTTTCCAAAAATGGTCGAATTGTTTTCAAGAAATCTCAAAACGTGTAAATTCATCGAAAACCGGAAATTGAAAAAATTTCCGAATCTTATATATACAGAAGAGATAGCACTAAATCCGCCTTTTTAAAAATAATTAGTCAATTACAGTTAAACAAAATACATTTTATTTTACCTAAAAAATACGGCTTGAAATAAGAGCTGTCGTAAATCAGAAAAAAAAAAAAAAAAAAAAGAAGAAGAAGAAGTTACATCATAAATAAATCAGAAAAACATTTAGAACTTTCTTAAATTCCTTTTTTTTTTTTTTTAATTTGCGTGTATGTTGACTAGTATAAAATTTTAATCTACCGTTCATTCACTCAATAAATATTTCCTATAACTATAATGGCTGTTGCCTCTTAAAATGAAAAATCTGTAGTCGACAATGTAGGATTGCTATATCTATATACAAATTACTGGTTTTATTTGAATTTTAAGAAATTGCCAGATTTAACCACTTTCTTCATTAGGAATTTTTAATACAAAAGAACATGTGTAAAATGAAAAATTTCGTAATAAGTAAAAGTATTTTTAAATACCTTCTTGACATCATAGGAGAATATAGTATTATATTAATAATTTTTAAAACGTAGTAAAAGCCGAACAACAAACTTAAGACCACTGAAACCACATAGACCAATAAGAATAAAATTTCTTCAAATTAAAATTATCTCTGAAGACTGATTGTTAATTATTGAAATGATTAATTTTACTTTTTGATGTTTGAATGAATAAATTTTATTTATTGATTTATTTATAGAATTTAATTTAACTTTAGACTTACCTTAATTTTATTCCTAGATAGTTGCTATTTAAATAATGTTGCCTGTTCGTTAAAATGACATGAAACCCGAAAAGCAAAAGATGCAAACAAGCAATGAGAGAAAAAACAATTAAAACACATTTTTTGACAGATTACACTACTCTGCAAAAAAAAAAAAAAAAAAAAAAAAAAAAAAAAATCGAGCCCTGATACCATTTTTCCTGATTCTTATGTAAAATGACGTTCTGAATCCGAATATGACCCCACCATTTTGCCCCATCACCCGCCGTTTTCTCGGGACGTCACCTCCTACCCCAATTTTTATCACTCTTCGGTAATTTTATAGCCATGAATTTGATTTGAAGAATGGAAAATAAATAATTTAACTCTTAAAAAAAAATGTAATGTATAATAAGTGATGATAATAATTCATTTATAAAATATAATGTAACTTATAACTTCAGTGGCAAATCCCCCCCCCCCCCTTAAATCTTCCCCATGTTGCAAATGTTCATGTTGTAGAATTTTTAATCTCTTTAGGACCTCAGAAGATTTTTAACAGTTAAAATAATTCTTTTCTCCACTATAAACCAAATTTATAGCCATAAAATAACCGAAAAGGTGCAAAAATACGGGGGTGTCTTCAAAAAACGGTGGGTGATAGTGCAAAATGCCCGTCATATTAAATAAGAATTTGCAAAAATGGCAATTTTCATGCCGAACAGAGTTATTTTTGAATTAGGAATAGTTCAGAACTGCGAAAAAAACTCACCAGGGGAGACCTTTTTTACAGTTGAGCACCAATGTACGATTTCATTCGCCAGTGTCTATAATAGCAAATTACTAGCGGGCACCCAATTGTACATGAAAATAATTGAAGTTAAATATGAGGAAGAAAGTGGAAAGAACTAAGTAGTTCGAGAAATCAGATAATTAAACAAAAAACAATAATAAAAACCACAAACATTTTTCACAGGAGTAAGCATTTGCATTCACATGGATTACCACAAGCAAAATAAATGAAATGTTCATAAATAAAGGAAATGTTCATAGCATACGAAGAAAAAATGAAACATGCAAGTAACATTGAGTCTTTAAATTGAGTCTGACATTACAGTAAACACTTAAAAAGCTATTTTAAATAGATTAGATAATTATTTTGTTTAACTTTAGTAGAATCGATCCACTGTTCGAAATAATAATTTAAATTTATACTTTAATTTAATTTTTATTAATGCTGCAAGAATATTGGTTTAAATTATTTTCAGTTTGATTAGTTTAACGCCATCTGAAGGTGATTGTTGACACTAGAGTTAGTATTTATTTATAGTAAAATAATTTAAAAAGGGATTTTTTATTTGTAAGTTATTTTTCTTCTGACTAATTTTCTTTCCCTTAATCTTTATTAAAGCAAATTCAATTTAACGAGAGAAATAACTCTTTGATGATTTAAGTTAACTAGATATTGGGTGAGTGCGGAAAGTTCTACCCGTTTTTGAAATATGCAAATTTGCAATGGAATTGACGTCACACATGACATTGTAATGACGCAAATCGTCGGCCAATCAAACGTATAAATGCCTCACATGTAAATGCATCGTGTCTCACAAAGTTAATCATCTTAAAAAAAAAAAAAAAAAAAAAAAAAATTCAAGGTGTGTAACATGGAATGCGAGAAGGAGCACAGAAGACATTGTTTGTTATACTAATTCGATAAAAAGAGTATGGCAGCCGCAGCATGTCGCAATGCTTGTCAAGTTTATGGGAAGGATGCAATCGACGAAAACACATGCTGTCGATGGTATCATAAATTTAGAGAAGGAGACAGAAGCTGCCAAGATCAGGCTAGGAGTGGACGGCCATCACACGTTGGAGACGATGATGATGACCAAGTCATAAGGAACAAACCGAACCCAACAGTGCAAGAATTAGCGGAGACCTTCAACGTACACCGAACAACGGTCGAGAGACGGCTGGTTAAGTTGTGTTTTACGAGAAAGTTGGATCGTTGGGTTCCACATAACCTGACAGCTACTCAACGGGATGACCGAATCGCCACCTGTGTTTCCTTGCTTTCTCGGTACAAAACTGACCCATTCTTGACACGAATTGTGACAGGAGATGAGAAGTGGGTTATGTACCGTAACGTAAAACATCGTAGGACTCTGTGTCGCCCTTCTGATCCTCCTGCATCGACTTCAAAAATTGAACTTCATTCCAAGATGTTATCATCACTCAAGAAGATGTTATTGAGTGCGTGGTGGGAAGTGCAGGGAAGAATTAACTGGGAGGTCCTGCCACTCGACCAAACCATCAATGTTGCCTTCTACTGTCTACAGTTAGACAGGCTGCATTCAAATTTGGTAGCAAAGCGGCCAGGTCTCATCAATCGTCGCGGTGTTATCCTTCATCACGATAACGCCAGGCCACATTCTGCTGTCACCACTCGCCAAATGTTACTGGGCTTTGATTGGGAGGTTTTATTCCCACCCTCCCTATTCTCCTGACTTTGCACCAACTGACTATCACCTGTTTCGTACGTTGAACAATTCCTTCAGTCATAAAATCTTTGATGTTCTTGATGCTGTGAAAACTGCACTTACATCTCCTATCCTGAAATTTCACAAGATTTATTTATTTATTTATTTATTTATTGTTAATTATCATGTTTTTTTATTTTTTCTGATATATATATATATATATATATATATATATATATATATATATATATATTCCCCTCAGACTCACATTAATCATAGCTTTCGAACGATGCCATTTTCAATCCTCTACTCCCATAATAAATATGTTAAAACTTAAAAGTGTACTACAAATTTTCTGTTTGCGTATTCATATATAGATAACAATAATAAATATGTCTCAGTTACCTAATGTTCAGTTGTAAACATAATAAAGGCTTCTTTATTTAAATATTAAAAAAGACAAAAAAAAGTTACATAAAAAAAAAATAAAACCTGCTGCTAAGACCACAATTATTGGAGCAAGAACATTAGTCCATTCTCCATCTATTTCGCTTGCAATTAAGTTAGCTGACAACACGATGCCTGTTAAACAAGAACTAGATTTATATTTTGGTTTTATTGGCTGAAAAATTGGATTATCTCTCTTTATTTCAAAATATTACTTATGTACGACTTTCACCTAATCTCCAGAATGCATTTTCATTAGAGAGGAAGAGATTCTAAATTTTGAAAATTATATCGTATGATATTCTAGTGGCTTCCGCTACTTCGCATCTGTGCTACATCCAAGTGACCAATTAATTCTCTAGGTTTCTAATAAGATTAAATAATTTCATTTGGATATTATACCTGCTGAAACAAAGTAGTCCTCGGATGCAGACACACACACACACACACACACATATATATCTATATATATATATATATATAGATATATATTGTTTTTGTTTTTTGTTTTTTTTCCCACTTAGTTATATGAATGCCAGATTCCATTTGGGAGTCATTGGTAATGTTCATTTTTGCCAACGAATAATTTCCAATGATATTGAACAATTTCGCACATTCCGAAATTTGAAATTTGAAAATTTTGCATTTTTATTTCGCCTGTTTCATTTTGAAAATCGAAATTTCTTCGATACTTTTTTTTTTTTTTCCATATAAAATTTGGAGCATCATTTAATTGTTTTGAACAATGTATAAATGCAATCCATAGATTAAAATGTAGAAAATTTCGGTATAGAGCTTATTTGTTACATTAAAAGTGATATCTATAAATAAAAAGTTTTATCAGCTTATATCTATGTGTTAAATTAAAGTTTGGTTCAGTAAGAACGTAAATGTGTGCTGTTTGCTGTTCCTAAACCTTTTAGAATCATTTGTACAAGACTTAAATGGATCGGTTTTATTAAGCACTTGTGCAATTAGATTTGTAGAGATTCAAGTTAAGTTTAAATCTGACATATTTAGACACTAGAGTGTTGTCTTGTAAGTAATAGTCTTATTATAGTGCCGTCATTTAAATTTTTAATTTGTATTGGATAACTTCCCGATCCTTTTCTTTTCATTTTTTTTCTTTGAAATTTATCAACTTAAGCATTTCTAAATTAATCTAGCCTTGAATCGCAAACCCTTTGCTATGTTGATTTCTCATTATCTTAATAACCTCTAAAAGTTAAGAAACAACTTATTTATCAATTCTATTAAACGGGAAATTCTGGTAATACGTTCTTTATACCTTAATAACACTGATTGTCTTCTGGTAAATAATATTTAGGAAACTTGAATAAGAAGCAGTGGTCATATATAAAAAAAATCCTTCTTCTAAGTCATTTAAAGTTTTAGGTCAAAGTTAAACGCACTCAACCCCAACCTTAACTTCCAAGTCAGTTAAGGACATTATCAAAGGATTTAAAACAAACACTTGCCTTCCAAAAAAAAAAAAAAAAAAAAAAAAAACTTAAGGTAACTCCGGGTGAGTTGCCCCACTTTATGTAATTTCGAGACGTAACGCTAGATGGCTCTGCGAGTCCGATTATTATTTCAGATAGATGTTGAATAGTGTGCTGTGGAAGTTACGTGAAGTCATTTCTTTGTTTTCTGCTACCACAACAATATTTCCAGTAAGTACCATGTTTTTTCTACTCTGTTAAGTGCAGTTTCCACTGAGGTTGGTTTGAACTGCACTATTGATGTGGTCAAGCGGATCCTTTGATGTGGTCAAGCGTTTGGACCTGGGTCTAGGGTTGGTTCGAAAAGGGAAAGTCCGTGGTTCTAACCCCCAGCTGAGATAATTGAGGGGCCAGGGGCAGATATCTTTGTCAATTTTGCATGCTTTCCTTTGAAGTAACTGCGCAATCTGATAAAAAAGGGCTACAACTGATTACAAGACATTTGGCTCTTTGTGTGCGGAGCGTGATTAATGGTTTTTTGGACCTGGAAGCTCCAACTCTTGTGGAAACCGGCCTTTATAAGAGTGGTGTTGCACTGTAAGGCAGGCACTACTTAATAAGTAGGGATTTCTTTTTATATAAGCTTAAAAACTTGTAGTAAGAAGTTGATCAGTCGACTTCGGGCATTGTGCGGCCATTTTTGCTGTCTTGTACTTTGGACAGTTTCCGGGGCATCTCTCCCATACCAAAAGGATAGACGCCCAGATAATATTCGGGTGAGATGCCCCACATACATTTTCAGGGAGAAAAGTCTTTTAATTATTTAAGTTTTAAACTAATAATTTTTTAAATCGTATTGTTTTTATAAAATGCTTAATATTTGTAAATGGAAAATTTTTCAACTTAAAAATATTTTTTTCAACTATAAATTTAGATTAAAATTCTTCAAATAAAATTCAAACTCGCGTGATCGCTAGAAGTGGCAACTCAAAACGAAATCACAAAAATACAGATTAAACCCAGATACGAAAGCAGAAAACGCACAGGTATGTCAAACTGACCTTTGACATTTAAACTGAATATTGACATTTAAAACATAACATAAATAAAACTTGGGCGCTAACAAAATTGTAGGTGGGCGGTTAATTGTGCCAGTGAGTGTATATTATTGTATTTGTTCATGCAGTTGTTCAGTGCTTCTTGTTTGTTTCAGGAAAGATGCTTACAGTGTACAAAAGAAAAAATACTGGAGCAGCTCCTGTGACCTGGACAGAAGACGATTTAAAAGAGGCTCTCTCAGGAGACTAGAAGCAGGGGAAATTGGTGTCAATGAAGCTGCTAAGTACTATGGAATTCCTTCTCGGACACTTCGTCGTCGTCGAAGAAGAACGGGTAATAATACCAAAACAAGTTCTTTGGGGCTACAAAGAGTGTTTGGAGTTGAAAACGAAAAACATCTCGTCAAGCACATCCAATAATAATAGCAGGTGACTTGGCGTTGGAATATTAAAACAGGAATAAACTACTACGTCAGAAACGCTAAAGAAAAATTATTGAGGTGCATACAGCTGTTTCGGTAGCCTAAAGCGTACCGTCTTCAGTGCAAAAAGAATGCATACAGCTGTTTCGGTAGCCTAAAGCGTACCGTCTTCAGTGCAAAAAGAAGCACTTCTTTTTGCACTGAAGACGGTACGCTTTAGGCTACCGAAACAGCTGTATGCACCTCAATAATTTTTCTTTGGCGTTTCTGACGTAGTAGTTTATTCCTGTTTTAATAAAGCACATCCAATGTTTATAAAAATGTGGATTTGCACCTGACAGAGAGACAATTAGGAGAGTTGCATTTCAGTTTGCTGAAAAACTAGGTCTCAAGAATCGATTTAATTTAGAAGCAAGAATGGCTGGGTACGCCTGGCTGTCATCATTTTTTAAGAGAAACCCAGAACTAAGTATTAGACAAGCCCAGGGGCTCTATATAGCAAGGGGGGAAGGCATGAACAGAGAAAGTGTTGATCATTTTTTTAAAATTCTTTCAAGAGCGTTTGAAGAAAATCAGTTCTTTACCAGACAGGGGAAGATTTATAATATGGACGAAACCGGCTGTCAGTTAAATAAAGTTCCAGGAAAGGTCGTGGCTACCAAAAGGGCAAAATATGTTCATGTTTTGACGTCTACAGAGAGAGGAGAAAATGTTACAGTCATTGCCGGTTGCAATGCAGAAGGACAATATTTCACTGGAATTTTGCTGGAATTTACGGACAATAATGACATTATAATTGTATGCCTGCCCAGCCATGCGACACAAGCTCTTCAGCCTCTTGACCGGTCTTTTTTTAAGTCACTAAAACACTGCTTTAAAGTGGAAGCAAAGAAATGGATTGTTAATCATCCAGGAAGGACCATTGGGAGAATACAAGCTGCAGAACTGATTGGTATAGCCTGGAAAAGGGCAGCTTCTGTTGACACTGCTATTAATGGTTTTCGGGAGACGGGAATTTTTCCTCTAAACCAAGCAGCGATTTCAAACCACTTCTTTTCCATAAGTGAAGAATTGAAACAGACGCGTGAACAGTCCCAAATTTCTGAATCAACTGAATAAATATCTTCCCCGACAAAAATATTGCAACAGATTCCCCCTGTACCTAGGTTAAAGGAAAGATGCCGAAAAAGAAAGATACAGTCGGGTAAGGTCATTACATCCCAAGAGCACATCCAAGAAAAAAAACTAAAATCCGCTGTTAAATTTAGCAAAGCGTCAAAACAGCTGGTGATGGACATATCTATTGAAAATGACGAAAGTGATCTTACAAACAATTGCCTCGAATGTGAGGAGAACTATTATTTTACAAAAGAAACAGTAGATTGGATAAATTACATAAAGTGCCATAAATGATTGCATTTGTAATCATGCACAATGTACGGAGATCTCTGCAATGTTTGCGGAAAAGCGAAAATTAGAGAAGAGAAAAAGAAAAATATTATCTGATAAATTCGACATATTTCGTAATATTTTTTTATTATACTTTCTAAGCTGTAAATATGAAATTTTACCATATATTAAAAAAAAAAAATATTTGAAATATTTTTCAATAGTTTATGTGTTTTATTCTAATTTTTACATCTTGTCTATGGTAGCTAAATATTTTAATATTTTATAAATTAATGCTAAGGTGGTAATTTTTTTTTTTTTTTAATAGCTTACGTTTCATATGTTATAAACTACTGAAAAATTGTTATAAACTATTGACCATTGTTAAAACCTTTTATTATGTTTTTTACAGGTATTGCATCTCACCCGCAACTTCGGGAAAGGTGGTCAAATATAGTAGTGCGGCAATTTTACTTTTTTCTTTGGAAAATTTACAATACGGTACAAAAAAAACTACTTAGTATTTATAAACAATATATATTATGTATTTCCCACAAATTTTCGTTGTCATTGTTAATACCTAATTTATTTTATAGCTCTCTTTCCTTAAGTGGGGCATCTGTCCCGGAATTACCTTATATTTTCCAGTTTGTATTAACATTGCATAAATATCTGAAGAATATTAATATTGTATAAATATCTGAAGAATAAATCCTTTTAAAACACTTTTTAATCTTCTATACTGGAAAGGAAGAAAATTTTCAAAAACTCAACGTGTTGTAAATTTATTGCAACGCGGACAATGATATGCAGAAATCAAATTATACCAAATGAAATACCGTCAATTTGACGTTGGTAAAAGCACAGTTATAAAAGAAGGATAGAAATAATGTTTAAACAATATTATCTCTGACTTCAAATGTTTTCCATGGATAAATTATAGTTTTTGTGAAATATCGAGACGAGATTCATTACCTATACAGTAACCTACATTACCTATTCGGTAACAAAAGTATCCGAACACTAGCAAAAATTCCTATGTACAAAAGTAGAGTTAATACTGTTTTGTTAAACAAATCCTTGTCGAATCATGTTCTTAGACTGACTAAGAACATGATTCAACAAGGATTTATTTAACAAAACAGTACTAACTCTACTTTTTTTTACACAGGAGTTTTTACTAGTGTTCGGATACTTTTGTTACCGACTGTACATGAGTCTTCTCCAATGAGTGATGATGCTCAAGTACACCGAGACAATCTCGTCGCTTGTTATTATAAAACTGAATATGGCAGAGGAAAAAGACTTCTCTCTTTAATAATCCAATATTAATCCTTAGACTCCTAATATCACGAGCAATATTAAAGAGATTATCGATTTTTGATAGTGACTTAATAATGTTGCAAAGGATAAACCTCTTTCCTGCGTCAAGTGTGCTCTTGAAGTAAAAGTAGATTTACAGTCAAATTGTAAACATTACAGTCAAAATGGTAATTTGTTCACTTCTACTAAGGTCACCCTTGGCGACAAATTTGGTGACTCAGCGATCAAATTTAGCTAGAAATGGTAGTGTAGGGTTGCCGAAATTTTGGAGATCTATTTTTGATAGGAGCCGAGTTCTGAAAATTTCCATTCCATTCTAGCTCAGAATTAGCCAGAATCTTCGTCAAACTCCAGTTAAGAGAATAAATAGGAGCAGATTAACTGCTGGAAAATTAGTTGTATTGAGACATCCTGAGTGGTCGTCTCTTTGTTGTGCTTCAATCAGTTGATCATTCTTTCTGAATCAGCGAAATTTCTGCTTTGTTTATTTTATTTTTGTGGTATTTTATTGGGCTGTTTCGAGAACATTTGTTGAATTAATTGTTTAATAGCTTATTTCGAGAATATTCGTTGACTTAAGAGTTTTATTGAACTGTTGTAAGAATATAAATTTAATAAAGTGCATTCATCGACTAGTACTAGTCTATTTCTTTACGAAGAAGTACTTTCTTCACGCAAGAAAATCTACAATTTCATAAAAAAAAAAAAAAAAATTCTTAAACCAAATCTCACATCTTTTCTCTGAGCAATAAATTAAATTTTTCACAGATTACTTTTTAAGATCAACGATATGAATTTGCATTATTTTAAAATATTCCTTCGGTCATATTCTATATAAACCGAGAAAAAAAAATGTGAATTATCAGATAGTAGCTACTATTAGTTATAAGCTTTTACACATAGTTTTCTGGTAAGGAAATAGAAAGAAAATTAACCTTATTTACTTGTCAATAAAATCCTAAAACTTTTACATGGCTTACTGTTCGGACAGAGCGGATTCGAACTGATTTTCAACGCTATTTCTCAAATTTGTTGTCAAATATAGTTAAATGATAAGTTGAGTTGATCTTTTTCTGAAATAAATTTTATTTAAAATCCATAAAGGAAAATCCTATTTCTATGATTAACATGAAAACGAAAATTTTTATTGTACACGAAAATAGTTTAGATAAAAAAATGAAGTATTTTGCCTAAGAAAGTAAATGAATCAAGGTAAAGATTCATGTTTTAAATTGTTTGCCAAAAGTTTAAAAAAGATTTTCCACTTGCAGGTAATCCTTTTAGAATTTATATAAAATTTTAGCTTTGTTTGAAACTGAGAATTGTAGTAATAGATACGAATGTTAAAAAATAAGTTGTTCACATTTAGTTGACATTTCGAAGAAAAGTAGAAGCTTTCCCTTTCAAATAACTTTATCGTTAGATTATCTTGATCAAATGTAAAAAAATATTTTTTTTTTTTTTCAGAAAATTTCTAAAATTGTACAAACCAATAAAAGTATTATTTTAGTATAGGAAAAGAAGAAGAAAGAAAAAAAGAAAGAAAAATGCGTTCTTCAAACGTCTGTGGGTTTGTACACTTTTTGTCCTGTTGATCTTTGTACAATGTAAATCTAAATATATATGAGAAAATTTCATTAGTCATTTTATTAGATATAATACATTAACGTTTTAGATCATCGGCATTGTTTTGGAAAAAATGATGCAAAAATACAGTTGAGTAAAAGATTTTTCTTTTGTTAAAGAAAGGTAAACTGTTACCTATTATGATAAGTCACTAACCCAGTAAATTGAGTAACTTAAACGGAAAATTTTCTTTACAGAATTATTTCCAGTGAAAATCGTTATATACATATTAATGATTTTGATTATTTTAAATCAGAATTTCAGAATTATGTTAAACCTTTAACGTTCACTGTGATGTTGAAAAGGTCATATATCCCTTTTTAAAATAAAATAATAATAATAATAATCTAAATTACATTTTATTTATTGATTTAAAATGCAAGCAAACATTATATTTCCTATTCTGAAAGAATCAAATATGTTTTAGTTGAATTCGCTTAACCTATTTTATTTCTTTTTCATTAATCTGTAATTTCGTATAATTTATTGTTTCCAGCATTCTAGAATGTAACTTTTCCTTGCTTTCACCAAGTAATCATTAAATAAATATATTGTCAAAGAAAGAAAAACACATTTATTTTTATTAATTGCTGTAAAATCGTCTGCGGTTTTAAACATCCGGCCTCCAATCAGACGAAAAAAATTCCATTATATTTTGAAATAGCTGAAAATTACTTTTAATGTTTTTATCATTAGGTTTCGCGAGGTCAACCTGATTCTGGATTCCTGACAATATTTAATCACATCCTATGACGTAATTTAATTATTGGCCAATCTTTTATTTCTCCTTTAGGTTTATAGTACATAAAATTTAAAATGTGTTCAGCCAAATTAGTTTTTGAAGTCAAACAGATTTGGCGAAAGATATTCAGTTACAACTGTTTTTTCATGCTGTCAACACGTTTAAAAACGATTCTTAAAAATTATTAAACAATCGAAATGGCTTCCTTTCTGTTTGGGATCTTCAAGTCAATTAAGAAAATAAACTTTTCAACTCTTCAAAAAGCTGTCTATTGTTGTTGAATTCGCAATAAGTATTTTATAAGACATTATACACTTCATTCTAAATGCGGTTACTTAAAATAAAAAATAATGGATTTTCTCAAGAAAAGAGGTCTTTTTCTATTCTTCTCAGAGCAGTAGTGTAAAAAGGGGGGTTCAGCGACACGGTGGTGGCGTAGTGGCGTACGCGGAGCCGCGGAGCTGTCACTCCGTGCCTCCACACGCGCCTCCGCGCCACCACCGTGTTGCTCAACGCCCCCTTTTTGCACTACTTAACCATCATCTTTGACGATGGTTCTGTTGCCATTCAAAGATTGTAAAGTATTTAAACTTTTTGCGCGTTTGAAAAGGAATTTCGGGAATTAGTACTTTTCGCGATGGAAAATATATTTCAGGGAATTTAATTGAATAAACAAAGGTATATGAGTATTATACAATTAAAAACATTTAATGAATGGTATAGACTTTAAAATTTAGGTGTTGCCACCGGAAGAATATAAACTGTGTGTTGCCACCAGAAGAATAGAAACTTTGAGTATCATCTTGGATGAGGTTTGGTGGTGCCATCTATAGGGAATTTTGAGGAGTTAGATTTATTTTCCTAAATTTCGAGACTTAGTATTTTTTTCACAATTTTGGGGACTTCAAAATTTTTTCGAAGTTAGATTTATTTTCATAAATTTTGGACTTAGTAATTTTTTCACAATTTTAGGGACTTCAAAATTTTTTCGAATTTTTGCAGGGGGATTAGATAACGTCACGATCTTTTGGGACTTTAATATTTAGGTGTTGCCACCGGAAGAATAGAAACTTTTAGAGAGTTGTCATTTGAGGATTATAAATTGATTACAGAATTAAATAGAAATTTTCCTATGTATTTCAGTGAATTTGACAAGATAAAACAAAGGGTTGATGTGTATTATAGAATTAAAAACATTTAATGAAGGGTATAGACATTAAAATTTAGATGTTGCCATTGGAAGAGTATAAATAATTTCCGGTGGGACTTAACATTTTTGACTGAATGAAACAATGAATGACTGAAGTTAATTAACATCAGTAACAATTTATGAGTATTTTAGAAACTTAGCATTTTTAGAGATTAAAAATATATTGTGTTAAGATAATAAATAAGGAATTTAAATAGGAGTTCATACTTTTAGTGACATCATTACAAATTTATATTACGAAATTTTTACAGAATTAAATAGAAATTTTCGTATTTTGTGGATTAACACATAGATTTAAAAGCAAAACAAATAATAAATAATTTAACTTTCATTAAAAATGTAAGACACTTAAAAATTCTAACTTTATTTTAACACTAAATAAGTTTCACTTTTTAAATTTATTTAGACTATCTTAGAAATAATATTATTACATTCGTTAAAAATTGATCCCACATGCACTTTAAAAAATTACTATCATATAAATTAAACTAAATATAATAAAAATTATGTAAATTAAACTTTATATTCTCACTAAAAAAGTTTAACATTTCTTTAAACTCTATCTTACATTCGTTAAAAATTTAACAGAAGTTTTTAATCAGTTAATAAATTTTGTATGGAAAAACCGAAATACATTATGCGGAAAAACAGGCGGGATTTTCGGCTAAAACTCCAAAGCAGTGGACGGTAAACATAACACACCGTAAAACAACCTACTCACACGACGCCCAAACTAAGAATGAAGGGAAACGTTGAGTTGTAACACCTTATCTACTTGAGATAAGGGGGAATTCCCGAAAAGATGACTCACCCCTCGTTCGTTCATGTACAACATCTTCCGAGAAAGTTCGTGAAGGATCGGTGACGAGTTTGAATAATTTGCGTAACCGCTAAATTGTATAAGTGTGAATCTTTTAATGTGAGTATTATAGTAATGATAAATTTATTTCATAATCGATATCTCATTTATACATAATCAGGATCACACATTATATAAAACAATACTATATTTAAAAGTTTTTACTATACAATAAACATTCACATATGGATATTCATAAGGTTTAAGACCGATTAAATAAATGAGGATCCTATAAGCGAAATGCATGAGAGTCTTTCTAAGGAATCCTATTGCATATTTAAGCAGGTTTTAGAGAAAACCAAGAAATACTCCAATCGACTAGGTTGATGAAATGGATTCGAACCCAACACTTCCCCTTTTACTATAGAATCGTTAACAAATCGTAAGATTGATGACTCATACTAGAGTCATACAGCTGTATTGAAACTTACTGTTTTCAGTTAATGAAACTTCGAATGAGACAATTATTTTTACCACCACGTAAATGAAAATTTTTATATTATTCCTATATGGATAAAACTTTAAATAATTCATTACAACTGTAAACTCATACCATTAAATATTTAACTGTTGACCGTATAAGTGGATTGGTCTGTGTGGGAGTCTTTCTATGTTTAAGTGAGTTTTGAAGACATCCTCGGAAAACTCCAAACAGATAGGTTGATAAGCTGGAATCGAACCGGGAATTAAACACAGAATCGTTTGATCTTCCAAAATCCTTGTAACAACATGTTTATGAACTTTATAAGAAAATGCTTAATACGGTTTGAGCTTAGTAGATTTTGCATGCGTTAACTATGTAACAGCGAATTAAACATCTATAGTTGTAATTTTTTTCACTATATATTATTTAACTATATTTATACACCATGCATTGTATAATATTTACCGGGGTAAAAGTTTAAACTGAGTAATTATTCATCAACATAAGTGTTAAATTGAATACAAAAGACAGTATATGAATAAACGGTTAGTAATGTGAAAATGCTGATTTGTAAAACATTTTGAAAGAAGTAACTCATAAATTTATTTGATATCTTTATACTTATGCATACACACGCTTAAGAGATTTATATAAAACAACACTATGATTAAAAGTTTTACTAATTTTTCAGCATACAATAAAAATTAGTAATCAATATTCATTTACAATTAATAATTTAACGTTATTAAACCAAAAAATAATTTATTTTTTGATTCGATTTAAATAATTAATATTTATATAGGGTTGTTGGTTGATGAATGTCATTCAATGAACAATTAAACAAAGGGTTTGCGGATTATAATTGAATTGTAAACGAAATGTCGTTACACGTTTTGAATGACTATCCTCCTTCATCAGGATTTAAAGGGTAGTTTCGAAAGACTATCCTGTCTTATTTATAAATTGTCAGATAAAAGAACAACACTCATGCTGCATTCTGATGGGTTGAATCGGATCACATGATAAAATACAGCATTCATATAACTTTTTAGAATTATGCAGAACCTTTAATAAAAAAATTTTGTATGCATTTTAGAGACTTAGCATTTTTGGAGATATTTCGGAGACATAAGTTTTGATGGAATTAAAAATTAAAGGGATTACATAGGATGGAAAACAATAACATACCGGTAGTTAACAGTTAATTCTTTAACATACATTAAGGTTAGTGGATGAGTGTCAGGTAATTCATTTAAAACAAAAATATAATAAGGGTTGATTGAAACAAAGGGTTTGTAGGTTATAATTATAGGATAAAACGTTATGTGTTTCGAAAACCCTTCATCAAGATTGGAACAACCGTTTCGAATGATACTCTCCCTTCATCAGATAGACTTAAACTTTTATTTTATCAGAATGAAAGAAAACGATAGACGATTTACACTTATTGAAAACCCAACTTATAAATAATTCGACTTTCATTAAAAATGCAACTCGCATATACACTTTCAAACAATCAATAAATTTTATATTATCACTATGCATTAAATAAGTTTCCCATTTAACATTCAAGATGAATTTATTTTTACATTAATTAAAAATTGAACACGTATTAATTTTTAAAATGACTATTTTTTAAAAAGTTTTAAAACAGCTAATAAATTTTATAAGCTTTTACAATTAAATAAATTTAGCATATTATGAAAGTTTTACATCACTCGATAAATTTTTTTATATAGGCAATAAAAGTTATACACATTATAAATATAAACTCATAAAATAAATTTCACACTTAACATTTAAACTCTAACCAATCAATCTTAAAGTATTTTTTTATCTTTTGTACATACTCATAAACCTTTTGTTTCTATTGTAAAGTGAAGTATGACTCATGCTTTAATTAAAATCACTAATCAAAATTATAAGAAAGTAAAGTTTAGGAAATACCTATGTATTATAGGTAAATTAATACAGTATAAATATTCATGTTTTTCAGTTAAGTAAAAAAGTTATATAATTAATTTTACAGAGTACTTAAATAATGTATAATTAAGTTTCAGAATTATTATTATTTTTTTTTTCTTCTATAGTATGTATATATAAATTTTTAAATACAAAGTTTTTATTAAAATACAATAACCAAAGTTTTGTATGATATTAACTTACAATGCACCTAAAACTTCAAATATATTGAAACAATTGTACAGTTGGTTTTGTCTGAAGCATATATATATAAATAATAAAATCTTGTTCAGTTTAGTTTTTAAAACACTATAAAGATTTTAGATACACATTTTTATGTTGTTTAAATAAAATTTTTAAAATGAAACAATATTAATGTTATAAAATAATACACTCAGCATGACTCACCGAGTGTGCTATTCCATCAAATTATTCCGCATACATGTAATAACATGTCTGACTTAACTATATACTGAATTACCATTATTTCAGAAAAAGTTGGGACTTACCTTAAAACACGTCCTACACCCTTGGCAGACTTGAAGAAAATGAATGATATGAGACATTCTTATCAGTAACGCCCGGTCACGAGGTCAGTGACGTCACGAGTGATGTGATTGGCTATGCTCAGTCACGTGATCATGACGACATCCTCTCATCAATGACGTCACCGATTGCTTATCAGCTACCACAACGCGCGGAAATGTCCTTCAGTACGCAGTGAAAAATATTCAAAGTCTACGGGACATTACTCGAAACGATTCCATTATCTTATACGGTAAATTGAAATATAACACGCGGAAAAAAGATCGACATATACCGGAGAAACTATGCATACTGCCCGATGAAAATAACCCGCACAGCTAAGGAGATGCTACCAGGATGAGAGTCAAAATCCAACTGAATTCAAACAATATGACAAGGTCTATAAATCTCCCGTGTTGATGAATGGGTTTTCCCCCCACACCTAAGCAGAATGGAGAAGTCATAGGTTTTTTCCTCACCTATCACGGAGATGATATCTCTTAATTAAGTTTCTTAATTAAGTTTCTTAATTAAAATTATGCAAATTATATGTAAGTCTTTCAAATATCTCTTAATTATATTTTCTAATTAAAATTATGTATCATATGCTCTCCTGGTTAAAGATTTAATAAACCTAACTTTTATACAACATAAATAAATAAATTTAATAAGTATAATCTGTTCGATGACTCATCAAACGATGACTTATCGTAAACATGTGCGAACATGTCTAAACATGTCTGAACATGAATCTACTTGAACCTTAACATTTTATTGTATAAGATTTTATATTATTGCTTTTTATATTATTCAAACCGAAAGTTATTTTTATTATTATTGTTTACTTAAGAGAAACTTAATTTGCATTCATTATGAATAAAAATTTAATTATTAACTGCAAAATCTGCGAAATAATGGTAATTCAGTATATAGTTAAGTCAGACATGTTATTACATGTATGCGGAATAATTTGATGGAATAGCACACTCGGTGAGTCATGCTGAGTGTATTATTTTATAACATTAATATTGTTTCATTTTAAAAATTTTATTTAAACAACATAAAAATGTGTATCTAAAATCTTTATAGTGTTTTAAAAACTAAACTGAACAAGATTTTATTATTTATATATATATGCTTCAGACAAAACCAACTGTACAATTGTTTCAATATATTTGAAGTTTTAGGTGCATTGTAAGTTAATATCATACAAAACTTTGGTTATTGTATTTTAATAAAAACTTTGTATTTAAAAATTTATATATACATACTATAGAAGAAAAAAAAAAAATAATAATAATTCTGAAACTTAATTATACATTATTTAAGTACTCTGTAAAATTAATTATATAACTTTTTTACTTAACTGAAAAACATGAATATTTATACTGTATTAATTTACCTATAATACATAGGTATTTCCTAAACTTTACTTTCTTATAATTGTGATTAGTGATTTTAATTAAAGCATGAGTCATACTTCACTTTACAATAGAAACAAAAGGTTTATGAGTATGTACAAAAGATAAAAAAATACTTTAAGATTGATTGGTTAGAGTTTAAATGTTAAGTGTGAAATTTATTTTATGAGTTTATATTTATAATGTGTATAACTTTTATTGCCTATATAAAAAAATTTATCGAGTGATGTAAAACTTTCATAATATGCTAAATTTATTTAATTGTAAAAGCTTATAAAATTTATTAGCTGTTTTAAAACTTTTTAAAAAATAGTCATTTTAAAAATTAATACGTGTTCAATTTTTAATTAATGTAAAAATAAATTCATCTTGAATGTTAAATGGGAAACTTATTTAATGCATAGTGATAATATAAAATTTATTGATTGTTTGAAAGTGTATATGCGAGTTGCATTTTTAATGAAAGTCGAATTATTTATAAGTTGGGTTTTCAATAAGTGTAAATCGTCTATCGTTTTCTTTCATTCTGATAAAATAAAAGTTTAAGTCTATCTGATGAAGGGAGAGTATCATTCGAAACGGTTGTTCCAATCTTGATGAAGGGTTTTCGAAACACATAACGTTTTATCCTATAATTATAACCTACAAACCCTTTGTTTCAATCAACCCTTATTATATTTTTGTTTTAAATGAATTACCTGACACTCATCCACTAACCTTAATGTATGTTAAAGAATTAACTGTTAACTACCGGTATGTTATTGTTTTCCAACCTATGTAATCCCTTTAATTTTTAATTCCATCAAAACTTATGTCTCCGAAATATCTCCAAAAATGCTAAGTCTCTAAAATGCATACAAAATTTTTTTATTAAAGGTTCTGCATAATTCTAAAAAGTTATATGAATGCTGTATTTTATCATGTGATCCGATTCAACCCATCAGAATGCAGCATGAGTGTTGTTCTTTTATCTGACAATTTATAAATAAGACAGGATAGTCTTTCGAAACTACCCTTTAAATCCTGATGAAGGAGGATAGTCATTCAAAACGTGTAACGACATTTCGTTTACAATTCAATTATAATCCGCAAACCCTTTGTTTAATTGTTCATTGAATGACATTCATCAACCAACAACCCTATATAAATATTAATTATTTAAATCGAATCAAAAAATAAATTATTTTTTGGTTTAATAACGTTAAATTATTAATTGTAAATGAATATTGATTACTAATTTTTATTGTATGCTGAAAAATTAGTAAAACTTTTAATCATAGTGTTGTTTTATATAAATCTCTTAAGCGTGTGTATGCATAAGTATAAAGATATCAAATAAATTTATGAGTTACTTCTTTCAAAATGTTTTACAAATCAGCATTTTCACATTACTAACCGTTTATTCATATACTGTCTTTTGTATTCAATTTAACACTTATGTTGATGAATAATTACTCAGTTTAAACTTTTACCCCGGGAAATATTATACAATGCATGGTGTATAAATATAGTTAAATAATATATAGTGAAAAAAATTACAACTATAGATGTTTAATTCGCTGTTACATAGTTAACGCATGCAAAATCTACTAAGCTCAAACCGTATTAAGCATTTTCTTATAAAGTTCATAAACATGTTGTTACAAGGATTTTGGAAGATCAAACGATTCTGTGTTTAATTCCCGGTTCGATTCCAGCTTATCAACCTATCTGTTTGGAGTTTTCCGAGGATGTCTTCAAAACTCACTTAAACATAGAAAGACTCCCACACAGACCAATCCACTTATACGGTCAACAGTTAAATATTTAATGGTATGAGTTTACAGTTGTAATGAATTATTTAAAGTTTTATCCATATAGGAATAATATAAAAATTTTCATTTACGTGGTGGTAAAAATAATTGTCTCATTCGAAGTTTCATTAACTGAAAACAGTAAGTTTCAATACAGCTGTATGACTCTAGTATGAGTCATCAATCTTACGATTTGTTAACGATTCTATAGTAAAAGGGGAAGTGTTGGGTTCGAATCCATTTCATCAACCTAGTCGATTGGAGTATTTCTTGGTTTTCTCTAAAACCTGCTTAAATATGCAATAGGATTCCTTAGAAAGACTCTCATGCATTTCGCTTATAGGATCCTCATTTATTTAATCGGTCTTAAACCTTATGAATATCCATATGTGAATGTTTATTGTATAGTAAAAACTTTTAAATATAGTATTGTTTTATATAATGTGTGATCCTGATTATGTATAAATGAGATATCGATTATGAAATAAATTTATCATTACTATAATACTCACATTAAAAGATTCACACTTATACAATTTAGCGGTTACGCAAATTATTCAAACTCGTCACCGATCCTTCACGAACTTTCTCGGAAGATGTTGTACATGAACGAACGAGGGGTGAGTCATCTTTTCGGGAATTCCCCCTTATCTCAAGTAGATAAGGTGTTACAACTCAACGTTTCCCTTCATTCTTAGTTTGGGCGTCGTGTGAGTAGGTTGTTTTACGGTGTGTTATGTTTACCGTCCACTGCTTTGGAGTTTTAGCCGAAAATCCCGCCTGTTTTTCCGCATAATGTATTTCGGTTTTTCCATACAAAATTTATTAACTGATTAAAAACTTCTGTTAAATTTTTAACGAATGTAAGATAGAGTTTAAAGAAATGTTAAACTTTTTTAGTGAGAATATAAAGTTTAATTTACATAATTTTTATTATATTTAGTTTAATTTATATGATAGTAATTTTTTAAAGTGCATGTGGGATCAATTTTTAACGAATGTAATAATATTATTTCTAAGATAGTCTAAATAAATTTAAAAAGTGAAACTTATTTAGTGTTAAAATAAAGTTAGAATTTTTAAGTGTCTTACATTTTTAATGAAAGTTAAATTATTTATTATTTGTTTTGCTTTTAAATCTATGTGTTAATCCACAAAATACGAAAATTTCTATTTAATTCTGTAAAAATTTCGTAATATAAATTTGTAATGATGTCACTAAAAGTATGAACTCTTATTTAAATTCCTTATTTATTATCTTAACACAATATATTTTTAATCTCTAAAAATGCTAAGTTTCTAAAATACTCATAAATTGTTACTGATGTTAATTAACTTCAGTCATTCATTGTTTCATTCAGTCAAAAATGTTAAGTCCCACCGGAAATTATTTATACTCTTCCAATGGCAACATCTAAATTTTAATGTCTATACCCTTCATTAAATGTTTTTAATTCTATAATACACATCAACCCTTTGTTTTATCTTGTCAAATTCACTGAAATACATAGGAAAATTTCTATTTAATTCTGTAATCAATTTATAATCCTCAAATGACAACTCTCTAAAAGTTTCTATTCTTCCGGTGGCAACACCTAAATATTAAAGTCCCAAAAGATCGTGACGTTATCTAATCCCCCTGCAAAAATTCGAAAAAATTTTGAAGTCCCTAAAATTGTGAAAAAATTACTAAGTCCAAAATTTATGAAAATAAATCTAACTTCGAAAAAATTTTGAAGTCCCCAAAATTGTGAAAAAAATACTAAGTCTCGAAATTTAGGAAAATAAATCTAACTCCTCAAAATTCCCTATAGATGGCACCACCAAACCTCATCCAAGATGATACTCAAAGTTTCTATTCTTCTGGTGGCAACACACAGTTTATATTCTTCCGGTGGCAACACCTAAATTTTAAAGTCTATACCATTCATTAAATGTTTTTAATTGTATAATACTCATATACCTTTGTTTATTCAATTAAATTCCCTGAAATATATTTTCCATCGCGAAAAGTACTAAGTCCCGAAATTCCTTTTCAAACGCGCAAAAAGTTTAAATACTTTACAATCTTTGAATGGCAACAGAACCATCGTCAAAGATGATGGTTAAGTAGTGCAAAAAGGGGGCGTTGAGCAACACGGTGGTGGCGCGGAGGCGCGTGTGGAGGCACGGAGTGACAGCTCCGTGGCTCCGTGTACGCCACTACGCCACCACCGTGTCGCTGAACCCCCCTTTTTACACTACTACTCAGAGCTGATCGAACCTGGATCGCTATACATACATGTCCACCTCTAACTTTAGATATCTTCATCCCCTCTTCCTCGTTATATATCTTGTGGAATTCCATAAAACAGCAGTTAATTATTTAGGTTTTCATATTGAAAACCATACTATTTCACCCATCACCACTAACATCGTAAAGATCAACTCTTTTCCACCACCGGCAACGAAACGACAATTGAAATAAATTCTTGGTCTTGCTAATTTTTACAAATGGATTTTACCATCTTTCTCAGAACTTGCGCAACCCCTTGTAGAACTCACAAAACCCAAATGGACAAAAAAAAATCAGATTATTTTTCAAAACATCCAAAAATTATTCTTTCTTCCCCCCAATGGTTCGACTTCCAGATTGGGAGAAAACATTCTATGTCAACACAGATGCGTTAAAAACAGCCATTTCAGGAGCATTTATGCAAAAATTTAATGGTAAATTACTTCCTATAGCATAATTTTCCAAATCTTTAAAACCTTCTGAAAAGAAATACCCTTCACTTAAATTGGAACTTATGGCAATTCATAAAACTGTTACCGCCTTCAAATACTATTTATATAATCGTTCTTGAAAAATATAAGAAAACTACCAATCCCGCTGACATTACCACCCGATGGTTAATGGTCTTATATGAATATACGTACGTTTTCAAACATATTCCCGGAAATTCAAACATCTTAGCGGATTATCTATCACGTTGTAATTTTGAAAACAATCAAGAAGATCTCAAAGATAATCCAAACTTAATTCATGACATACAGCCATTACCAATTGTTGATGTTGATGAAAATGAAAACAGACTCGAAATTAACAGTAATGATAAAATTAATAATGATAATCAGAACAAATGCTCAGAATATGCTATTTATATGATTTCAGGAAATTCAAACTCTAAGGACCCCCTGCTAGAAATTTCAGACCAAACATTTGTATCCGAACAAACTAAAGATCCTGGATTAAAAGCAATTTACGAAGAAATCTTAAAAAACGGATCGTCAGAAAAATTTCCAAATTATTTTATAAATCCTGATTCTAAAATATCAATGCTCAAGAAAGATAGATGGTTGGGTTTTACGTCGCACTAGTGCTGCGCAGATGGGCAATTGGCGACGGTCTGGGACACACCCCTAGAGGTGGTCCGGAGACATGCCATCACAATTTTGATCCTCCACGGAAGGGATGGCTCTCCCGTTTCGGTGACCCCCAGAGGTATAATTTTTGATGGGAACATGGAGGACATTGCAGCCACGAGAGATTTTACGTGCACCAGCCACCATTAGTGTACACGACGGTCTTTGGCCGGCTCGAGTACCGAACCCACAATCTTCCAATTACGAGTCCGGTGCTCTTCCGACTAGGCTACCGCGGCCCGCTCAAGAAAGAAAATATTCATAACAATTCATTCAGTTATTTAATTATTGTCCCACATTCTTTAAAAGCGAAAGCATTGTCTATCGCACATTTATCTCACTTCGGTTTGGCTAAAACATATGAATTTCTTTCTAGAAGATACTTTTGGAGGGGCATCTATACTGATACCCCTAATTTCGTCTCTTCATGCATTAAATACTTACAAGCGAAACATCACAAAGCACCTTCTGCTCCGTTACAAAAAACATATACACCCACTCATCCAAGTCATACAATCTCCACAGATTTAGTAGGTCATTTTAGCAATGGTCAATATGTCTTGACAATAATAAATCACTTCAGTAGGCACTTAGAACTTTATCCGTTGTCTAATATTACTTCTCCAAGAATAGTTCAATATTTGTTTTCCTACATTACAACCTTTGGTCGTCCTGCATGTATCCTATCAGATTTAGGTCCACAATATACATCTCAAGTTTATAATACATTTAATGACACTCAAGGCATAAAAATAATACATTCGTCTGCATTTCATTCCCAATCGAACTCGATTAGCGAACGTGTAAACACACCAATTAAGTATTCAATTAATATCTTATTAGAAGAAGGCCACTCATTTCAAAATGCACTATATATACACAAGTCTCTCTAGAACGGATCTACGCACTCTTCCACTCAATTCTCGCCCAATCTTCTGCATTTTGGTAGAGAACTGTCGCTAATTTTCGACACTTATAACTCTAATTATAATTATGCTTATCTGGACTCTAATGTAAGCATCTATAAATTAATGCAGGACCTTCATGAAATTTATAAAAAAGCGTACAATAACCTTCAAGATTCTCAAGTAAAAAGGAAATAAATATTTTCAAAGAAAAGCTAAACTAAGAAGCATCTGCATTAAAGATATTGGGTATTTAAAGTCAATGAATAAATTTTAACCTAAATATACAGATCCCTTCATTGTCACAGTAAAACATTCCCCTGTTTCATTTTCAATTAAACGGTTACACGCTAGTGATGATAAAGTATTTCGTGTACATATAGACAGAATTTTATTAGCACCACCACGTAACAATAATTTATTTGACATTTATAATAATATTAATTTTAATAAGAATCACACTATGTCCAATAATACACATCAATATAATTTACGAAAGAGAAAATAATTTTTCATCAATTTTTTCTAACGTTTAAAGTCACACTGTGTAAATTGTTAAATAATTATAATGATTAAAAATAAATATATTTAAAATAAAATAAATAAATTTGATGTATACTTTCATCGCAACAGACCTGATCAACCTGTTGTGATTTTTATTTGTTGTGAAATTTCGCAGCTTGGATAATCAATGGCTGGTCCAGGAAATTATATTCTAAGCTGCAACAGCAGTGTATATCACTTTTATTATTTTTCTTTAACTTACTCGTTAATTATAATTTCATTTTATTAAAAGTTAACATATAATAATATTTTGATTTTTTTAAAAAAAGTGCTGATAAAATTAATAAAAAAATGTTTACGTAGACTTTTGGTTCAGGTAATATTGTTATCATACATATATGCATGTGTCTCATATATTCCAATTACTGTTACCCACTAAAAAAAAAAAAATAAATAAATAAAAACATATGTTATTATTATTTTCAACATTTATTATTCATTTAAACCTTTTATTGAATATAAAAGGCTCACTATATATTTGGTAACATATAAATATACTTGGTTTTTATTTTGTCAAAGTTTCGTATTGATCTTACTTATACATTTGGATTATGTACTTATAACAACGAATTCTTGTCCTATATGAAGTGAAATGGGCACGTCAAATTTTCTCTCCATGCATAGAAACGTAAAATTTAGTGATTTCATCATCGTCCTACGAACTAATAAAATATATGATGACTGAATTATTGTGATTTTAAATCAAAAGGACTAGATCTCATTTTGCTTATGGAGATATTCTAAAGACTCTTCTGTACACAGATTTATGGCCATACAACATTACATCACATCACCTTATAATATCCATATTTTCTGTATTTGTATTTGTATTTTATTATTGTATAGGAATATTACCCTTTTCAAGTATGCACACTAAATTTTCTATTGATACTATGATAATGTACGTATTTTATTTGTATTGGAAGCCATTCGTTTTTTTTTTTTTTTTTTTTTTTTTTTTTGTAATCTATCTATTTTACAAGACTGGAGATAATTTGATTTAATTTTAATTTTACTTTGTTGTCATATCATATATTACGTAATGGCTGAACCCATTTTTTTTCGGTCGACGGGGAGAAATATGTGATGTTGAAAAAAAATCACATATCCCTTTTAAAAGTAAAATAATAATAATAATAATCTAAATTACATTTTATTTATTGATTTAAAATGCAAGAAAACATTACATTTCCTATTCTGAAAGAATCTAATATATTTTAGTTCAATTCGCTTAATCTATTTTATTTTGTTTCTTTTTCATTAATCTGTAGTTTCGTATAATTTATTGTTTCCAGCATTCTAGAATGTAACTCTTTCCCCTACTTTCACCAAGTAATCATTAAATAAATAAATTATCAAAGAAAGAAAAACCCATTTATTTTTATTAATTGCTGTAAAATCGTCTGCGGTTTTAAACATCCGGTCTCTAATCACACGAAGGGCCGCAGTAGCCCAGTCGGTAGAGCGCTGGCCTCGTAATTGGAAGATTGCGGGTTCGGTACTCGAGCCAGACAAAGACCGTCGTGTACACTAATGGTGGCTGGTGCACTTAAAATCTGTCGTAGCCGCAATGTCCTCCATGTTCCCATCAAAAATTATACCTCTGGGGATCACCGAAGCGGGAGAGCCATCCCTTCCATGGAGGATCAAAATTGTGATGGCATGTCTCCGGACCACCTCCCAGACCGTCGCCAATTGCCCATCTGCGCAGCACTAGTGCGACGTAAAACCCAACCATCCATCCATCCAATCAGACGAAAAAAAATTCCGTTATATTGTGAAATAGCTGAAAATTACTTTTAATGTTTTTATCATTAGATTTCGCGAGGCCAGCCTGGTTCTGGATTCCTGGCAAAATTTAATCACATCCTATGACGTAATTTAATTATTGGCCAACCTTGTATATCTCCTTTAGGTTTATAATACATAAATTTAAAATGTGTTCAGCCAAACTAGTTTTTTAAGCCAAACAGATTTGGCGAAAAATATTCAGTTACAACTATTTTTTCATGCTGCCAACACGTTTAAAAAAGATTCTTAAAAATTATTAATCAATCGAAAGGGCTTACTTTCTGTTTGGGATCTTCAAGTCAATTAAGAAAATAAACTTTTCAACTCTTCAAAAAGCTGTCTATTATTGTTGAATTCGTAATAAGTATTTTATAAGACATTATGTACTTCATTCTTAATGCGGTTACTTAAAATGAAGAATAATGGATTTTCTGAAGAAAAGAGATCTTTTCCTATTCTTCACAGTGCTGATCGAACCTGGATCGCTGTACGTACATGGCCACTTCTAACTTTAGATATCTTCATCCCCTCTTCCTCATTATATTCACTGCATACTTTCTTTCGAAAATTGCTACTATTTTTAAGAATGACTATTAGACACATAGCTCCTCATAGTATTATATATATATATATATAGCAGTTTTAATTTTTGTTAAATTTTTGTCTTGAAACATCCATATATTTTCCTGATAAAATTGAAATAATAAGTATTTCAATAAATAAGTTTACTTTGTAAGTAAACAACTTAAACTTCAAAAAGTGGCAACAGTTGTTTCAGAAGAAAATAATGACACTGTCTTTCATCAGGTAAAAAAACGAGGTACAGGTACATTCGTGCCTACTAAGAAATTTAAAGTGACTTCTACATATGTCTTCCTAGGAAACATCATTTGATAAATTTCGGATTGGTGCTGCTATCTACCGAACAGAAAAAGAAAAAAAAGTTTAAAAATTGATTAAAACTAGAAACAAATATTGAAAAATTGTTGCATAATAAAAATGTTAAATGTTTAGTTTCATTGCGAAACCAGTGGACATTAAACGGCTGAAGGGATTTTTTAATTTCAATTTTACAGTATTCGTTAACAATACCCGACTAGTAAAACAATTCACTACATTGCATTTAACCCAATTATAAAGTTCTGTGGTAATAACAAAGCAGTTGAAGAATAAATTTACAAAAATGAAGTTACATCAATAAAATGAATGATCTGGTGTGTCACTCACACGACTTTCTCTTACCCTGCATTTCAATACTGTAATGATAGATTGCATATTAAGGCCAATGGCGTAAGACAATAAAGTTCAATGCACTTTTTAAATAATCTAAAATATGTTTAGGAATAATTTTATTCGACATGTAATTCTGTGTGAAGCCCCCATCTCCCATAAAAAAAAAAAAAAAAAATTAAAAAAAAAAAAAAAAAATCATAGCTGTTATTAATTTGCCTTGTAATTTGCCAGTTTTGAACAAATTTTTCAGTGCCAACCTAATACGAATTTCAAAATGCGAAATTTGAATTTCCTGCAGTTATTTGTTTTCAAGCTATGCTGACAACAGATATAGTATATATATGCAGAACAACCGCTAAAAAATGGACTTTCGTAATCAGGGCAACTCAAAACGTGGTATTATACAAAAAAAAAAAAAAAAAAAAAGCAGAGTTGAAAAGGGAACTTGAAAAAATGCTTTACTTACAGTATGGGTATGAAAGATTAATTTTCTTTTCTGAGCAGTGTTTCTCGACACAGTAAAATGTAGCAAAGCTGTTCGACCAATTACATTCAATAGAAAAGAACGTTTGGCTCTATTATGTGTAGCCCTGTATATTATCTGTAAACAAAATGTGCTTTAAAAATTATTGTGTATTTAAAGTTAATGTTACATGAAAAATATCTAACACAGCGTGAATTTCAATTCCAGCAATTTCTAATTATAGCCAACAATATATCTAAATACTTTGGGTAGCCCTGTAAAGGAATGATGAATGATTTCTATATCACAATATGCTTTTATGCATTGAAAAAAAAAAAAATGTTCATTCCATTTTGTTTAAAGCAGCCTATAGATGTTAAATTCTACTTACCTGCAATTTCCCCCACAGACGTACTGTATTTGAATTCTCCTGGGTGGCCTTGTACGCAAACCATTTGCTTGATCTCAACGAAAAGTGTAGTGTAGCATCCCCATATAATACACATTTAGAATACCGAGTTTGGACTTTCTGCTTCTATTTGTTCTTGAGATATGCAGATAAGAGACAGACACACACACACACACAGACCAACCGCTAAAACCATTATTTTCGGATTCAGGGTACCACAAATCGTGTAAATATAACAAAAACTCGCTTTGGAAAATTTGACCCAAAAGCAATACTTTCTCTATGGATGAGAGAAAGTAAAAATGCATATACTATATTCACAATTACTTTACGGGAAAAAAAAAAAAAAAGATGCATGAAGGGAATGAAAAAAATAACTTTAATTAAGGTTATATAATTTACGCTTTTTAGTATTTTTTTATTATTTATTTTGTAATACATAAATAAATAAACATATATTATAAACCAATATTGCTGTAAGAAAGTGAAAGTCTCATAAATTCTTTACACATTAATGAAACTAATTTTCTTCGGATAAATAATTTGTAGGAACATTGGACAGAAAGCAATGATTATTATATATATGTAACAAGGAAAGACCGAAACCGAAGAATGTCGACACATATCAAATACATCTGTGAAAGATCGAATAACTGGACTGTTTACAATCTTATACATTCGGATCATCGCCAGCGTATGTTAATAATCACAGACTAGCTTTGGTGAAAACCCGAATAATTGGTTATATTTTATCAGTATGTGGCTTTAAAAAATAATTCAAGTTTTTATGGAAATACTGCTACAGCTCAACATAAAAAAAAAAAAAAATCTTAGTATTTTAAATATTAAAATTTTGTTAGATAAATTAAATTATTATATGCATTAAAACTAATCAGTGATACGTTTCATTTACTCAGAAATTTATTTTAGTTTTTTTTTTTTTTTTCTAAATTCATTAACAGGAAACTAGAAATTTAAGTGTTTTTTTTTTTTTTTTTTTTTTTTTTTGAGATGTAGCCAATGTTATATTTTTATTTAGAGTTAAAATATCCATGCTGTTGATTTTTAAACTTAATATTTAGTTTAGTTGCATACTTCGATAACATTTTCAGATGAAAAGTTATTTTAGCCAGACATTTATGTATTCAGTATTGCTAAATACCATTACTTGTCTCCAAGGATGAAAGAGTTTCTGTCTCAAGACGAAACACTTACACCAGTATTTTTTATCAATGATTTTTATTCAATCTTTAAAAAATATTGTACAAATGTGATAGAAATAATTGATAAAATATAGTGGTGCAAGAGTTTCGTCTTGCGAGGGAAACTCTCATACCCATGTTTGTCTCGAATATTTAAATATCCAGAAGTCGTGTTATTACTTCTTTTACTTATTTTCAAGACAAAAATTCTTTTAAAAATTGCAATTAAAAATGTAGATAAGTGTAAATATTTATAACTTTAATGGCAATTGGGAAAACTTAAGCTTAAAAAATATTCATAAATACTAAGCAAAATAATTATAAATATAGATTAAACCTATAATTATAAACATATTTCTTTAATTCAGCATAACGTACTGCATAATAAACATACTTTATGCATTTAAAAAAAAAAAAAAAAAAAAAATATGCGTCGTAATTTTGAAAAATGGCGAAACACCTAACATATGAATTCGAGGGGAATCTCTTTTGGTGAAAATATTTTGGACCCAGAGGGCTAGGTCGGCTGCTAAGAAGAACAACTTTAAAATTTCAAATAGGAAGGCATGTGTTGTGATACACCCCTGGAAACTTATCTTCAAGACAATGAATTTAATAAATAGTTTTCTCCTGCGAAGATTAATGAAAGAGATACATGATTATAAATTCCACATTTCAAAATTAGAAAAAGGAAAAAAAAAAAAAAAAAAAAAGAAAACTAGTATGTTATGGCTACCATAAGACTTTTTTCTATATTTTCCTATGGAAATTCACCCAGTGAAAATATTTTATAAAAACTATTAATTATTAAAATTATCTACCTTAATGAATGCAGATGATTTTCATCTTAAAAAAAAAAAAAAAAAAAGCTAGTATGTTGTGGACACAGCAAGAATTTCTTCTATATATTCCTATACAAATTCACTAAGTGCAAAAAATTTATTAAAACTATTATTTATTATAATTATCTAACTTGATGAATGCAAATGATTTTCATCTTATAGAAAACTAACACTAAATATCCAAAGAAAGGCAGTTTTATTGTTTATAAATAACTTCTTAAAAAATGCGTTTTTTTTTTTTTAATGGTTATCTCGCATAACACGTTTTGTACAGTTATATGCCATAGAATTTGAGATATAGCCTTCCCGTTATCGAGGAAATTTGCAGTATAGCAGCGCCATTTATTGGCCGATATGCATCCAAATTGAATCAACATAATGTCTCAAAATGCCCTGCCCACATATATCAAGTTTTGTTTGATGATACGCAATTGAACCTTCCCTTAAATTGCGGAAATCGCTGTGTAGCAGCGCCACCTGTTGAGCTGTTGACCATTAATTTATGTCAAGGTGCATCTACTTATAAATTCGTATGCAATTCTGTGCTTTAGTTCCTGAGATATAGCCCTCCCATAAATTGCGGAAATCGCGTTTTAGCAGCGTCACCTGTCGGCCAATAAATAATTCAAACTAAATCAGCATAATGTCTCATAATGACCTTCTCACCTATCGTTTGATTATAGGCAATAGAACCTGCGACATAGCCTTAATTACGGAATTTACTTCCCTTAAATTACGGAAATCGCTGTACAGCAGCGGTTGACACAAAAAGTTGATAGGCACTAATATAGGTCAAGGTGCATCTACACATAAATTTATATACAATTCTGAGCAGTAGTTCGAGAGATACAGTTGCCACTAAATTTTTGTCACACACACAGACAGACAGACGGACAGACAGGCATTTTCTAAAAGTGGTCAAATCTTGTTCTAGACCACCTCTCAAAACGTGTAAATCCGTCGAAAACAGGAAGTTGAAAATTCTTACGAATCCAATACTTTCTTTATATTGAATATAGAAAAAGTACAAAAAAAGACTATCAACACCGGAGAGTTTTCAAACCTTCCTTTAAAGGTGAAAAGAGTCGAGTTCCGGTACGCCCCGCCTGTTATAAAACTAATTTTTCATCAATTTCACAGGTTAAGTTGTAATTTAATATTTTAAATGTATTAAAAAAGTTTTTTTTTTCTTTGTACAATTTGTGCTTTAAACGTATGTTTGAATTGTTTTTCAATCAACATGGTGCGATATTCAATCTCATGAAGAGAGAGAGAGAGAGAGAGAGAGAGAGAGAGAGAGAGAGAGAGAGAGAGTTTTTTAACGGTTTTAAAGTATTATCAAATGATAATATTAGGTATATATATATTATATTAATATGTACAAACAATTGTTCTCTGTTAGTTTGATTTGAAAAATTTAGCCTATGGCATCTATTTTCTTAGTTTTATAGTGCCTGGGTGAGTGTTCATGTAGTAAAGACGAACTAAAACCCACAATGCCATCAAAAGTCGTATGATACATCAATTTTTAAAAACCCTAAATTTCAGTTAATTTAATTTTGTTTTTAAAATTTAGATTATTATTAATTTCATTATTTAAAAAATCAATTTTAATTAACTTTATTTTATTTTTGTTTCTCTTTAATGTAAAGTAATGTCTTTTTATTAGTTAGTATGTATGTTCTTTTAAATAACTTATATGTATAAAATTTTACTTTGTATAAAATTTTAACTGATATGTATAAAATAGCTAATATTAAAAAAATTACATCATAGCTGCAATATTGTATTGAGAAAAAGAAAATGAAAGTTTATTCGCGGTTTAAAACGATGAAATAAGAAGAAAAAATAATTTTAAAGAAAAGAAATAAGATAATATATAAGCTAAATACGGTATTTTGTCGTGTGGAAAGTAAACATGTTCCTAAATTATTACACTTTCCTTTTATACGGCAATCTATATTTTAAAACAAATTAATGAGTCTATCTCTCACTTCTATTCCAGAAGATCTCGATGATGCAGGAGAAACTGCGGTAAGCAGCAAAAAAATGTTAATAATGTTTGTCATTTTTAAATCTTTTTATTTTGCATAAAAAAGGAAAAGGACGACATTTCACGAAAAAAATAAAATAAACAAATAAATAAATAAAAGTAAACAACTATAAAGAATGATGTTACATTTTCTGTCCCCTTTCAGAAAGGGTTAACATAAATCAAAGCAGCCACAAGAGTAGGAAACAGGAGATATCTCTTATGACTCCTCATTGTTAAAACTGTGCTGAGTCAAATGGAATAAAACAAAATACGTTGACTTTCAAAATAAAAGTCAAAAAGTGTTCTTTGATTTCCAACGTTCTCCCACCTTGAGTTTTGATGTCTCGAAAAGGAATTCAATAGGCAAAGTTCTAATCTTTGAAATGGGCCGTTGTTTCTCGTGCATCTGGAGATCACAGGAGAAACAGAGGACACAAAAACAAGACTCCTTGAGTCTTGCTTTACCTTGAAGGTAGTAGCACGTGATTTTGCATCTGAAAAAGAAAGGCTACGCCCTTTCGAAACCGGTAGTTTGCATTTATTTTATGGTGTGAGAAGAAGTTTTAAAAATTATATATTTATTTTACACCAGTTCTTTAATAACCCCATATGTACTTGCCGAGTTAATGACATATATGGTACATGTTGTCACTAGAATGAATAACTAGACTTGACGTAAAACAGAAATATCAATATTTACACAACGTTAAAGACGCCAGTGTAAAAAATTGTTAAGTGCAGATTACAGTTTCGGAAGCGTAAAGGGTACCGTCATCAATGCAGAACGACGAAGTGGATTATTGCTTATATATATAAGAAGGGTGGCCAGGGCCCGACTTAGCGTAACTGGGGCCCGGGGCAAAAACTTCTTTGGGGGCCCCCCTCTGCTTCACTACTTCAGTAATGAAGAACCGAACTTTATGGAGGTATTTAATTTTTTCACCTCATTATAGATATATAACAAGAAAATTGACTAGAACCTAAAATAGCTATAAAGTCCCCTCCACCTCCAATGGTCAGACGAAATATCGTTCTATCCATTTTATTTCTGATTGTTAACTTTCTCATCTAGCTGCGAAAAATTTATATCCTTGCTGACATTAGGGCAGAATTCAGCTAAATTTTCGCAATTACGATGGCTCAATTAAGCCGGATTTTACACTATACTGATATTTTATTTAAAAAAAGTTCATTAAAGAAGGAAACATAAAATAAACTTTCTATTTATTTTGGGGGCCCCTCTGATGTGGGGGCCCGGGGCAACTGCCCCGTATGCCCTTGCCTTAGTCAGGCTCTGAGGGTGGCGGATTATGGAGTAGCAACCAACAGGAATTTATATTTTTATTTCATTAGTATTAAAATTAAGATTTCGCAGTGAAATTATATCACCATTACTGTACTCTGTCACTATAAACAGGCATATTCTCAGAAACACTCGAATTTCCTAATACATATTTTTACTTTGAAACATGATGTGAGACCAGTTTCATTTTTATCTTAACAGAAGCTAACTTTTTTTTGTAAATTTCTTCTGGCTCTAATTAATACGTCATTTTTTTTCTTCTTTTTCAGTAGTCTTTGTTATTGCGCTATCAGTTAAAATTGTTAAAGTTTTTTTTTTTTTTTTTTTTTTTTTTTTTTTTTAGCTGTCGATTTGCGCAAGGAAGCTATCGGCAAGGGAGACAATTCGAAAGATGATACTATTTTTAAATGGAGATTTTTCACTTAGTGATTGAGATGTGCTTAGTTGTATAAGCATCTATTACACAGTTTTCCAGCATTTCTTCTCCATCCTTTGAAAATATCTGCTTATGTGCATAGATTGGGCTAAATCTAATAGTTGATTTATTTTCGTTTTTCAGTTCAGGTAATTTAGAATTTTTATACCTTTGTACAAAGCGCGTAAGAGTTGTTTTTAAATGCCTGATGCCTAGGAGACTGAACAAATAGATTTTTTTATCATCCACAACCCAATATACTGCTTGCTCTATAACTGAATATTTATTTATTTTTTTACTTTACATGATCTGTGAAACTGTTCTTATGTGACAATTGTAAAATTTTTAAAATAAATTTTATCTCAATTTATCTGCAATATATATATATATATATATATAACATAGGTGTACTATTACTTTTTAATTGCATTATTTAATTCAGTTTGTTATAGTTGTATGGTATTTGTAAAACTATAATAATTCAAAAGTAATTGAATGTTTATTAAAAATAAATAAGTAGAAACCTCAATGTAAATTGCCTGCTTATTCATCTTTGAAGACATAATATATCCAATTAAGATTAACACTGAAATTCGTAAGTACATAATTTATAGATACCACTTCAAAAATATAGATTTTGTAAATTAGTTTATTAATTCTTAATTCTGCATATAATGTTCAACTTAAAAAAGCATCTATGCAGAGAACTGAGGTAAAATGGACCATGGTCCATTGTACCCCAGGCCCTGGTGGTCCATTTTACCCCACGTATTTTTCCCTCTGACAACAAAAGTTAAAAAAAATAAAATAAAAATAAAATAAAATAGCAAACCTTTTTTTCTTAATAGTTAGTTAGGTTAAATATAATAATACAGGATCTTAGCTCTATATTGTGCTTAATAATATCTTCTAGATCGTAATTCTTGAATGGTGAAAAGAAAAAATGTTTAATTAAAATTATTATTATTATTATTATTATTATTATTATTTTGGCTGCCACAAATTATTTTTTTAGAATATAATGACTAAATTTTCAGCTAGGCATGAAGCTACTAGATAAATTTCATCACTGCAGTGTTGTTATCTATGTGCTAAAATGTGAAGCAAAAGCAATAAATAAATAAAATCAATAATAGGTGGTGGTTCATTTTGGAACATGGTCCATTGTTCTCCGGTTCTTCCCTAAGTTTATATACGTATTTTTTGAGGAGGATAAGAAAGTCCTCGGTTAGAGAAAATGATTCATTTGCAACAAATTATAAAAACACATAAAAATGGTACAGGATTTTATAAAAATAATAAAAAATTCAGGGTCAGTTTAAAAGATTAACAAAATTTAAATTTTTATTAGGCACCATAAAACAAAAATAATAAATAAATATATAAATATAAAGAAAGAAAGAAAAACTCCATTGTGCAAAATATGCCCCATATGCCTAATACGTTTATATGCAAAACATCAGCATTTCTATCGTATCATAAAAATGTCTGGGAACAAGCCATATAGAATATGTATTTAACAAATAAAATTATTAAAGAATGACTCACAATATTAAAAATCTAATAGTTTATATTTATTTATGTTACCGTTGTTTTCACCTGTAATTTGCATATGCACTTAAAACGCGATCTGTTTACGCTTTTTTTTTTTTTTTTTTTTCTCCTCCTCCTTCAAAAAGCTCTACTGAGACACTGGAAAAATGGTCTAAGTCAACTTTTATGCTTGTCATTTTTTCATATCTATGATAAAGCATTGAATTTTTTATGTATCATTTTACAATTCTAAAACCTATATTTCATTCACTGAATTATATCTTAATTGTATAACATTTATTTATTATTATTTTTTTTTTTTTCAATTTAATCTTCTGAAAATTTTAATTGATTTTAAGAAATTCTGCACCTTTTTTTTACATAGCTCTGCAATTTCTAATACATGTCCAAAACCAGTGTTGAAGAAACTAAAGCTAATGTTAATGTTCTTCATATACTTTATATATATTCCATATAATGTATTTCATATATAATGTATTTATATAATGGTATATAATGTATGGTATATAATGTATTTAATATGTATGTAAGCTACAATTAATTTAAAATAAAATATATAGAGAGTTCCTCTAACATTAACTCATTATCATTTAACAAAGAGCTCATCTTTTTACGTTTGTTTTCTATCGGTTAAAATCACTTACAATCCCCGTGGCAGAAACACGGCGACACGGCGACAATGTCGCAGAAACAGAAATGTTCTTGCAGAAAGATTTTACTTAAGTCAAATAAATTTTGACATTGTGTAAAAAAAAAAAAAAAAAAAAAAAAAAAAAAGAGAGAGAGAGAGAGAGAGAGAGAGAGAAACTCAAAGAATGGTTTATAAACTGTTCTGCAGAACAAATTTTCGTTTCTGCAGATACGATACCCTCAATCCTGAATAAGGAGAGGAGATAGAGCGGATGTAACTCACTTGGGTTAGCCTTGATACGGCATGCATTAGTGATTCGTGATGCGGTGATATGATTCGGTGTATCGAAACTTTTCACTGGTAACCTCTTCACATCGGAACTTCATTTTCGTGTCTCCCCAAACTTTGTTTTCGCGCCTCACCTGCCGCTAGTGTCGTGTGTATTATTGTATTGTAAAAAGATGTTTATTAAAAGAATGTGGCTTTGCGACCATTTTCCGAATTTCATATTTCATGCATTTTCAGATTCATGCATAACAATATAGTTGCATCCAGTGATTTTTTTTTATTATTTATTATTATTATTATTTTTTTTAATAAGTGCGTGATTGCTACTGTACCGATTTTCATACATTTTCTGATTTACGCACGACAAATCAGTTGTATCTAATGATTTTTTTTCTTTAATGTATGCGAAGCGTGCATACGTGCGTGGTAGTACAGTCGGTAACAAAAGTGTCCGAACACTAGCAAAAATTCCTATGTAAAAAAAGTACACTGCATACGGTTTTGTTAAATAAATCCTTATCGAATCGTGTTCTTACACTGACTAAGAACAGGATGCGACAAGGATTTATTTAACGAAACCGTATGAAGTGTACTTTTTTTACATAGGAATTTTTGTTAGTGTTCGGACACTTTTGTTACCGACTGTAAATAAACGTAAATTTTTAAAGCTGCATTAATTTTAATGTTTGGTTCAAACTATGCAATACATTTCACAAATATATACAGAAATAAGACTATGGGGAAAATTGTAACGTCTGTAGTTATACGCAAAATAAAAAATGAAGCTTCAAACCTTGCTTCAAAAAATAGAAAATTAAGAAATTAATCTTAAAAATACTTTATCGATTTTTAGCATTTTATATGTAGTAAAAGATCTTTGAAATAAATATTAATAGGTATCTTAAGTTATAAAATTGATAGCTTTTGTAATTTTTTTCTTTATTAATCATTAATTATTTTAATTGTGATTAAAATTCTTAGCTTTAAATTTTGTTGTTTAAGCATATGAAGTCGTTAAAAAAATTATTAATTTATTTTACGAAAATACTCTTATCATTAGTTTCTACAGTTTGTTTATTTCATTTTTTAAACATTTGAATTTTTGAAAATGTTTATTTATTTATTTTTTTTTTTATTGAAATATATTGCAAATTAAACAGTTATTTTGAATAAAAGTCAAACCAAAAGTTTTGTTGAATATATACATATATATATATATATATATTGTAAGCAAAAGGAATTTTTTCTTATAGTAGTTGTTTTGAATAAATACTAATTAAACAGCAAACTATTTTATTTATTTATTTTTATTTACTTATTCGTATAGATATCAATATCAAATATTACTTTTAATTGATTTCTATTTATTTCATTCATCTGTAATCATTATTTTCTGTTATAGATATTATGCACGAAATCTGTTACATTTCCCATTTCAACATTTCCTTAAAAATTAAATATTTCACTTGCCTAAATCTTTATGAAACTATTTCGACTATGCTTTATCTATAATTGTGTTACTTAGATCTTGTATTCTGTTTTACTTTATGTATTTAAATGATGCTATAATTATACATTCTGAATTCTTTAATGTCAAATCACATTTTCTAGATTTCAAATATACATCTTTATGCTATTTGTATATAATATAAAAATGAATCTTGTGTATTAGAATGTTATCTTGCATCTTTCTAATAATCTCAAAAACTATAAATGTTGTAAAATATTTATATTTCATTATGATATTCAGTATTCTATATTAATTTTTTCCTTAATTTGTTGTATTTTAATTTTGAGTTCTGTATTATATTTTATGTTTTTTGGTTTGCACCTTATGAAATAAGTGCATTTGTGTATTTAAATATATATTTTTTAATATAAAAAAAAGTAATGAAATTTTAAAAGTATTTGTAACATTTGTTTAATTTAGGCATTTCATGATTTAAATGCCTTAAAAAAATTTGCAGATTATTTTTCATGTGTTACTGCATTTTGAATATTTTATACATTCATTGAATATTTTATAAACAATATTGTATATTAATGTGAACAAAAATCTGAAGCAATTAAGATCAATAGATTTATTTTCACCTTTCTTAAAAAAAAAAAAAAAAAAAAAAAAAAAAAGAGTCATTTCTTGCAATAGTGCAGATATGTGCATTTGTGCCTAGTTAAAATTTAAATACATTGGTTATACTGAATATTATTTACTATTTAAAAATAATTTATTTTGAATTCTTAAATGTTAACTCCACAAACTATTCCCGCGGAAAGATTTTGGTGTTGATGAAGCTTGTCGCAGAAAGCATAATAAATTTCTGCCACAGGGCTTACAATTCTTCAAAAGTTTACCTTTGAACAGCCTTAAAGAGCAAACTTGAGAGTTCTAAAAGT